>JAJOZX010000769.1:977500-1097500 GCA_023014485.1 Bathynomus jamesi | reverse complement strand
GTCAGTGGACCTCCTTGAAGGTCCACTGCGTGGTTTATCTTCTATGGATCCTGTTTCCTTAAACTTTGCAACAAGTCTGCTAACACAACTCTGTGTTATTGGCTCGCGGTCTGGATGCAGTCTGTTAAATTCAACAGCGGTCTCTCTTTGACTCCGATTTCCTACGAGTAGAATTATCTGGATTCGTTCTTCCTTGCTCACAGACATTATGGCCTGTAGAAAGAGAAAAATATGAATTATGGTTTCGAGAAATAGAAAAATATGAATTTCTCCTATGATGCCGGACTTATGGGACACCCTGTATATGTATATGATGGTGCGTGATGCTAAGGAAGTACAGTGTAACGTAAAGGTCCATAGTATGGGTTGTCTCATTGTAAGTATGTATATATATATTTATACATAGGCCACGCCCACTTTATTATTTTCCATTAGTAGACTACCTCATCCTTTTAACCCTTATCAATAACTCATTCCACTTATATACAGGGTGGGCCAAAATTCAGGGCACACTTGCAGTTTATATCAAAAGTCAGGACACACTTGCAGTTTATATTATATTCTTTTTAATTCATTTGTATCATGTAAAAAGTTAGGATCTTCTATACATTTTGTCAGAATGATCTCACAAAATTGAAGGCGTCTGTCGTAATCGTCTTCCAGTAGGCCATGGACTAAACGAGGAATCATGGCCTACTGGAAGACGATTATGACAGACGCCTTCAATTTTGTGAGATCATTCTGACAAAATGTACAGAAGATCCTAACTTTTTACATAATACAAATGAATTAAAAAGAATATAATATAAACTGCAAGTGTGTCCTGACTTTTGATATAAACTGCAAGTGTATCCTGACTTTTTTGATATAAACTGCGTCTTTTGGCCCACCCTGTATATATATCGATCCGGGGCCAAAAACTATAGGCTAGTGTCGCTTACATCTCATCTGACTAAAATATTTGAAAGAATAGTTAGACAGGAAATATATGACTTTTTGGAAACTCAAAAAATATTAAATGATAACCAACATAGGTTTCGGTCAGGCAGATCATGCCTATCACAACTAATGGAACACTACAACAACATTATTGATGCACTTAAAAGTAATGAAAACTATGATGTACTATACACAGACTTTGCTAAAACGTTCGACAAGTGTGATATGGAATCATAATGTATAAACTGAAATACTGTATATGGGAATAACAGGAAAAGTAAGGAAATGGATATATAAATTCCTTAGTGAGCGGCGGCAAGTCATTACAGTACAAGGAGTACCTTCATCAGAGTCAGAGGACCTCAGCTCAGTACCACAAGGAACAGTATTAGCTCCACCGCTCTTCATAATCATGCTAACTGACATAGATGAGGACGGTACCAGAGACAGCAGAGTAACATCCTTTGCCGATGACACAAAGATCAGTAGAAAAATAAGAAACCCAGAAGATATACGATCTCTACAAACCGACATAAACAGAATCTACAAGTGGACGGAAGACAACAATATGAAGTTTAACAGGGAGAAATTTCAGCTATTACGGTACGGAAAAAGAGAAGACCTAAAATCCATGGAATATTATATCCAAATGGACAGGAAATTCAGAGAAATTCTGGAGCAAAAGATTTAGGGGGTGTAATGACTGATGATGCGAAATTTGAAACACAAAATAAGATAGCAATAAACAGAACAAAGAGAATAACGGCTAATAATGAGATCCTTTAAACGAAGGGATAGGAATATAATAATTCCTCTACTGAAAACACTGATCATACCCAAATTGGAATACTGCCCGGTCCTAACATCCCCATATAAAAAAGAAGACATTAGACAGCTAGAAGGGATTCAGAGAAGCTTCACAGCCAAGATCAAGGGGTGCAAAGAACTAAATTACTGGGAAAAGTTACGCGAACTAAACCTCTATTCACTGGAAAGAAGAAGAGAGAGATACACCATTATTTACATTTGGAAAATAATGGAGAAACTAGTCCCTAATCTTACTCTGAACCCTGTAACTCCCCAAACAACGGTGGAAAGTAGAAAAGGAAGACTCTGTCGTGTTCCCAAATTAAAGGCGAGAGAGGGAACATCCTTAACCCTGAAAGAAAATAGTGTTGTTGTGAGAGGACCAAAACTGTTTAATCAGCTGCCCAAAGACCTAAGGAACAAGAATAGTGTTGCAGTGGACATATTCAAAAGAAGACTAGGCGCCTGGCTCAGAACAATCCCCGATGAGGCGGGCGTACCTGGCTATGTGAGGTGGAGAGTACAAGAAACCAACTCACTACTTCATCAGGCTAACTCGAGGAATCATCGCGCGGAACCTTTGAAAGGTTGAAAGGAAAGGTATATATATATATATATATATATACAGGGTGGGCCAAAAGACGCAGTTTATATCAAAAAAGTCAGGATACACTTGCAGTTTATATCAAAAGTCAGGACACACTTGCAGTTTATATTATATTCTTTTTAATTCATTTGTATTATGTAAAAAGTTAGGATCTTCTGTACATTTGTCAGAATGATCTCACAAAATTGAAGGCGTCTGTCATAATCGTCTTCCAGTAGGCCATGATTCCTCGTTTAGTCCATGGCCTAATGGAAGACGATTACGACAGACGCCTTCAATTTTGTGAGATCATTCTGACAAAATGTACAGAAGATCCTAACTTTTTACATAATACAAATGAATTAAAAAGAATATAATATAAACTGCAAGTGTGTCCTGACTTTTGATATAAACTGCAAGTGTATCCTGACTTTTTTGATATAAACTGCGTCTTTTGGCCCACCCTGTATATATATATATATATATATATATATATATATATATATACCTTTCCTTTCAACCTTTCAAAGGTTCCGCGCGATGATTCCTCATTTCACGAAGGTCAAGTTTCTCGCCCATCTTCTCGAGTTGGCCTGGTGAAGTAGTGAGTTGGTTTCTTGTACTCTCCACCTCACATAGCCAGGTACGCCCGCCTCATCGGGGATTGTTCTGAGCCAGGCGCCTAGTCTTCTTTTGAATATGTCCACTGCAACACTATTCGTGTTCCTTAGGTCTTTGGGCAGCTGATTAAACAGTTTTGGTCCTCTCACAACAACACTATTTTCTTTCAGGGTTAAGGATGTTCCCTCTCTCGCCTTTAATTTGGGAACACGACAGAGTCTTCCTTTTCTACTTTCCACCGTTGTTTGGGGAGTTACAGGGTTCAGAGTAAGATTAGGGACTAGTTTCTCCATTATT
Source organism: Bathynomus jamesi (assembly GCA_023014485.1). Taxonomy (NCBI): domain Eukaryota; kingdom Metazoa; phylum Arthropoda; class Malacostraca; order Isopoda; family Cirolanidae; genus Bathynomus; species Bathynomus jamesi. Next base: position 1,094,250 of record JAJOZX010000769.1, on the reverse strand, counting down.
TTCCAAATGTAAATAATGGTGTATCTCTCTCTTCTTCTTTCCAGTGAATAGAGGTTTAGTTCGCGTAACTTTTCCCAGTAATTTAGTTCTTTGCACCCCTTGATCTTGGCTGTGAAGCTTCTCTGAATCCCTTCTAGCTGTCTAATGTCTTCTTTTTTATATGGGGATGTTAGGACCGGGCAGTATTCCAATTTGGGTATGATCAGTGTTTTCAGTAGAGGAATTATTATATTCCTATCCCTTCGTTTAAAGGATCTCATTATTAGCCGTTATTCTCTTTGTTCTGTTTATTGCTATCTTATTTTGTGTTTCAAATTTCGCATCATCAGTCATTACACCCCCTAAATCTTTTGCTCCAGAATTTCTCTGAATTTCCTGTCCATTTGGGATATAATATTCCATGGATTTTAGGTCTTCTCTTTTTCCGTACCGTAATAGCTGAAATTTCTCCCTGTTAAACTTCATATTGTTGTCTTCCGTCCACTTGTAGATTCTGTTTATGTCGGTTTGTAGAGATCGTATATCTTCTGGGTTTCTTATTTTTCTACTGATCTTTGTGTCATCGGCAAAGGATGTTACTCTGCTGTCTCTGGTACCGTCCTCATCTATGTCAGTTAGCATGATTATGAAGAGCGGTGGAGCTAATACTGTTCCTTGTGGTACTGAGCTGAGGTCCTCTGACTCTGATGAAGGTACTCCTTGTACTGTAATGACTTGCCGCCGCTCACTAAGGAATTTATATATCCATTTCCTTACTTTTCCTGTTATTCCCATATACAGTATTTCAGTTTATACATTATGATTCCATATCACACTTGTCGAACGTTTTAGCAAAGTCTGTGTATAGTACATCATAGTTTTCATTACTTTTAAGTGCATCAATAATGTTGTTGTAGTGTTCCATTAGTTGTGATAGGCATGATCTGCCTGACCGAAACCTATGTTGGTTATCATTTAATATTTTTTGAGTTTCCAAAAAGTCATATATTTCCTGTCTAACTATTCTTTCAAATATTTTAGTCAGATGAGATGTAAGCGACACTAGCCTATAGTTTTTGGCCCCGGATCGATCTCCTTCATATATTGGAACTATGTTCGCGCTCTTCAGTATCCCCGGTATTTCTCCCGTGTCAAAGGAACGTCTCCATATCCAATATAGGGGCTTAGCGATTGCATTCTTGCAGTTTTTGATCAGTGTGGCATTCCATTTATCCGGTCCTGCCGCTGAGTGTGCTTTTAGTTTCCCTATAGATTGTGTAATATCATCTGTCTTAAATTCGAAGTCCGTTATACTTTCCCCTTGTAGTTGTTTTTCAAAGAACGCGTTTTTATCACATATCAGTTTGTCAGTTTTTGGAATACTGAAAGATGATTCGTACTGAGCTCTTTATATTTCAGATACTTCTGTTAGATCATCAGATAAAGCACTGTTCTCGTTTTTCGGAGGTCCAACAGTCGCATGGTTTTTCGACTTCCTTTTTGCAAAATTATAGAAGTACTTTGAGTTAACCTTTATCGCTTCTATAGCGTCGTCGTCTTCTTTTTCTGTATGCTTCTCAATTAGTTTCTCTATGACGTCATCTATACTCTGCAGTTTATCATTTAATATCTTTCTTATGTGATCTTTACAGTAGTCTTTACAGTTACTTAATTTTGCAGTCACTCTTTTTCTCTTTCGGAACAATGACCTTTTTTGTTTCTCGAACCTGCTTCTTTTTTGTAATTTTGGGACATGTTTTTCCACAATTTCCAGCGTCTTCTCCTCTAAGGTCATTAGCAGCTCTTCCGTTGTCTTCGCATCGAAAATGGTTTTCCAATCTATTATTTCCATGGTGGATGCAACAACTTCCCAGTTTATAGCTTTAGAGTGAAAATTAAAAATTTCGAATTTGCTTCTTTTTGTTGATCGTGTAGTAAGATGGGCGCAAAAGGAGAGAGTGCAATGCAATTGAAAATGTTGATCAATGTTGCAAAGGAAAGGCTGCATAAGTTATGCAACAAGGGGGGGGGGGTGTTGCAAGATGTTATGCAACAAAGGGAGATGTTGCAAGAGCAACAAGGGTTATTCAACTTGGAGGCGGTGTTATCCCCCAAGAGAAAGAGAGGAGAAGGAGAGAGAGGATGAGAGGTGTTCGCCTGGCAGGAGCCAAGCGCATATTAAGACTTCAGCCGAGCGGCTGTTGTCTTAATATGTTCCTAATCAGCCAGTTGGCTTATCTGGCTGAGATGCCAGATTGCGCTATTTATTTAATTAAAGCATATATTCTGGCTTAACCAGCCAGTTGGCTTATCTGGTTGAGCTGCCAGATTGCGCTATTTATTCAATTAAAGCATATATTCTGGCTTAACCAGCCAGTTGACTTAGAAGGCGTAAATGACTTGTTCATGTGTACATTATTGAGTTGCCAGATTGCGTTTATTTATTTAATTAAAGCACATATTCTGACTTAACCAGCCATTTGACTTAGTAGGCGTAATTGGCTTGTTCAGGTGTACATTATTAGGGTTGCCAGATTGTGCTATCCAGATATATTTGCCAGTTGGTTTAGAAATCCGTTTTAGAAGGCAGCCATTTACTGTAATTAAATGTCGCGTATAACTAAACGAATTAAATAAAACACCATTACATCATTCTGTTTATTTAGACGAAATCATGGATTCAATTTTACGAAATATATAGAAAATAAATATACAATGGAATATATATGATCAAAAATAATAATAGCATAAGAAATGAGAACGATGAATATATAATCAAAATAAATATACAATGGAATATATATGATCAAAAATAATAATAGCATAAGAAATACGAGCGAGAAATATATAATAAAAAATATACAAAACGTTAATTAAATAATTAAATATATTGAAAATAATATTATAGAAAACGTATAATCAATTGCATATTAGTACAAGAAATATATATATATATAATATATATATATATATATATTATATATATATATATATATATATAGAAACGGGGAAGAGAAATAATGAATAAATGAAAAATGAGGCGAACCGCCCGGGAATCGAACCCAGGGCGTTATTTCTCTTCCCCGTGTGCAGAGACGCTCCTTATTTACGTCGTTTCTATTCATTTATATACTGCGTGGTCATTGCAGTTGAATGCACATATTCACTATTTGCGAGGGTGCCCTCTCAGGGCATTGGTTTCTGCCCTATGTAGGAGAATTTCGATTTATGATTGATCGAGGGCCGTAGTGTAATGGTAGCGCATCCAACCGGCAATTGGAAGGCCCTGAGTTCGATTCCCGGGCGGTTCGCCTCATTTTTCATTTGTTCGTTATTTCTCTTCCCGTGTGCAGAGACGCTCCTTATTTACGTCGTTTCTATTCATTTATATACTGCGTGGTCATTGCAGTTGAATGCACATATTCACGATTTGCGAGGGTGCCCTCTCAGGGCATTGGTTTCTGCCCTATGTAGGAGAATTTCGATTTATGATTGATCGAGGTCCGTAGTGTAATGGTAGCGCATCCAACCGGCAATTGGAAGGCCCTGGGTTCGATTCCCGGGCGGTTCGCCTCATTTTTCATTTATTCGTTATTTCTCTTCCCCGTGTGCAGAGACGCTCCTTATTTACGTCGTTTCTATTCATTTATATACTGCGTGGTCATTGCAGTTGAATGCATATATATATATATATATATATATATATATATATAATTATATATATATATTAGGGTGGTCCACGAAATGGAAGTATTTTAAATTCTTCCTCCCAGGGTTTCATTAGGTTCCTTTTCCCAAAAAACTTCTCTGAGCAAAATTTGGGTTCAATCGGTTAATATTTAGAGGTGGCTCAACTACCCCCAGAAGTCCACATTCATGGCTTCTGGGTCCCCCCATATATATGGGTATTATCCGCTTGTTGGCGGGGGTATCATGGCTGACCAGGCCACTCATTGTTGCCCAGCTAAGATTGTGGACTTGTTAGAATCAGAAACCTCTTTCGGTGCTCATCCACCACACTTAAGAGAAACTGGAGTTGATCTCCTTTCGTCAGAGTTCCGCTGAAGGTCTGAATGAGAGCTACTGCCCTTTCAGCATGATCATTAACTACTTTGATGTTTCCTATGATTCTTTTAGTTCTTGGAAGTTTTCATTCTCCTCCCAGGTGCTGGGGTCATCATCAAGAAAACTAATATTGATCGGTAGGGCCTTAAGAAGCTTTAATGAGTTCTTTGTGGCAAGAGTTTCTAATTTCAGTTTTGCTTTGCATTCCTTGAGTCTTCTTCTCTTTGAGAAGTCTAATGACCCCTCCTTTTCCCTCATACACTGGACCATGATTCCCTTGGTGTCTGGTGCAACAGTTTGATCGAAGAGAGCAAGGGCCACCAGCTCTTCTGATAAGTACCATAGGTGGTTTTCAAATTTCTTGAGAGCTGCTTTGGCCACTTTCTGGTCATGATAGTCCTTTAACTTTTGGATAAGATCCAGATCATTCTTCGGAGCTTGTGATGGAATAGGAGCAGTGATCCAGCTTTTTAAGTAGATTAGGACTCCAAAAAGGGTAAAGGTTTTCAGGTCCTTCTTCTCTCGAGGAGTCAGGGTGATTTGATTTCGAAAAAGCCACATTTTGATGGCATAGATAATTTTAGCCATCCACCTTGCATAGTGCGTGCCAGCAGGACGTTTGAATGTGTAACTTTCAATTTTTTCACCAAGAAAGATCAAAGAAAGTTCCAAAAACTCTTTATAGTCATCTCGAAAATTTCCAGTGGCCAGATGTTCTTTGGCAAAGGCAATTATTTCATTTCTGAAAGGATCAACTTGCCCCTTCATCTCATCATCATCCTGTGATGTAGAGAAGGTTTTTAAATCAATGTAGTCCCACATAGATTGGAACCTTTTGAACAAAAGTGGCTCAGGGGCAGAAGATGAACCATGGACTGCTTCAAACACTCCCCCATACATGACTTCCATGCAATGATGCCTACAGGCAAAATAGAAGAGTGGTCGACCAAGTTTCTGTTCCAGAAGAACGCATGCTCCCCTGTTTGTTCCTGTATTTGATGCTGTAGTATCTGATAACATTCCGATTATTGACTTATCTATGTTCCATTCGGAAAGAAGATTATACACTGCAGCTGATTGAGCTTCCCCTGTTCCACTTGGTAGTTTGGGAACACCAAGCAGTTTTGAATCACCTGATTCAACTGAAGAGACAAGGACTGGGAGTCTGTCTACCTTTTCATTCTTGGCAAGTAGATTAGGGATCAACTTCCCATCCCAGTGGACAATCGAAATACTTGGACTAAAGCTAGCTTTAATGGCATGGGTTATTTGCCTTCGATGCCTTTTGATTGAAGAACGAGAGATGTTCACCTCTGAAAGATCTTGACCAAGGCTAGATGCAGTTTCAGCTAATACAAAGGTGGCCCTCCTGTCACTGATGCCAGTCCTGTCCAGAGCAGCAGCCAATTCAGGAGATATGATATTCTTTGCTGCCTTTTTCTTTGGTGGAGTTGGTCCGCTGGTAGATGGGGGATTAATAAGGTAATCTTCATCTTCTCTTTCTGACTCACATAAAGACTCAGAAGAAGAACTTCCCTGATCTAGCATAACTTCCTGTGAAGCAGCATATTTTTCTTCTTCAGCTTTCCGCTTCCTATTTACCAATTTCATTTGCTTCTCAGCAGCTGTCTTTTCTGCCTTGTCAGTCACCATATCTGCAGAGACCATTGATCCCACTCGTCCCGCTTTCCTTTGTTGGATCAAGAACTGCCGGTCTTCTTCATTTTTGATTAAGGTAAAGGCATCAGCATGGGCGACATCAAATAGGTTCTCCATTTCTTCCTGAAAGGTTTTCTCTTTTTCTAACTGAGAGTTGCTTTTCCTCCCAGCATTCTTCTTAATCGCTTTCCACTCCAAGTGTAGAGCCTGAATTTTGTGAAGAATGTGGTCTTTCCTTTGAGTAGGGATTCAGGCTCTCTCCCAGAAGAGACGCAATTCTTCAAAAACAGCTTCTGAACTAGGTTTGATCTCTTTCTTCAAGACTTGATTATGGTGGAGGAACATGCGGAGAACCTGGCCACGGGAAGGCAGCTTGGCTCCGGTGATTGTTTCCTCTGACTTTTTCATTAAGTAAAATGTACGTTTATTTGACATTGCAAAACCTGTAAATTTAATAAATCTATCTGAAAGAAAAATAATCATTAGTTAATGTATCTGTAAATAATGTTTCTTTTAATTATTCACTATATTAATAAAGGGCATAATGGTATACAAAAAACAGCTTTGAGCCACCCCTAAAAGTTATTCGATTTGCCTTAAATTTTACATGAAATATGTTTTAGCTAAAAGGAACCAGATTATAGCCTGGGAGGAAAGAAAATTGAACTTCGATTTTTTACCCCATTCTGTGGACCACCCTAATATTATATATATATATATATATATATATATATATATATATATATATATGGGAATGAACTCAGAATGGTCCCCTGAGTTTTTTATGATACACACAGACCGTGCATGCTTATATTGAGGTTCTAAATGTAGCAGGGCTAGGCTGCTTTAAACCCTAGATCCATGTCCCAAAGCTGGATCCCGTCTGCTTTGCAGATAGCTGGTGAGGGAAGCTATATTTATGGGACCTCTTTGCGAGTTACCCGTTGCCCACGTCGGGCTAGCATCATGAAAAAGAAAAACTATGGTATTTGTCATTTACCATTACTTATTCGGATTATAGTGGATTTAATTATCCCAGAAGAGTTCCTTGTTCCATGCACGGTCTGTGTGTATCATATATATATATGTACCTTATGAACCTTATGTTGTTTCGTGCGTTGGTCTCTCTTCACACGGAGGTCAAGCTGGTGGCCCCGCCTCTTGGTCTGGCCTGGTGGAGAAGCGAGTTGCTTTCTTGCGCTCTCCACCTTACAAAGCCAGGCACGCCCGGCTCATCTGGTACTGTCCTGAGCCAGGCATCCAGTCTTTTCTTGAAGACTTCAACTTTGACCACCGTTACGTTTCTGAGATCCTTAGGAAGCTGGTTGAAAAGTCTTGGCCCCCTGACAACCAAGCTATTTTCCTTCAGGGTTGAGGAGGTCCCTTGTCGGGCCTTTAATTTGGGGACACTACACATTCTGCCTTTCCTATTTTCCAGTGTTGTTTGAATGGTAATTGGGTTTAGTTTTAGGTTTGGTACCAGTTTTTCGATCATTTTTCATATGTAGATTATGATGTACCTCTCTCTTCTTCTTTCCAGTGAGTACAGATTTAGTTTACGTAGTCTTTCCCAGTAGTTGAGTTCTTTGCAGCCATCAATCTTGGCTGTGAAATGCCTTTGCGTTTCTTCTAGTTTATTAGTTTCTTCCTTTTTATATGGGGACGTCAAAACTGAGCAGTATTCAAGTTTTGGTATAATCAGTGTTTTTAGCAGGGGAATCATTACTGTCCTGTCCCTTCTCTTGAACGTTCTTAGAACCTGTCCGGCCACTCTTTTTGCTTTATTTATCGCTATCTGATTTTGTGTTTCGAATTTCGCATCATCTGTCATTATTATCCCGAGATCAATCGCTTTCATGCTTCTCTGAATTTCCTCTCTATCTGGAGCATAATATGCAGTCTGTTTAAGTTCTTCTTTTCTACCATATCTCAAGAGCTGAAATTTCTCGGCGTTGAATGACATGTTGTTGTCTTATGACCATTTGTATATTTTGTTCGTGTCCCTCTGCAAGGCCTCCACGTCATATACATCGCTGATTTTTCTGCTGATCTTTGTATCGTCTGCAAAGGATGTTACTATACTATTGCTGTTTACTCCGCTGTCTATGTCTGTTAGCATGATAATGAACAGGAGTGGGGCCAGTACTGTCCCTTGTGGTACTGAGCTGCGTACTTCCGATTCTGATGATGATATACCTTGAATTTTGACGACCTGCAGACGATCACTAAGGAAGTTGTAGATCCATTTTCCCACTTTGCCTGTTATTCCCATGTCTTTAATTTTATGTGCTATTATACCATGGTCACATTTATCGAAAGCTTTAGCAAAATCTGTGTATATAACATCGTAGTTGTCATTGCCTTCCAATGCATCTAGGATATTGTTGTAGTGCTCTAACAGTTGTGATAGGCATGATCTACCTGATCGGAATCCATGCTGATTTTCGTTGAATCTTTCACGAGTCTCCAGGAAATCATAAATTTTCTCTCTAACTATTCTTTCAAATACTTTGGTGAGGTGGGACGTCAATGACACTGGTCTATAGTTCTTTGCTTGAGATCTGTCCCCTCCTTTATATATAGGGACAATGTTTGCTCTTTTCAAGATGCTCGGTATTTCCCCAGTGTCTAGGGATCTTCTCCATATCCAGTATAAAGGTGTAGCTATTTCATTTTTACAGTTTTTAATCAATAATGCGTTGCAATTGTCCGGACCTGCAGCTGAATGTAGATTCATTTGTCCTATAGCTCTCGCTACATCTTCTGGTGTAAAATCAAAGTCTGTTATGTACTCTCCTTGCAATTCCTCTTCAAAGAATGCATTTATATCAGGTATCGCTTTGTCACTTTTTGGGGTACTGAAAACTGATTCATATTGAGCTCTCAATGTATCAGATGTTTCTTTTGGATCGTCGGTTAGTTCATTATTTCCCGTCCTTAAGGGCCCAATAGTGGCGCGCGTTTTTGTTTTCCTTTTTGCATAGCTATAGAAGTATTTTGGATTTTCCTTTATTCCTTTATCGATACCCTCCAGTTTTTCTTTTATTGCTTTCCTGTCATTATCTCATTTGTCCTACAGCTCTCGCTACATCTTCTGGTGTAAAATCAAAGTCTGTTATGTACTCTCCTTGCAATTCCTCTTCAAAGAATGCATTTATGTCAGGTATCGCTTTGTCACTTTTTGGGGTACTGAAAACTGATTCATATTGAGCTCTCAATGTATCAGATGTTTCTTTTGGATCGTCGGTTAGTTCATTATTTCCCGTCCTTAAGGGCCCAATAGCGGCGCGCGTTTTTGTTTTCCTTTTTGCATAGCTATAGAAGTATTTTGGATTTTCCTTTATTCCTTTATCGATACCCTCCAGTTTTTCTTTTATTGCTTTCCTGTCATTATCTCCGCAGTTACCTAACTTCGCCTCCACTCTCTTTCTTTGGCGGAATAGTCTTCTCTTTTGCCTTTCTAGCCAGCTCCTCTTTCCTTTTGGCTGTGATTTCGGAGCATATTTTTCTAAAATTCTCAGCGTTTTTTCCTCCAAGGTTGTTAGCATTTCTTCAGTTGTTTTATTCTCGAAAATTGTTCTCCATTCTATTTGGGCCATGTGCGATCTGATTGCTTCCCAATTTATAGTCTTCGAGTTTAAGTTAAAGGCCCCGAATTTACTTCTTTCCAATATGTGTATTGTCTTCTAATGCTGCCGTCATATTTGTTGATATCTCGATTAAGTTGTGTCTGAGATAATGGTTGGGGTTATTTTTATATCAGCAATCAAGTTCGTGTTATTCGTGAATACCAGATCCAGGCAGTTATTTTTTCTGGAATTTTCTGTTATCTCCTGTGTCAGCATAAACTCATTTGTGAGAGCCATCAACATTGTTGCTTGTTCCTGGTCTTCTCTTGTGCCCCCCTTGTCCTGGTGAATATATATATTCCTATTCACCTTTTTGTATTTTATAAATGGGAAGTTAAAGTCTCCGCAGATCATTATATTGGGGGATGGAGGGTTTATGGCCTTTATTAGCTTTCTAATGTCATCAATGGCCTCCGAGAATTTTTCGGTTGGGGTGCTTGGAGGTCTATAGATGACTATTACTATCAAGTTTAGTTTTTCTATTTTCACTGCTAGGAGTTCCACATAGCTGTTTGATTTACTTATTATCGTCTCTGTCATATGACCTTCCTGTACATATATAGCACAGCCACCTTTCCGTCTCGTCGTTCTACCCACTCTTAGTAAGTTGAAGCCCTCTATATTTATCTCTTTCTTATCAATACAACGTTCGCAGTTTTCACAATTTCCTTGGCAATCTTTAAGATGAGTTTCTGTGAGGCATGCGATGTCCGCCCTTGTTTCGTCCATAAATCCTTTCAGGTACGAAACCTTATTGAGTGATTGGTTTGGTCTTTTTCCTTGAATATTAGCCAGGACAATTTTTATGTTCTCTGTTTTTCGTTGCCCCTTGTGCATTTCAAGTTCGTTTTCCTTCGATATCGCTTGATTCGTTGCTCTATGATCCTCCGAAAGAGATCCATTTCCTCCTACTTGTATTGGTAGCTTCTTGCCCGGTAGCGATTTGGCTCGGGGGTTTCCAGCTGTGTCAACTGCATGTGGATGACATTTAGCATTCGTAAGGTGTCTGAGATGTTGAAAAAATTTTCTTGTTCGCTTATTGTGTTCCTATTGTTGTTCCTATTGTTATTTTTATTCCTATTGTCATTTAAACTTTTTCCTTTGTTCGTTGAGTCCGTCGGGAGATGTTGATAGTAGCATTTATTCCCGAATTTGCAGGTTCCATATTTTGCGTAAGTTCTGCAAATGTCCGGGTGGTAGAATTTACATCCGTCTCCAAATTTACAATGACCATTATTATAAAAAAATTGCATATTGGGGATGTTCATATATACATTGTCCTCTTTTAAATCTGCAATTATCTTTTATATAATTCCTGCATATAATTCCTTCCCCCATATTTACTCTTGGCTTTTGTTTTTTGCTCCTTATTGGGGGACAGTTTTTCTGCGTTATGTATATGTATATAATATATATATATATATTATATACACACACACAATTAAATAATTAAATAAATAAATATACATCAAAATGCTCTATGTTCTACGGCGCAAAACGCTAAACTCACACGTAATCGAGTGTACATTCACATCGTTATTACTTTGCACTACAGGGTAAAACCGTCCAAGCAATACTTCACCGTTCAAGTTATACTGATGCCTATTCTCGGCATAAATGGCTTTCATATCATTCAATACTATTTTTGTGCCCACTTTACATTCGGTTGGCAAGTTATCTTTAACCCTTTAAGGGGTGAAGGTACAAATTGCTAACGTTTCAAATACAAGCATTCATAACTTAACCCTACAAAAAATTCTGGGCTTAAAGGGTTAAACACTGCTAGAATACAATCAAAAGCATGCACAAAGAGGTCATCGTTAACCACAACATCATTATTAAATACAAGTTTATAAACACTCCTTTCCAATCGAGGGTTTTTTCTCAACGTCCCAAGCTTTTCAATCGTGAACTCCTCCACTCTGCATAGCGGCAATTGAAATAATCTTCCAAGTCGTAATGACAGCTATTTATTATATAGAGGTACAGCTCTTCAGGGTGAACAGTGTAGGCAAGCTCTGCCCTGTACCGCTCAAGTGCTTTGTACCAAAGTTCAGGATATTTCGAAGAATCTAAACCTTTTAAATATGCATCCAGCTCTATACCATTCTCGCCTTGTTCATTCCTACATTCGATAAATCCGTCGAGCAGAGCGGTGTATCCGTATTCAAGAACCGTGTCAAAATAAATCATATCCGTAACACGAGCGTCTAATATAGGCTTCAGCTTGCGGAATCCGACGATTTCAAACATTCTGTCGAGGATGAAACGGTTTCGCGTAGGGACAAGAACGTTATTATCAGATGCATTCTTCCACATCAGTCGTATATCAATGTATGGCTGATCGTTATTTATACACAACGTGCAAACAACGGCATATGAGGGGGCGTCACTAATCTGCTCTCTTCTTGTATCTACACCTGCAGGTATTTTATAACGGTCCTCTCCCCACTTCTCAACTATCACGAAGACTCTATTCATCTCATCAACACTTAAATAAATAACATTACGTTTACCAAAGTTTGCTTGCCTGCAAATCGTTTCAAGTACATATTTAATGGTGCCGGTTTCACGCCTGAACACGCACAATGACTTCGTCACGGAGACATCCTACGAGGCGTTGAGAATACTTCTCAAAGGAAGTTCCATCGTATTCGCACGTCTACTCGGTTCAAGCTCTGAGATGACTATGAGCCACAGGTGGACGGATGCTCGGTCTTTCGGGTACCCTCTAGAATTAACAATTTTTGCCTGCAAAAATAAATCACTATATAAGAAGGAGGAAAGCGGCCTGCCCTTCGGGATTAATAAAAGTTTTGCATGCACAATATTGTAGATAAAATGTAAAGAAGAGACTTTGTTGTGGGTTTCAGGATTCTTCGATCCGGGGTGGAACGAGGATCAGCCACGTAGTCTCTCAGTTGTACTGTCTTGTGCGCAATCTTAAAGACTACAAGTTATGTAATATCATGAATATTGGTACTAAATTATGTTATCCTATTTCATTTTTAGATAACTGCCTGTAAAGGGATTTGAGCGTAAAAATATCCTCCTACCTTACCATGTAAATTTTCAATATCTTCCGACTTTACTTAAAGCAATTGGTATCAATGTAGTCAATGTAATGTTAAAGACTACATTGATACCAATTGCTTTAAGTAAAGTCGGAAGATAGGCTAAGGATATTTTCACGCTCAAATTCCATTACAGTTACACTATTATAATACCTATTCTTGGCTTTTCTAAGGCAGTTATCTAAAAATGAAATAGGATAACATAATTTAGTACCAATATTCATGATATTGCATAACTCGGGAAAAGTTTGCACTCATCTCATTTTTTTTAAGATATATGAGAAAATAAATAGAAATTTGGGGTAAAATAAATGACTTTTATATTTGATTCTATTTTACTTTGTATTTTGTCATATTTCCACGGACTTTTATTACATTTTTTATTCTTTTTGGCAGATTCAGGAAGTTTGCGACAATATTCGTTAGAAATCTTTGTAATCCAGAATTTCTTGATTACTTCAATAAGCTTTGGAATGGAACTTGCGTCTTTATTTTGGAGGTGCTGCTTCATATAATTCCACATGTTTTCGATAGGATTTAGGTCTGGGCTGTTTCCTGGCCAGTTTAGAACAGTAATTGCTTCTACATTTAGCCAGTTTGATACTTTCTTTGCCTTATGGCAAGGTGCACTATCATATTGAAATACTGTTGTACGATGAATATCCATATGTAATGGAAGTTTTGATTTGAGAAGTCGTAAGTACCGATCAGCATTCATAGTAATACCTTTTTATAAAAAGTACAATCCTCCTCTTCCATTAGCAGAGAAACAACCCCAGGACATTATTTTATTGTTTTTTGGGTGTACTTGGGATCAAATATGTTTGAACCAAGAGGCCTTCTTACAGAACCTGGACGATGACAAAATGTTCTAAACGTTGATTCGTCACTAAACATTACCTTGTTCCAATCTTCTTTTGACCAGTCCTTATACTGCTTACAGAAATGTAGTTGTTTCTTTCTCATTTGGTTAGTTAGCAGGGCTTTTTTGGCTGGACGTCTTGATGGTAACTGCGGGTCTTTTTGCAGGTGGTGCTCAATAGTCCTTATACTAACGTCTCGACAGAGAACTGGCTGAGACTGTTTTATTTCTCTAGCAGAAATTGAAGAATTTGCAAGGACTAAACGTTTCAAAGTTGAATTAGTTCTTTTTGAGAACTTCCTAGGTCTTCCTGATCGTGGTTTTGGATTTGGTGTTGACACACCACCTTCTGCATGAAATCGAGTGAGCCATTTTTGAACTGCCGATTGTGATATCTTCAGCTGCTGAGCTATTTTGCGGCATGAAACTGATTGTTTTGCGAGTGCAATTATAGCACCTCTAATATCAGCAGGTATTTCACGTCTGCTTCCCATAATTTTCACGAAAAGGACCAAAGTATTAGCAAGAAATGGGTCAAATTATTGAATAATTATTTTACAAAAATTTGCTATAACAGACCGTAACAAAATCTGAGGAGCTGCTGAATAAATTTGTTTCTCCACAGCTTAAGAACAAAGATATGAATAATTGCTAGAAATCACTTTAAAAAATAACATTTTTCTTCCCATTTCATAGCTTTTTCTATTTAGAGTAATTTCTTCCAAGGTGAGTACAAACTTTTTGCTTGGAGAACGATACCGTATGTTGGATGATACACTGTTTGGTAACACCGAAAGAATTATTTTAAAGAAACATTAATATAGCCCGCATTGAAGTGAAGAATGCCTTCAGAGAGTCTGAAGTAAGAAAAGATATATTTTTTCCACCGTTCCTTTTGCTTGGAGAAGTACACTTTTGGACGATATTTACAACAACCTATGTAGAAGATGTAGAACTCAGAACAGAAAATTAAACACTAGCCTGGACGATTTAATTCGTAATAGTTACTGGACTAAAAAAAGTGATTTTAGTAATATTGTTAACTTGTCGTTCCATGAGCTAGACTTCAATACGAAATGTGCGTTAGGTTATGGCTTAGGATTCTCTGTCCCAAAAAAGCCCAGCAGTTCAATGATTGCGAAGTCTTTTATCAATTTTGAGAAAAATAGTAATACAGTATATCCGAAAGTGAGGTGACTTTAGCCAAAGGTTGTGAGTATAGTGCTTTTAATACGGGGTATTAATCGAATTATCCTTTGAGGTTTGCAAAAGGCCTAAAAACACAAAAATAACAATTCATTGCATATTACTAAATCGGACAAATCTATTCGATCGTCATCATGGACAAAAACAGTTACATTGAAAAGACGAATACTTTATTGAGTGACCGCGATACGTACAAACCTCTAAACAGAGACCCACTGGAGGATGTTAATAAAAGTTTAACAGAAAATTAAGAGAAATATAAAAAAATAACTATAATGGGTTTTCGGAGCTATTGAAGAAGAGGGACCAATCGTCAAGGGCGTACGGTTAACCTAACGATTGGTTAGGTTAGGTCGTGATATTTTCCTTAGTTAGCCTTATAAGCCTAACTAAAGAAGGCTGGGGTCCCTATTCTTCAATAGCTCCGGGCTTTCTAAGCAGTTTCTTAGTATCAATCCGTCACTACCATATTTGTACGGTTTAGTAAAAACACACAAAGTTAATAATCCCATGAAGCCTATTGTTAGCTCAGTAGGCTCCGTAACCTATAAGCTATCTAAATGGTTAGTTAGCTTATTAACGCAAAACGTTACGTAATGTTGCAAGAGTGCCACCCCCACCCCCTTTGTTGCAAGAGTGCCACCCCACCCCGCTTTGTTATCAAACCCCACCCCCTTTTGTTGCTAAGCCCAGCCCCCCTTCGTTGCTAGACCCCGCCCCCTTCGTTGCTAAGCCCCGCTCCCTTTGTTGCCAGCACCAAAATGGGATTGCAAGGGGCATGCAACTTGGAAGCGGAGTTCTCCCGCAAGCTATTCCCCCAAAGGGGCAGAAAGAAAGAGAGAGAGAGAGAGAGAGAGAGAGAGAGAGAGAGAGAGAGTGCCAATCTTTGTTGCCAACCCCAAAATGGGATTGCAAGGGGCATGCAACTTCGAGGCGGAGTTCTCCCCCAAGCTATTCCCCCCAAAGGGACATACCTAACCTAAGAGGCCTCTATGGGAGGGAAGGGGTTTCCTCACCACCCAAAGGGCCAGAAAGAGAAAGGACCAGAGATCCTTGCTCGGCTGGGAGCCGAGCTTGTATGACTCGGTCGTCCGCCTCCCGCTCTTTTATAGACCTCTAATCCGCCAGTTGGCTGAGTTGCCAGATAGCGCCATCTATTTAATTCATCATCCAATAGAAGACTGATTTGCCAGATAGCAATATTTATTAAATTATTTCATATATTATTCAGCCATTTAGTTGCTAAATACCACCATATAATTATATGATGATAGTTGTCAGGTACCACCAGTTATTTTAATTCGTTACAACAACAGATGAATCTTCTCCTTAATTCCAACAATTTACTTTAAAAAAAATTGTTTATTAAATAAATAGAATTTAAACACACGCTCTTTACACAACTAAAATAATTCAGTTATTACTTAATTCCTATTTTTATTATTATTATTAATATCACAATTTTCGTTAAGTCACGAATAACAGTGGGAAAAACGAAAGGAAAAGGAACCTTACGAAGAAAGGTGAAACAAACGACAATTTCAGGTCAAAACACACGGTCGTCTCCCCCATCCCTCATTCCCCCCCCCAAAATTCTCACCCCATCTGCGCTTGTATAAATATTATTTTGAAAATATACAAAACGTATAATCATATTTGTAGAAAAAATATACATATAATAAACAAATGATCAACTAGTGCTCACACACACACGCACACACACACACACACACACACACATATATATATACAGGGTGTCCCAGAATTAAATATCTATTTCAATGAAATCGGACAAATTTTTTAAAAACACACCTTTATTTATGTTTATCATGTTTAATATGTTAAAAATGTATAAATTTCTAAATTTTTTTCATAATTTTATTTTCATAATTTTTTCATTTTCTGGTCCAATGAAAGACCGTCTGAAGTCATAGAATGGCAAAGAGACTCCAAAAGTTAACGTGTGGCTTGGAATGACCAAATCCAAAATTTATGGCCCATTCTTCTTTGCGGAAGCAACTGTAACAGGTACCGTCTACCTTGATATGCTTCAGCAGTTTCTCGAACCACAGCTTCTTGATGATGGCATTCTTGATAATGTTGTGTTTCAACAAGATGGAACACCATAAATTTTGGATTTGGTCATTCCAAGCCACACGTTAACTTTTGGAGAGTCTCTTTGCCATTCTATGACTTCAGACGGTCTTTCATTGGACCAGATAATGAAAAAATTATGAAAATAAAATTATGAAAAAAAATTAGAAATTCATACATTTTTAACACATATTAAACATGATAAACATAAATAAAAGTGTGTTTTTAAAAAATTTGTCCGATTTCATTGAAATAGATAGTTAATTCTGGGACACCCTGTGTATATATATAAACTTATTAATGACGTTTAACATGTTTATTTGTTTATTCAACACAGCTATATATTTTGCAATTTTTCCATTAACAAAATTCAAGTTAGATAGGGAAGAAATCATTCATCCAGTTGGCTTATATACCCATACAAGATTTTTCGTTAACAAAATTCAAGTTAGAGAAGAAATCATTAGAAGGAAAAATTCCACTATATATACAGGGTGTCCCGTAAGTCTGGACCCATAGGGAAAAATAATAAAATTACAAAATAGTTCAAAAATTTATTACATAATCTGTTCAAAGTGTCCGCCGTTGTGTCGCACACATAGTTGAAGACGCAATCTCCACTGCGACAGCACTTTCTGAATCACAGTCGCAGAAATTTCTTGACACGCCTCCACAATGCGTGCTTTAAGGTGGAAAATGTTCTGAAGTTTGACCTCGTACACTTTGGCTTTCAAGTGGCCCCACAAATAAAACTCCAGCGGAGTAAGATCATAAAAAAAATAATAAAAATAATAATAAAAATAATAAAAAAATATATTATAAATAAATTTTTGGACTATTTTGTAATTTTATTATTTTTCCCTATGGGTCCAGACTTACGGGACACCCTGTATATATATATATATATATATATATGCTTAAAGAGAGAAGTACAAGCACCAAATTTTATTTTCTATCTTCGTCCATTGTTCGCACAGATGTGACCTGACACGCCCGGATGGAAAAATATATATATATATATATATAAGTAAAAACTATCTTTAAATGCAAACAAATGGTGCGTACTGAAAGGAACCCTTCTTTCTACCTGGACACCTACAGAAAATATTTCATTTTTCCTCTTTGAATCTTACCATAAAAACACCAATAAAATTTGTAATTAAACTAACATCCCCTTATCTACCTAAAAACCTAAAAAGAAAACACTATATATATAGTATAAGGAAAAATCTAAGTTACAAATTAATAGCATAGAATAGCTTTATTCTGAATTTTACAACGTAAAAAAGTCTAACATAGATTTCTTAATCACAATAATAATAAAATAATAATAATAATAATAATAATAATATTTTGTATCTACTCTCGCAGGGAGAGAAGGTGGAGGGACAAAAACGTCGTCGTCTACCGTTACATTGAATACAAGCTTTAATCATGCCTTTCCAATCGGGGACTTTTTCTTAACGTCCCAAACTTTTCAATCGTGATCTCTTCTTCACAATGCATAACTGTAGCCGAGATAATCTAATTCGCTACAACAGATGATCATTATATAAAGAAGTTGCTCTTCAAGGTGAACGGTGTAGACGAGCTCAGCTCTGTACCTCTCAAGCGTTTTGTACCAAAGCTCGGGATATTTCGAAGAGTCTAAACTTATTAAATAACACTGGTCAACAAAGATTTTTCATCAGAGTAAAATTTGTGTTGGCTGGATAGCATTTTTCACGCTGATTCCAAAACTGCATTCAGATTTTTTCTAGCACGTATAGTTTTCAAGATGAAGGCATATATATAACTACACAGATTTAACCATTTTAAATAGGCAAAATACTAATATTTCAACATTTGATTGTGTTTATTTTATTGTGTTTTTTTAGTTTATTCATCTTATTTATTTCAATTATCTTAATTATACATCTTATGTATTTCAGGTGTGAGCTTTTACGTCTAGCAGCATTGTGATTCAGGCAACAACGCCGTGCTTTGTGTGTCAAAAGATCAGTCCAGTCCAAGAACTTGTTGTGTCAAGTTGGTGTACATTTTTTTTTAATTTATAGTTTGCTCAGGTCAGTCAACGTGCCTCGACAATGTAAGAATGACCCCGACAAGTTCTGTTTCGTATGCGGCAAGTTGACAACTAAAACACAGCGACGAAGTATTACAACCGACATTAAGAAAATATACAAGCTATACTTTGGTTGCCATCTAGGTGACCAAGATAAACCATGGGCGCCACATCAAATCTGTTCTGGCTGTTCAAATGGATTACGTGATTGGCTTAACAAAAAGAAAGCTTCAATGCCATTTGCCATACCCATGATATGGAGGAAGCCGAGAGATCATCATGAAGACTGTTATTTTTGTAGTGTAAACTTAATGGGGTTTTCTGCCAAGAACAAACACCAGATTGTATATCCAAACTTGGATTCAGCACGTAGACCAGTAAAACATGATGAAACATTGCCCATTCCAATTCCCCCAAGTGATAGGCTAGATTCTATCATAGATGACATGGAAAGTGATGAAGGTGCAACTGGCGTTTCCGGACCATCTACAGAACCAGAGTACACTTTTGAAGGTAGACATTTAGAGCCTAAAAAGTTAACCCAAGGACAGTTGAATGATCTTGTTAGAGACTTATCGCTGTCTAAAGAGAAATCAGAGCTTCTCGCCTCAAGACTAAAGGAGAACAATTTACTTGAGAACAATGTTCGTATTAGTTACTACCGAAAGCGGAATTTTGAATTAACAGCATTCTTTTCAGTAGACGGTCCTCTCTGTTATTGCCATGACATCAATGGACTATTTACAGCCATATCTCAGACGTATGTGGCATCTGAGTGGCGCCTCTTTATTGATTCGTCGCAGAGAAGCCTGAAAGCAGTTCTTTTGCATAATGGTAATATAATGCCATCCATCCCCAATGCCCATTCCGTCCATCTAAAAGAGACATATGACAATATGGATATACTACTTAAGGCAATCAAATACGACAGTCATCAATGGAATGTGGAGATCTAAAAGTTATAGGAATGCTTATGGGTATGCAGTCAGGATTCACAAATGGATATGTGAAAACTTTCTTGGAAGCAACAAGTCACCTGCGTATAAGGATGGAGTCAAGAACCTCCTTGATGCCTTCAAAGAAATGGAGTGTCGAATGTCGTTAAATATTCACTTCCTGCATTCCCACTTAGATTTCTTTCCTGAAAACCTTGGTGCAGTGAGTGACGAGCAAGGAGAGCGCTTCCATCAAGATATTCAGATGATGGAGAAGCGCTACCAAGGATATTGGAATGAAAGCATGATGGCGGACCATTGTTGGATGCTGTATCGTGACAATCCAGGCCAAATTTACAAAAGGAAATCACATTCACAGCGCTTTTAATAAAATAATGTATATATTCTTTATTTATAAGTACATTGAATAAAGTATATGATGTATTTGTTGTTTAGCATTCCTAAGTGTGATCTATACATCCATAAATTTTCTTATAGCAATATCAAAAACTTAAAAATATCAAAACCAGTGTATCTATATAACTCTACGTGCTAGAAAACAAATAAAACCAGATTCGGAATCAGCGCGAAAGATGCATTAAGAAAAGTGTGATCATGTTTGTGATGAGAAAAAAAAGTTTCATTTTGTTGGCCAGTGTAATCATCAACCTCTAGACCATTCTCACCTTGTTTAACCCTACACTCGGTAAACCATCGAACAGAGCAGCGTATGCGTATTCGAGCACCGTATCAAAATAAAGCATAACGCTATCACGCGCGTCTAAAATAGGTTTCAGCTTGCGTAATCCGACAATTTCAAAAATTCTGTCGAGGTTGAAACGGTTCCGCGTAAGAACAAGATCGTCATCAGCTGACCATTTCCACATCTCTCGTATATCAATGCATGATTGTTCATTATTTATACTCAATGTGCAAACAATGGCATATGAGGAGGCGTCACTAATCACATCTCTTATTGTATCTACGTCAGCTGGTATTTTATAACGGTCCTCAGCCCACCTCTCAAGCACTTAAATAAATAGCGTCACGTCTGCTTGCATGCCTGCAGGTCTTTTCAAGCATACAGTTAATGGCACCGGTTTGTCGCCTGAATACGCGCAATGACTTCTTCACGGAGCCGTCGTACGAGGCGTTGAGAATGCTTCTCAAAGGGCGCTCTAACGTATTCATCGAGATGACTATTGCACTTCCACTTGCTCATTTTGACAAAGATTAAGCTTTTCACCCGCATTAGACCTACAGTTTAACATGGAATCCGGATCAGAAATACAACTCGGCAGGGAATGATTGCTCATTCTTTCACATCATTCCACCGAATTGCTCATTTTGAGAAAGATTACCCTTTTCACCCGCATTAGACCTACAGTTTAACATGGAATCCGGAGCAGAAATACACCTCGGCAGGGAATGATTGCTTACTCTTTAACATCACCCCACCGAATTGCTCATTTTGACAAAGATTAAGCTTTTCACCCGCATTAGACCTACAGTTTAACATGGAATCCGGATCATAAATACACCTCGGCAGGGAATGATTGCTCACTCTTTCACATCAACCCACCGAATTGCTAATTTTGACAAAGATTAAGCTTTTCACCCGCACTAGACCTCCAGTTTAACATGGAATCAGAAATACATCTCGTCAGGGAATGATTGCTAGCTCTTTCACATCATAATTTCATCGAGTTAATTCAAGCTCATATACAGGACCTACATTGCCTATAAGATCTGTGGTGCGTGGAACATGCGGCCTTCAGAAGATGTGAACATCTGTTCTGTGGAACAGTTGAAGAAAATGGATAGGCCGAACCTTACGATGTAGGAATTTTTTCCATGGAACCGTAACCACTGATACTTCCTCGGTACGGATTGCAATACTTATTGAGGCACTTCTTGTCCTTGTATCTCCCTCATGTACACCTTCCACATTGTGTCCGACAACACACAAACTCTTCAAAATTGTTGTGAAAGTGCAATGACAAAAAAATAACAGCTTCAGAGTTCATTCACACCATGCGTACACTTATCTCTTGTACACAGTATACACCTTCCACATTGTGTCCGGCAAGTGCAACAAGGGGCCATAAAATTTGGAGTGAGTCTACAATTACATCGTTGTTGCTCTGCATTATGCAGTATACGCGGCTTAATAATATTTCACCACTTAAAATATAGGGAAACAATTAAAACTTGGTGTTCCCGCCATTGGCTTCCAAGACAGCCTGAATTCGCTTTGGGTAGCTTGCCAAAAGTGACGTGAATAGATCTTGATCGTTACGCAAATTTGCTAAAACAGTTTCAATGTGTTGCGTCATTCTATCCTTCGAAAATCGATTTGCTGCAGGTTCTTGAAACAAGAGACATTCAACCTTGTCTTTTATAACTGATAAAATGTGTTCACAGACGTTCAGGTCAGTAGAATTTCCTGGCCATTCTTCATTTCCAAAGAAATCGATCTCATGGTTCCGCAACAACTGTTGAGTGACTAATGCCTTAAAGCAGAGGGTCTTATCATGCAGAAATGTGACCTGATCGACATCCATAACATTGTTTGGGTTTCTTAGAAAAGGAATGACATGCTGGGATAGAATAATATCACGAAAATGCTGTCCATCCCAACTCTGACCATTTGGCTTCAGCACCCACATCAGCTTCTTTGCAGTGAACAAAACAAACACACCAACACAGTCTGGACTTTTTAATAATTCGCGATAATGTTCATTGTCATCGATTTCATCTGGTGTTGTGGCCCACACTCGATCATTTTGGTAGTTAGGCCGACGTGTTACGTAAACAAAAAATTCATCGGAGACAGCTAAATGCATGAAATCATCTACATCCCAATCTTCAAGATAATGGGCAAACCACATTCTGTCATCGATGTTAAATTGAGTTTTTCTTGGCTTTGGAAGTTCATGACAAGGCTTTAAACCTTGCCTATGACGGTACAGTCGAATGATCTCACCACTAACGATCTTTCCTCTCAACACTTCGATCTCCCTAGAAAGTTTGCACAGCTGTTTTTCCGCTTACGCGTACCGCTTTCAATGATGTCCTTTTTCTCCTGAGAGAGTGGAAAATTTGGGCGCCTAGATTTGGTTGTATCCATTTCACATTCACCCAAAGTTTTATTCCAATTTCTTTTGACGAAGTCCTCACAACTTCGCAACTTTTTGGCAACCCATGACTGTGTTATAAAGGTGGCTCCAGCATCACGAGCTTCCCGAAATGTTGATGCTCGTATGTGGTCTATCACACGTTGCCTCTCCGAATCACCAATAAATTGAGAAGCCATTATATTATCACTTTATCAGCTAGAGTAATTTTAATACCTGCAATAAATAAAGAATTTTATATATTTTTATAATCACTAAAAACTATTTCGATATAAGTAAACGTGTAAGCTGCAAATGGAGGGCTAAGGTTTTTTGGAACCCCTTATATATACTATATATATATATATATATATGTGTGTGTATATGTGTATATGTATATGTGTATATATATATATATATATATATATATATACACATATATATGTATAGAAACGACGTAAGTATAGAGGAGCGTTCTGCACAAGAGGAAGAGAAATAACGAACAAATGAAAAATGAGGTGAACCGCCAGGGAATCGAACCCATGATCTTCCGATTGCCGGTCAGATGCGCTATCCATTACACAACGGGCCTCGATCAGTCATAAGTCTAAATTCTCCTACATAGGGCAGAAACCAATGCCCTGAGAGGGCACCCTCGAAAATCGTGAATATGTACATTTAACTGCAATGACCACGCAGTATATGAATGTATAGAAACGACGTAAGTATAGAGGAGCGTTCTGCACAAGTGGAAGAGAAATAACGAACAAATGAAAAATGAGGTGAACCGCTTGGGAATCGAACCCAGGATCTTCCGATTGCGCATCTGACCAGCAATCGGAAGATCCTGGGTTCGATTCCCGGGCGGTTCACCTCATTTTTCATTTGTTCGTTATTTCTCTTCCTCTTGTGCAGAACGCTCCTCTATACTTACGTCGTTTCTATACATTAATATACTGCGTGGTCATTGCAGTTATATATATATATATATATATATATATATATATATATATATATATCTGCATACCGCGAAACAAACTTTGTGCACACCATATTAAGCCAGTGTGACGTATATGTAAATCAGTAAAACAGAACTAAGACTGAAAGGTAATATATAAATAACAATAGATTTGAAATTGTATATAATCATTCAAAACGGGCAATAAAGAGAACTAATTATTTTAAAAGAAATACATTCAATCTGAATTAGATAAAACACCGTTGCTTTAATACGAAACAAAGTATTAACACAATATATATATATATATATATATATATATATATATACTTGCTAAAGATTTATTCATTTTAAAATTTGTCTACAAGCAGTGAAGTTATAAGTTTGGAAGGAAAGCTACAGATTAACAACGAGTACCAAAATGTGAATATAATGTTTTAAACCTTTCTGTACAAACTCCGCCCTTCGTTCTAAGATATTTTTATTGGACAATACAGTATTTTAAAGACTGACAAAAATTTGTACAGCACACACACACACCTGAAGATTCATGTATCTGTATATTTTCGGCGCCGATAGGAAAATGTTTTTCACACGCAAGGCAATTTCTATTTCGTTCATAAATTAAATATTTATTTAATTTGTTATATATATATATATATATATATATATATATATATATATCTTTATTTCTACAACTAAAATTAAGTATTTGTACGAGATAATATATCTTATAAACAACCAACTCACGTATTTGTGAAAAACCACTATAATTAAAAAATAAAATAAACCACTCTTTTTGAGATTTATTTTCATGGACCGGTCGCGACTTGTCACTACAGGCAAATTGAATTTCAGTGTCCTAAGACTTTTACCGTTTTAATAATTTTTCCTAATGATATAAGCTACAAATATAAGAAAGCACAAACAGCAACAATAAAAAACTTCTTTAAATATTCTAATTTCGTTTATATATATATATATATATATATATATATATATATAGAGGCAATTGGCCACAATTAAATAGTGAAACGCTGTGGCCGAAGTTAAGCGACATTGGGTTTGTGTGGTTGATGGACGGGTGACCATCCTCTGCAGCCAGATGATATAGTGGTCAGAGGAAATGCAATGGCCCCTCCTTCCTCTATAATAGAAAAATTTAGTTTTCGAACCTGTACTCATCTGGATGAAGGGATATTCTATCGACATTTTAATAAATTAACTTAACCTAACCTAACATTGCCTAACCGGGTATAATAAAACCTAACATAGCGTACTAAACTAAACCTAACTTTGCCTACTATCCGGGTATAATAAAACCTAACCTAACATTGCCTAACCGGGTATAATAAAACCTAACTAGCGTACTAAACTAAACCTAACATTTCCCAGAATACGCACCAGACATTTCCCTCAGGGTAAATTTCATGAACTAAACACATTTTATAGCGGTTTTAATGTTTTATCACTCACCATTTCCACAAACTAAACATCTTCACACTCCGGCGCACTATTTGAGAGACAAATTTACATTCTCAGTCGCAGGGTACGGTATGAAGCAATATATTATAATCTAGCTTGTCGCACCACTCATCAATAAGACTCACTAACCATAACCGCTGCTTCTCTTCTGCACGTGTTGTTTCTTTTACTTCATGGTATATGTAAGCTTTTATAAAGTTTAGTCCTACAACATAATTCAATACATCACTTGTACCACGTGACATATGCATGAGAAATGAAATGCAGTACATTCCACACGTATTACTAAATTTCCTTCCTTCGCACGGTTCAATGTAGCCTTAAAAGCATCAAAGGATGGTGGAATAGGAGTCTTTCAGTATCCATCACATCTTCACACTTTACCGAATATCACTTCATAAAACTCGAGTACGCAATATTAAAGGTAGCCATCACTATTTTTCTTCTACGCGAGAGAATACACATCTGAAATCCACGGCTTGCACCGCTCAACTGAGCACGCAGGGGTAGAGATATCCCCAGGTAGTAGCAGGAGTCACGTGACCGATCATACAGGGGACGGAGCTTAGGACAGATAATTCAAATGAATGAATTTATTAATATCTTACAAACTGTTAATTTCTAGTCGAAAGAATAAGCACGAGATACCCCATTATAAAAGTTACGCCAGGAATTCCGGGGTACAATAGTACCCCGGGTAGAGTTTAACGTTTAAGCTTGCAAAAAATTCGTAATAATTTTGATACTACGATTTCAAGTTTTTACGCATTTTGGCAAATATATTTATATTTAGACATTATATTGACGTATTTGTCAACTTTATTGGAAACAGATTCAAACAACCTAAGGATCTGATTGACTTGAAAGAGCTTGGTAATGACGTGACAACGACATTGTATAAAGGCAGGCGAAACTTTCACTTTAATTAATTACAAGATTGGAAATAGAGGATGGAGCCGTGTTAGTTATCTCTCTGTAACTTGACCAATTGCTAAGTGATGAACATGATATCTGACGTTCCAAACGGGTTTGAAGCACACAAGTTGATAAATATATCGCTCGATAAAATTGCATCCAGACGTTCCGGAACAGCTGGTGCATCTTTGCATAACTGATTATTAGTTGCCACTGTGTTACATAAAGCCCATTTTGTTTACTTAGAAGAAGCACACAATTACCGCCACACCATATTTTCCCCGCCACAAGGGCAACCTGAGGAGCTTGCCCCCGACCCACCTCGTGCAACCACACCATTACCTGAAGTGTCCGTTACCTTAGTGATGCTTCACGATTGTGGTGACAATAATACCAACCAAGATGATTATTCAACCATTGAATGCGTTAGTGAAGAGTGTAAATCTAGATTAGAAGACAGCGACAGTGAAGTAGACACGAACAGTGAATATGGTTGCATCGAATCCTTGCACCATACCAGAAAAAGGAGGAAAGTTTCTGATCAGGAAACAGAGACAGCAGTTTCCTCAATTTTACCAAAACGTTTAAAAGCTGGTTTAGAACAGGAACAATGCTCAGGCTGTTATTTTGGCGAACCTAAAATTTTGTGCTCATGTGGATTCGATCTCACCTCTTGTCGTTGTTCTGAACAGTCAGCGGACGACGAGATTTTGCAGCATGGAAGTTGACCACATATCTTCTCTCGTGATCAACTTGGAGTTCTTGAATTTCTATAGACTTGCTCCAGACGGTTTTCGTCTCGTGACTTCTTAGTAAAAACGTTTTTTTATTAATGTACCTTGTACGTACTCATACATGCACAGTGTATTTCATTACGTGAATAAAAGAATATGTATTTAAGATCGTGTATTATATAAACTAATTATATACTTTATATAATAAAGGCTTGAGATGTTTAAATGTTTCATTTATTCCATTGAAAAGTGTGTAATTTTGGTAAAGTTTGTGGATTGGTCAGAGAGTGCGACTTAATTGATCAATAAAAGTTAAAGAGTGGGTGACAGTACAGAATGTGAGGAACATTAGTGTTATTAGCTTTAGGAGAAAAACCGCGGCCAACAAATCGGCGTCAATAGATCGTCCAGAAAGGAAAATAGAGAGGCTGGCACAGATAGAAGGATTGAAACCAAAGAACTGCAGTTTCGAAATTAAAGATTTGTACCAGACTCTATCAGAAGCTTTTGATATGTATATCGCAATAACAAAGGTTTCACCGAAATCCCATAAAGGGGATGACCAAGAGTTAGAGAGATATGCAGAAAGATCGCCAGTAGAGTTGCCATGTAGGACCCATACTGGCGATCTGTCATACTGGCGATCTGTAAAAACAGGGATGATTAAGATTTTTCTTATTAAGGATGTATTCAAAAGCACTACAAAGTCCTGAAAACAATGCAAATGGAAGATAGTTGGAAGGTTGAGAGTGATCACCCTTCTTTAGGACATGCTGAGTGAAAGCGAACTTTGATCAGGAATGAATAGTATCAGATGAAAGAGTTTTCCACGGCTAAGGTGTCTTTAGGCATGAATTTGTTCTTGAACACTAAAGCACAATGATGCGATTGTGGTTGTTTCAGACATAATTATGTCGGCGAATAGCACTGGATTCGTTCAGGTTTGAATTGGAAGCGAAAGTTGAGCGAATAGTTCAGCTTTGTGAAGAGAAAAGATGGCAACTGAGCCAGATTGGAAAAGGGGAGGAGAGGAAGAACATGCAAAGTTGATGGTGAGGTTCTTAAAGATGTCAGAAAGAGCGAGAAGACTTAG
This sequence comes from Bathynomus jamesi, assembly GCA_023014485.1. Lineage (NCBI taxonomy): Eukaryota > Metazoa > Arthropoda > Malacostraca > Isopoda > Cirolanidae > Bathynomus > Bathynomus jamesi. Next base: position 1,066,381 of record JAJOZX010000769.1, on the reverse strand, counting down.
AACTGTATAGATTTTTCAAAATTTTATTGCATGAAGGAAATTTTGTCGACTCGAAAAACAGAATTTGCCAGAATCCGGGCACAAATATGAGCCAGGGGATGGTTGGCTACTGCATTTTCTGAAAAACTCATCTCTGTTGCTGCTAGCAATAGAACAAGTTAAGCCAAGTTCCCATGTGGCGGGGAAAATATGGTGTGGCGGTAATTGTGTGCTTCTTCTAAGTAAACAAAATGGGCTTTATGTAACACAGTGGCAACTAATAATGAGTTATGCAAAGATGCACCAGCTGTTCCGGAACGTCTGGATGCAATTTTATCGAGCGATATATTTATCAACTTGTGTGCTTCAAACCCGTTTGGAACGTCAGATATCATGTTCATCACTTAGCAATTGGTCAAGTTACAGAGATAACTAACACGGCTCCATCCTCTATTTCCAATCTTGTAATGAATTAAAGTGAAAGTTACGCCCGCCTTTATACAATGTCGTTGTGACGTCATTACCAAGCTCTTTCAAATCAATCAGATCCTTAGGTTGTTTGAATCTGTTTCCAATGAAGTTGACAAATACGTCAATATAACGTCTAAATATAAATATATTTGCCAAAATGCGTAAAAACTTGAAATCGTAGTATCAAAATTATTACGAATTTTTTGCAAGCTTAAACGTTAAACTCTACCCGGGGTACTATTGTACCCCGGAATTTCTGGCGTAACTTTCATAATGGGGTATCTCGTGCTTATTCTTTCGACTAGAAATTAACAGTTTGTAAGATATTAATAAATTCATTCATTTGAATTATCTGTCCTAAGCTCCGTCCCCTGTATGATCGGTCACGTGACTCCTGCTACTACCTGGGGATATCTCTACCCCTGCGTGCTCAGTTGAGCGGTGCAAGCCGTGGATTTCAGATGTGTATTCTCTCGCGTAGAAGAAAAATAGTGATGGCTACCTTTAATATTGCGTACTCGAGTTTTATGAAATGATAAGTGATATTCGGTAAAGTGTGAAGATGTGATGGATACTGAAAGACTCCTATTCCACCATCCTTTGATGCTTTTAAGGCTACATTGAACCGTGCGAAGGAAGGAAATTTAGTAATACGTGTGGAATGTACTGCATTTCATTTCTCATGCATATGTCACGTGGTACAAGTGATGTATTGAATTATGTTGTAGGACTAAACTTTATAAAAGCTTACATATACCATGAAGTAAAAGAAACAACACGTGCAGAAGAGAAGCAGCGGTTTTGGTTAGTGAGTCTTATTGATGAGTGGTGCGACAAGCTAGATTATAATATATTGCTTCATACCGTACCCTGCGACTGAGAATGTAAATCTTGTCTCTCAAATAGTGCGCCGGAGTGTGAAGATGTTTAGTTTGTGGAAATGGTGAGTGATAAAACATTAAAACCGCTATAAAGTGTGTTTAGTTCATGAAATTTACCCTGAGGGAAAGTGTCTGGTGCGTATTCTGGGAAATGTTAGGTTTAGTTTAGTACGCTATGTTAGGTTTTATTATACCCGGTTAGGCAATGTTAGGTTAGGTTTTATTATATCCGGATAGGCAATGTTAGGTTTAGTTTAGTACGCTATGTTAGGTTTTATTATACCCGGCTAGGCAATGTTAGGTTAGGGTAAGTTAATTTATTAAAATGTCGATAGAATATAACTTCATCCAGATGAGTACAGGTTCGAAAACTAAATTTTTCTTTATAGAGGAAGGAGGGGCCATTGCATTTCCCCTGACCACTATATCATCTGGATGCAGAGGATGGTCACCCGTCCATCAATACACAAACCCAATGTCGCTTAACTTCGGCCACAGCGTTTCACTATTTAATTGTGGCCAATTGCCTATATATATATATATATATATATATATATATATATATATATATATATATATATATTAGTGATGTAGGTTACATCCGCATCCACACCCGCATCCGCGGAACATCCGCACATTTTCTCGCATCCGCATCCGCATCCGCATCCGCACTTTGGACTGCGGATGTCGTGCGGATGTGGTCCGTTGAGATAAAACGTCATTAATAAGCGGAAATTATCAAATTCTACTATATTAATAGAACTAGTTCATTGTGCGCAAAAGTGATGCAAGCGACAAGACGAGAGGCTGTTCTTGTATGAAGTTACTCTCTTGCAACCTACTTAGATCCACGTTACAAAGCTAAGTTATTTTCACCTAGTACATTAGAACGAGTTAAATCATTACTTGGCAAAGCAGTTGAAGAGCTTCAATCTCTTGAATCTGTCGCTTCGCCACCCACCAAAAGAATAAAAGTTTCAGTGACAGAACCAACACCTTCAACAAGCAAATCTATCACAGAATCTGTCTCAGTTTTTTGAGTCAAGCAGCAATGACGAGACCTACGCGATGTCAAAAGATGTAGTAAAAATGATCGAGAGCTATCACAAAGAAAAACGCCTGGCTGCATGTGACAATCCTATTAGTTGGTGGAAAAATACGCAGAATATCTATCCATACTTGAGTAAACTTGCAAGGAAACATTTAGCCTGTCCTCCAACAAACGTACCAAGCGAGAGATTATTTAGCAGTGCTGGATTAATATATGATGAAAAGAGAAACAGACTGGCAGCAGAAAAGGCAGAAAAATTAATGTTCCTTAAGCATAACCTTCCTATAATTAAGTTTTAACATTAAACGATGAACATCTTAGTTTACTTTATTTTAATTACTCATTTATAAATATGCCTAATAAAATTTTAAACTTAATATAAATAGTTATCAAGCTAATTAAAGATCTCTTTCTATAAGGGTGGAGGTTGGGGAAAGAGGTCGGTGGGGTGCATTTGAGTTGGGTTCACGTCCCGCATCCTGGTAACACAATTATGGTTTCTAATTGTGGCTGAAACTCGACAAAATATAACGAATTTATTTGCAGACGAATTCACTAATTGATTTCTATATTAGTTAGATGCTTGATATTATTTTATATGTTCAGAGAAAAGTACAGCAATTATTGTACAATTAATCAATTATACTACATTATAGCTACAGCTCTCTCTTTATAATAACTTATTATATACGTTAAACACAACAAATCTCGAATATATCCTAAAAAATAACGAAAATGTAGACATCCGCATCCGCGGATGTCGAAATCAAACATCCTCATCCGCATCCGCGGATGTGAAAAAAATGACATCCGCTACATCACTAATATATATATATATATATATATATATATATTATATATAATAAATAAACGAAATTTAGAATATTTAAAGAAGTCTTTTTATTGTTGCTGTTTGTGCTTTCTTATATTTGTAGCTTATATCATTAGGAAAAATTATAAAACGGTAAAAGTCTTAAGGACACTGAAATTCAATTTGCCTGTAGTGACAAGTCGCGACCGGTCCATGAAAATAAATCTCAAAAAGAGTGGTTTATTTTATTTTTCAATTATATTGGTTTTTCTACAAATACGTGAGTTTGGTTGTTTATAAGATATATTATCTCGTACAAATACTTAATTTTAGTTTGTAGAAAATATAAACTTATGTATATATATAACAAATTAAGTAAATATTTCATTTATGGACGAAATTGAAATTGCAATTTTAATCTTTGTCAAAATGAGCAAATCGGTGGGATGATGTGAAAGAATGAGCAGTCATTCCCTGCCGAAGTGTATTTCTGATCCGGATTCCATGTTAAACTGTAGGTCTAATGCGGGTGAAAAGCTTAGTCTGTGTCAAAATTAGCAATTCGGTGGGTTGATGTGCAAGAGTGAGCAATCATCCCTTGCCGAGGTGTATTTTTGATCCGGATTCCATGTTAAACTGTAGGTCTAATGCGGGTGAAAAGCTTAATCTTTGTCAAAATGAGCAAGTGGAAGTGCAATAGTCATCCCGATGAATACGTTAGAGCGCCCTTAGCGAAGCATTCTCAACGCCTCGTAAAACGTCTCCGTGACGAAGTCATTGCGCGTATTCAGGCGACAAACTGGTGCCATTAACTGTGTGCTTGAAACGACCTGCAGGCATGCAAGCAGACGTGACGCTATTTATTTAAGTGCGAGATGCATACAATCTTCGTGGTGCTTGAGAGGTGGGCTGAGGACCGTTATAAAATACCAGCTGACGTAGATACAATAAGAGATGTGATTAGTGACGCCTCCTCATATGCCATTGTTTGCACATTGAGTATAAATAATGAACAATCATGCATTGATATACGAGAGATGTGGAAATGGTCAGCTGATGACGATCTTGTTCCTACGCGGAACCGTTTCATCCTCGACAGAATTTTTGAAATTGTCGGATTACGCAGGCTGAAACCTATATTAGATGCGCGTGATAGCGTTATACTTTATTTTGATACGGTGCTCGAATACGCATACGCTGCTCTGTTCGATGGGTTTACCGAGTGTAGGGTTAAACAAGGTGAGAATGGTCTAGAGGTTGTTGATTATTTAATAAGTTTAGACTCTTCGAAATATCCCGAGCTTTGGTACAAAATGCTTGAGAGGTACAGAGCTGAGCTCGCCTACACCTTTCATCCTGAAGAGCTACTTCTTTATATAATGATCATCTGTTGTAGCGAATTAGATTATCTCGGGTTACAGTTATGCATTGTGAAGAAGAGATCACGATTGAAAAGTTTGGGACGTTAAGAAAAAGTCCCCGATTGGAAAGGCATGATTATAAGCTTGTATTCAATGTAACGGTAGACGACGACGTTTTTGCCCGTCCACCTTCTCTCCCTGCGAGAGTAGATACAAAATATTATTATTATTATTATTATTATTATTATAATTAAAAAATCTATGTTAGACTTTTTTACGTTGTAAAAATTCAGAATAAAGCTATTCTATGCTATTAATTTGTAACTTAGTTTTTTCCTTATACTATATATAGTGTTTTCTTTTTAGGTAGATAAGGGGATGTTAGTTTTATTACAAATTTTATTGGTCTTTTTATGATAAGACTTAAAGAGGAAAAATGAAATATTTTCTGTAGGTGTTCAGGTAGAAAGAAGGGTTCCTTTCAGTACGCACCATTTGTTTGCATTTAAAGATAGTTTTTTGCTTATATATTATATATATATATATATATATATATATATATATATATATTTCCCCCCTGGCGCGTCAGGTCACGCCTGTGCGAACAATGGACGAAGATAGAATATAAAATTTAGTGCTTGTACTTCTCTTCTTAAGCATATATATATATATATATATATATAGTGGAATTTGTCCTTCTAATGATTTCTTCTCTATTTGACTTGAATTTTGTTAACGAAAAATCTTGTACGGCTATATAAGCCAACTGGATAAATGATTTCTTCTCTATCAAACTTGAATTTTGTTAATGGAAATAGCTTTGTTGAATAAACAAATAAACCTATTAAACGACATTAATAAGTTTATATATATATATATTTTATATATATATATATATATATGTGTGTGTGTGTGTGTGTGTGTGTGTGTGTGTGTGTGTGAGCACGAGTTGATTATTCGTTTATTACATGTTTATTTTTTCTACAAATATGATTATACGTTTTTTATATTTTCAAAATAATTATTACTTATACAAGCGCAGATGGGGTGAGGGTTTGGGGGGAATGAGGGAGGGGGGAGACGACCGTGTGTTTTGACCTGAAATTGTCGTTTGTTTCACCTTTCTTCGTAAGGTTCCTTTTCCTTTCGTTTTTCCCACTGTTGATCGTGACTTAACGAAAATTGTGATATTAATAATAATAATAAAAATAGGAATTAAGTAATAATTGAATTATTTTAGTTGTGTAAAGAGCGTGTGTTTAAATTCTAATTATTTATTTAATAAACAGAATTTCTTTTAAAGTTTGTTGGAATTAAGGAGAAGATTCATCTGTTGTGGTAACGAATTAAAATAAATGGTGGTACCTGACAACTATCATCATATAAATATATGGTGGTATTTAGCAACCAAGTGGATGAATAATATATGAAATAACTTAATAAATATTACTATCTGGCAACTCAGTCTTCTAGGCTGATTAATATATGAATTAATTAAATATATAGCACAAACTGGCAACTCAGCCTTCTATTGGCTGATGAATTAAATACATGGCGCTATCTGGCAACTCAGCCAACTGGCGGATTAAAGGTCTATAAAAGAGCGGGAGGCAGACGACGGAGTCATTCAAGCTCGGCTCCCAGCCGAGCAAGGGTCTCTGGTCCTTTCTCTTTCTGGCCCTTTGGGTGGTGAGGAAACCCCTTCCCTCCCTTTAGAGGCCTCTTAGGTTAGGTATGCCCCTTTGGGGGGGAATAGCTTGGGAGAGAACTCCGCCTCCGTTGCATGCCCTTTGCAATCCCATTTTGGGGTTGGCAAGAAAGGCCGATACTCTCTCTCTCTCTCTCTTTCTTTTTTTCTTTTTTTTTTTGCACAAAGGGGGTGGGGGGCGGGGCTTAGCAAAAAAGGGGCGGGGTGAGGGTTGGGATTGACACTCTTGCAACAAAGTGGGGTGGGGGCTGGCACTCTTACAAAAAAGGGGTGTGGTATCTTGCAACATTACGTAATACTGTGCAATTGCAACATTGCACTCATGGGATTTGCGGGCATACTACTTAGGTCGTGATATTTTCGTTAGTTAGCCTAGATTACCAACCTCTTTCTATCCAACCACTCTTTCTCTTTTTAACATATTGCTTCCTAGTGTTAATTACTTTAACATATTGCTTCCCAGGAGGGATCACTTTAACATATTGCTCCCCGAATGCTTTGGGAAGCAATATGTTAAAGTGATCAAAATCTTCTATTTTCTTTGCTATGTTTTTTAGAGCATTGAGAGTTGTCAGTCCTGAATTTTTAGATTCCGAGTTATGCAATATCATGAATATTGGTAGTAAATTATGTTATCCTACTTAATTTTTAGATAACTGTCTTAGGAAAGCCAAGAATAATATTATAATAATGTAACTGTAAAGGAATTTGAGCGTAAAAATATCCTTAGCCTACCTTACCATGTAAATTTTCAATATCTTCCGAATTTACTTAAAGCAATTGGTATCACTGTCGTCTTTAAGTATAATAATACTGTTAAATCACGCCTAATAAAGAATAGCCCGGATAATGTGATTGGTTGTATGTATTCAATCGGATGTACATAATGTGACTCAGTATATGTAGGCCAAACGGGTAAAACGTTAGATATTAGGGTAAAACAGCAAAAATATACGTGTAGAACAGCAGATAATTGTAATGCATTGTTTAACCATATGTATAGATGCAATCATAGCATCAAGTGGAATAGTTCTAAAGCGTTCGTTAAAAACAGAGATATAATTGAAAGAAATATTCAATAACAGTGCGGGAATGTATAAAATTGACAATATCCTGTTAAAATACCTTTTGCCTCTAATCAACTCTTGTTAATCATATGCTAATCTTTTTGTTTTTCTGTCCCGTTGTATATATTTTTGTCATCTCGCCTTCTCCCTTCATTCCCTGACGAGGTGTACTTCTGAATACACGAAAGGCCTTGGAATCATTTTTCTTTTTTCTTGTGGGTTTCCATCATTCATTCATTCATTTCATGTGTTTAATTTTGAAATTCATCCCATATATATATATATATATATAATATATATATATATATATATATATTATAATATATATATATATTAGAACGCTCGCTGCGCCTTACGCAGCAAATCCACCGAAACACAACTTACTTGGAACTGGGCGGGCGGGTGTATTACTGAAACTTTCCCTGGTTCTCGCTGAATGTGTATACTAAATTTAGTGCAGAATACCCTAGCCTTTAAGTGGGCACCGATGACGAATTAAAAAATATTTTCTGTATCTCTCAAACTAGCCGAAATAAGTATACAGTATATATATATATATATATATATATATATATTAACCCTCCGTCTATGGCCTTCGGTGCTTCGAATTTGACAGGGGTTCTGGTTAGGTGGCAGCAACGGATTTCTCACTCTGGGGTACGTGATACCGTGTAGGGACTCGGAATAATTCTTTGATACTGTACTCCGATTTCTTCTTGTAACGGATCGGAGGATTCTCTGAATACTTACGTGTAGGCGAGCGGCCAACCCTGATAACAGGCCATATTTTTTGTTTAATACTCCCCTCGTACAGAAATGTACAACATGTCGTAAAATGATCTGCACCATCTGGACATATAAATTTGGCATGTCCTCCATTCTGAGTGTGCTAAGATAGTAAAATCAGCCATTAACTTCAGCTATGTACAGGTACTCGTGTATTCATGTTTTCAGTTCACGTATTACAACTGAAATCTTTGAAAACACAATGAACAGTGAAGACAAGGTTTATTTCCCATCAAGTTATACATTTTCTGAAAGCTCTAGTACTACACTATATCAATTTATCTGTAAAATCATTCTTTTACATGATATATTTTGTTTTTTGCCTAAAAACGTTATTGCTAGACCCAAAAAATATCACCTAAAATACAGGTGTTTCACAAAACTGATTAATATGAATTACGCAAAACTAATTTCGAGTATAATTATTCAGGTATTTTGATATTCCAAGCATTAATACACTCTGTTGAACCAAATGAATGCCATATTAAAATGTTGAATCACCATACAAAGCACTGTACCTACATGGGTTAATAATGGAGACCTCTGTTCGCATGCCAGCAGAAAGGTTTATCGTTCAGTTATGAAAAACAGGCAGATGTTGGCATGATTACAATACATATATAATAATATTGCACTTGTAAATAAAGTTTGAATTTTTAACTGTGTTAAAGGACCGATATTGAGATTTGAAGAACGCCAATTTTGTTAAACAAAAATGAAGTTATATACTATACTTATATCGATGTACATTACAGTGTATCATGCTCAGGTCGAATATTGAAAAACTTGAAATTTCAAGATTGGCAGTATGTATTCCTTTGTAAAATTGAATTTTAAAGGGGGTTCGTCTTCTGCAACTTTTGCGAAAAATCGCACTTAAGTGTTCAAAATCGCACTTTATTGTCGAAAAATGGGATTTTTTGCCAATTTCAAAGACTTGGTAGCCTCAAATGACCTCCATATGTTCCATATTGTTCACATACACCCTTAAGCATTTCTACGGGCAAGCTTGGACCCATTTAAGATCAGCCGAAGTGGTTCATAACCCCTAAAATAACCAAAATCACCCAAAATTGCCCAAAACTAAGGAATTGTATGATTTTTAGTCTCCTGTACACCACATTTCGCGGCTGTTCTCTTCATCAGGCAGAATCTTTTTGTTCTTCTTTCTTGGTCTTGCATTTTCTTTTTTTAGAAACGTCTCCCCCAATTTTTATTTATTTTCTTTTCGGCATCAGTGAGTGTGATGGTAGCTGCCCCCACCTTTCCGCGAGCTGCTGTGACGTTCAACCTTTTTTTTGCAATTGCAATTCTTCTTTAATATTTGTATAAGTCCCTCCTCCACCTCCAGCTTCTAATAATATGCTGGTCAACTGAATGTTTTGAGATTTTTTCTTCTGAAAGCATCTTGATTTGTCTAGCAGGTCTTGTAGAGATCTAAAACATGTTCATAATGTCTTGCTTTGACTTGAAAACTGGCAACAATTCTCTGTGATTGATCCTAGCACGAACAAACCATCTCTTCTCTCTTGCCCATACACTGCATGAGCTGCAGCTGAAACTTCCTGGACTGCTCTTTCACAGCTTTGAGTGTGAACTGAGAAGTTCTCAACTTCAAGTGAGACCTGAGAAGCTCATCAACTTCTCCTCTTGACATCTTACAAGTGAAGAGTGGCTCATACAGTTTCTCCTTATCCCAATTAACCAGAGTAATTGGAGAAGTGGCATCAAAATTCAGTTTAGGGTTTCTATGAGTTCTCATACTCGTGTCTCCATACTCATACTTACCTCTGATTTTCTTGATCATCTCAACCCCCCATGCCCTCTCCTCCTCATCCTCACTGCACAGGAGAGAGGCAATGAGGTTCTCACTGTGAGCATGATATGCTCCACGAACTATCACATGAGTTATTATGTTCCTGACTTCAGAGGTCTGGCTTCTCAGCAGTTCCAGAGTGGTCACAATATGGTGAGGTCCATACCTCATGTGGTGCTTCACCTTGATCTCAAAATACATCTTGAAGTAGAAGTCTAGACAGAACTTCAGCAGCACCTCCAGCTTCTTCAACACCTCCCTCTTCAGACCATGCTGCCTCATCAACAGCATCAACAGAGCCTCACCTGTCCCAGCGTGACTGATTCAGTGGGCCACACTTCAGACCAACAACTTCCTTGCTCAAATCTCTTGTCTTGAGAGATTTGATCAGTAGGTTGTAGTTCTTCTGGTCAGTGCTAAGGTTCTGTACAATGTCTTCTGGCAGTTCAATTATATCTTCTGGCAGAGCCTTGAAACTAAAGTTGACAGGTATGTCATTGATCTTCTCCAAAAGTTTTCCTATTGGGCCACTGAACCAAGACTTGTGCGTTTAGGGACCATCAAGCTTGATGATCATGTGCCTGAGGCTGAGTTCATTAATATGCAACTGGCATATCAGCCAGTGACACTTGTGACCTAGCAGTCTCTCCAAGTGAGTGATGGCTCCTCCATCAGGTCCTGTGTTTGTGAAGTCATCACCAAGGACCACAGTAGTATGGTGTCAAAACCCATGAGTGCAATTGCAATGTTGCAAGAGTGCCGCCCCATCCCCTTTGTTGCAAGAGTGCCAACCCCCCATTGTTGCAAGGCACCCCACCCCCTTTGGTGACAACCCCCACCCCCCTTTGTTGCTAAGCCACGCCCCCCTTCGTTGCCAAGGCACCCCCCTTTGTTGCCAGCCCCAAAATAGGACTGCAAGGGGTATGCAACGTGGAGTTTTATCCCAAGCTGATCCCCCAAAGGGGAGTGCCAACCTTTTTTGCTAATCCCAAAATGGGATTGCAAGGGGCATGCAACTTGGAGGCAGAGTTCTCCCCCAAGCTATTCCCCCCAAAGGGGCAGAAAGAGAGAGAGAGAGAGAGAGAGTGAGAGAGGACCCAGAGAGTGCCAACCTTTGTTGCCAACCCCAAAATGGGATTGCTAGGGGCATGAAACTTGGAGGCGGAGTTCTCCCCCAAGCTAACCCCCCACAGGGTCAGAAAGAGAGAGGAAAGGATCCAGAGCATGGAGCCCAGTGTTTGGCGTTCACTGGGCTGACCGCCGAGCTCATATGACTCCAGTCGGCCGCCCGCCGCCTCTAATAGGGTCACAAACAGCCAGTTGGCTGAGTTGCCAGAGAGCGCCATGTATTTAATTCATCAGCCAATAGGAGGCTGAGTTGCCAGATATCATTAAATATTTAATTAATCCATATATTAATGTTGGTTGGTGAGTTGCCTGATATCAATAATTATTAAATTAATTCATATATTATTCAGCCAATCGGCTGCTGATTTGCGAGATAGCAATATTTATTAAATTAATTCATATATTATTCAGTCTAGAAGGCAGAGTTTCCAGATAGCAATATTTATTTAATTATTCCTTATATTATTCAGCCATTTGGTTGCTAAATACCACCATATATTTTAATTTATATTAGGGAGAGTTGCTAAGTACCACCATTTATTTATATGATGATAGTTGTCAGGTACTGCCATTTATTTTAATTCGTTACCACAGCAGATGAATCTTCTCCTTAAAGAGAACTATTTAATAAACAGACACACACACACACACACACACACACACACACATATTCCTATACATACAACCGAATGACTAAATTATCCCATATATTCATCCATTAACAGTCTTAGAAAACCGATTTGAGAAATAGCAATTAATTAATTATTCAGAAAACCAAACAAATGATATAATTGTGTACAAGGAATAAATAAATCATTTTATTACTTACTTCCTATTTTTATTATTATTAATAGCACAATTTTCAATCAAATATTAGTACAAGAAAAATATAGTTATATTATCAAATATTACTACAGGAAAATATATACAAAACGTATAATCATATTATAACAGGAAATACATTTATTACTTAATTCCTATTTTTATTATTATTAATAGAACAATTTTCGATCAAATATTAGTACAGGAAAAATATAGTTATATTGTCAAATATTAGTACAGGAAAATATATACAAAACGTATAATCATATTATTACAGGAAATATATAGAAAACGCATAATCACAATTTTGTACCCACTTTACACTCGGCAGGGAAGTTGCCTTTAAGCGCAGCTAGAACACAATCAAAAGCACGCAAAAAAAGTCATCGTGGGTCGTTACATTGAATACAGGGAAAGGAGAAGAAACCATACGAAGAAAAGTTGAGCGATAATTTCCGATTCAAAACACACGGTCATCTCCCCACCTCCCTCATACCCCCGCAGGGGGTATAAAGGTTATGCACGTTCTTTCTGGGTGTTGTAAACTTTATACTTGGGGTGTGACAGCCCTCCGGTCCCGAGTCGTGGGATTCTAGAGAAATTGGCTGCCAATTCCTTTAGGTTCTCTCTCTTTCGGGAGGGCGGGTGAAGTCTGTTGTACAAACGTGTCCCGTGGGTTACTAGGACCCCTTACCATCCCTACTCTGTCCTTTTAGCTTAGGTTAAGGATGTTCTCCTCTGACTGCAAAAAAAAAAAACTTAGTATTAAGTTTTTTCTCTACTCTTACGATTAGAACCCTACTGCTACCTCATGCGTGGGAAGAGAGGCTTTGGAACCTCTATAAATAACACCATTTCACTTCAGTTGTAGGTAAATAATTAGAGGGGATAATAGCGGGTAGGATTGTTGACCATTTGGATTCCTACAAGCTACTTGGGGACTCCAACATGGGTTTAGACGGCATAGGTCAGGTCTCACCAACTTGCTTGAGTTTTTCCACGTCATGTTGAGTGAGTATGATAAGAGTAGGGCAATTGATGAGAAAACCTTTAATAAGGTACCTCACCGCCGGCTAATGGCCAAAGTGCGCGCGCTGGGTATTGGTGGGGAAGTAGGTAGGTGGATTGAAAACTGGCTGAAGAATGCCACAAAGTTAATCCCTTCCGTTAGGCATATGGACAATTGACACTTACGTGACGCGGGTTCAAAGATGTCGATTTTAGAAGCATGTTTAGTTTAAATGATAACCCAACTCGTAACAATGGTTGGAAGTTGGATTTGAAACGGTTTAGGACTAGTGTGTGTGGGAATTACTTTACCTATAAGATCTGTGACACGTGGAACAGGTTACCTTCAGAAGTTGTGAACAGTTCCTCTGTGGATCATTTCAAGAAAAGGTTAGACCAAATCCTGCACACTATTTAAGTGTGTAGAAAATTTTCCCCTTGTTTTCATTGGTACATCCTCGGTATGGGCCGCAAGGCCTTTTGAGGTACTTCTTTTCCTTGTAACTCCTTGTAACTCATTCTGTCACAAACTTCTCACCCCATCTGCGTTTGTATATATATTAACTATTTTGAAAATATACAAAACGTATAACCATATTTGTAGAAAAATATATATATAATAAACGAATGAGCAATTCGTGCTCACACACACCCACACCCACACCCACATATATATATAATTTTCTTTTCATAGTTAACTAGAAATATTCTGTGAAATTTCAAGTTCATTTCATTATATACGTTGTTTGATGCAGTTAAAACTGTTCGAGCAGTTTGAAAGCGTGTACAAATTTTTTATTTTTAAATTAAACAGGCTTGAATCGAAGTTAATAGTAAAGATGTTTGATTTTTTTAAGGCGCTGCATTTAATTGGGTAATAACTTTAATTATATCAACGAAATAATTGCTTTCCATTTTAAAACCTCAATGCGGCGCTTACTGTCGCTATAAAAATGTAATCGCATTAACTGGCGCACCTTAGTCCTTAGTATAAAATTATATATATATATAAATTATATATATATATATATATATATATTATATACAGTCGAACTTCGATATAAGCAAGTTTTTGGGACAAGAAAAAATTTGCTTATAGGGGATAATTTGCTTAGGTACTTGTGGGTTATCTGTCGCCACTTTTTAATATTTTTTTATTTATTTATTTTTATATATTAAGAGAAGAGGATTCTTTATACTGTACGGCATTGACGATTGGTTAGGTTAAGTCGTGCTAGTTTGGTTAAATACCGTTTTATTTAACCAAACTAGCACGACTTAACCTAACCAATCGTCAATGCCGTACAGTATAAAGAATCCTCTTCTCTTAATATATAAAAATAAATAAATAAAAAAAATATTAAAAAGTTTTTTATTTAACCAAACTAGCACGACTTAACCTAACCAATCGTCAATGCCGTACAGTATAAAGAATCCTCTTCTCTTAATATATAAAAATAAATAAATAAAAAAAATATTAAAAAGTTGCGACAGATAACCCACAAGTACCTTTGCTTATATAGAATACGTCCAGAATGTCTGCACGTACGCCATATAGTACAACAGGTTATTGAAAGATAAAAAAACCTACTAACTGTATGAATGTAATAAAAGTAAAAAAACACAAATGTATAAAATTATACAATTTATTTAAAAATTACATTAAAATTAGAACATTTATTTAAAAATTTCATGAAAATTAGAACATATCACAATAAGAAATACAGTACATGGGTATAGAATTATACAAGTACAGTACATAAATTGTTAGCACCTATGTTAATTAAAATAATCACGAATACTGTAGTGGTTTGTTTTTTAGCAGTTTTGTGAATGATAAAATTTTGGAGTTCTTTCTGGGTTTCTTTTAATTCCAGAGTGCTTAGATCATTGGTTTCTAAAACTTTTTTTATTTCATCTAACATGTTGAAGGCTTGTAATGGGGTTGTCGTACAAGTCTCTTCAACTTCATGATCGTGTTCTTCGTTTTCAGAGATTTCAGAACCTTCTGAGAAACATTCTAAGTTTCTATCACATTGAATAAAATCTTCATTCAAACTGGTGATAACCTCCTCAACAGTTTCAACTTCACATTCATGACTTATTGCAGTTTGGAGAGTAGGAAAACATTTTTTGAAGCAGTTTTTAATGCTGGTTGGGGCTACATTAGCCCAAGCACCTTTAAGCATAAAAAGGGCATCTAAAACCGTCACGGACTTTACTCCACTTTCCATAGTATCATCTTGCCTAGAATCCAGTCGTGCCACTAGCTCTTTCATCAACTTTTTGCGATAGTGCGCTTTGAGGCAACGAATGATTCCAGCATCCATCGGCTGGATTAGAGATGTCGTATTAGCTGGTAGGTACAGGATTTCTACGTTTGTTGTCACATTCACTTTTGGGTGTGCGGGACATTGATCGAGCAACAGCAAAATTTTTCTTTTGTTGCGTCTCATTTTCTCATCCAATTTCATCAGCCAATCAGTGAATAAAATCTTTGTCATCCAGGCATTCGAATTTGCCTCGTATTGAACGGGAAGACTGTTATTCTTGTTTTTAAAACATCTGGGATTTTTACTTTTTCCGATCACTAGCAGGGGTAATTTTTCAGTTCCTGTCATGTTCGTAGCTACCAGAACAGTTAATCTTTCCTTTTTCTTCTTACCACCACTGACTTCTTCACCCTTTTTGGCTAATGTGCCATCTGGGGTAGCTCTGTAATACAAGCCCGTTTCATCGGCGTTAAAAATTGAATCCTTTGAATAGCGTTCTAAGAGTTCAGGTAAAACATTTTTCTGCCAATCGTTTGCGGCACTAGAATCGGCATCCGCTTTTTCTCCGTGTTCACGCTTGAAAACAATGTTGAATCTTTTTTGAAATTTTTGAAGCCAGCCTTGAGAAAAAGCGATGTCATCAAAACCCCAATAAAGTTCTTCTGCTAGTGACTTAGCTTTCTCGATCAAAATTGCTCCGGAAATTTCATCTTTCTTCTCTCTCATGACAACAAACCACTCATAAAGCTCGTGCTCCAAATCTGGTAGAACACCTTCTCTCTTCCTCTTACGAAGCAAATTTCCATTTTGTATTCGAAACTGGTTTAACTCGTCCTCATTCTTCATCCATCGGTTATAAGGCACTGGTTAATTTTAAATTTTTGAGCCACGTAGGCTCTCTTTTCACCATTGTTTACAGCCTTGATGACATCAAGTTTAAACTCTAGAGAAAAATTGTTCCGTTTAGAAGCCATTAATAATATCTAACGAACGATGATTGAGTACACAAAACTGATCCAGAGAGGCTAAATTCTAACCTAGAATCTGAAAATAAATTAACGATGTGTAGCGACACAACTCAAACGGGACACTGCAGTAAACTAATTCAAAGCAAAAACTAACTGTTGTGTTCAAACGCCATCTAGTGGCTGAATCTGAAACTTATAATTGCTTATGCACACGTGTGTCGCACGCATGTGGATTTTTCCGAATTTTTTTATCTACGCACACTTGCTTATATGGGATGTTTGCTTATATCGAATTTTTACTTAGTAAATTTCTTTGGGATCGGGAAATTTCTTGCTTATACTGAATAATTTGCTTATATTGAAGTTGCTTATAATGAAGTTATACTGTATATATATATATATATATATACATATATATACACTGTATTTTTGTTGTGTGCAATCACAATCACTTAAAAATTGGATAAAAATAATAAAGGTATGATATATATATATACTGTATTTTTGTTGTGTGTAATCGCAATCACTTAAAAAATTGGATAAAAATAATAAAGGTATGTTATAATACTATTTTTTAAGCTGGTAATTTACACATTTCACACTAATAACCAAATTTACAACCTGTAACAAATCTATAGCGTCACCGGCTGTACATCCATAAACCCCCTATTATCTCACACACAAAAGCAGCACAATCACCACCACACAAACTGATGCATGCAAAACCCCAATAGTGAAATATATACAAGCACAACCCACCACACAAAAAAGCATCACCAACATTCGCATAGACTTTTAGGAGCTCCAACAGCACACGGCGAAATGAGGGCTACGACTTTTAAAAGGAGAACACCCCATCGATAGTAGATGAGGGCATCGACTTTTAAAAGGAGCACACCCCATTAACACCACCTGCCGATATGAGACCTATAACCATACGTCCAAACGATTGGTGGTGAAACCCCAAACCCACCTCCAGCACCTTACTCACCAACAACAAACCACATCCACCGACTTACTCACCAATAACAATCCACCACCACCTTACTCACCAATAACAACCCACGAACACCCAGTCGACCGACAAGGTCTCCAAATACGACCCAATAAACAGAGATGTTAAACATAAAAAAACACGTTTATTTATCCAAGTAAAAAAAAATCAACACCAATAGTATTTCCTAAGCTTCTCACAGTTTAGCGAGGCCTATCGGACCTTTGGTTGGGCGAGCTTTTAGTCAAAAAATCGAACAAGATAAACTAAGTTTAACACAAATATAAATTTATCTTTAAGATACAATTTTATCATTAAACTTTAACATAAAAAGCATTAATATGATTTTTAAAACAAATCAGAAATTAAATTAAGGGTAACTTATTAATTTTTCATCTTTTATCCAAACATTTGGTGGGGCGAGCTTTTAGGCAAAAAAATCGAATAAGATAAACTTAGTTTAACACAAATACAAATATTTATTCCTGAAAACCACCGAGAACCTAATGTAACAATATTACTTAGACTAAACCAGTTACGTCCAACTTAACTCAGTTAAATATAACCTCATACGCGTAAAGTTTGCAGGATTTCACCCATTTTGTCGAAACGGAAAATCACCGAAATGAATTCCTAATTTAAAATTACTACTTAGCCTAGAGAAAAAGAATTTCATAGCAATTTCTCTACTTTTGCGCCCTCCTAAATGATTATTACGATGGAAAATGACTTTTGATGCGAATTAATCTGCTTTTAATAACCTCTCCCTTTATTCTTCACTACACATACATTCATTTTACACACTACACAACCTTTCGAAATCTACCTCAGACTTCAAAGCATTCCCTTCGCTTACAGGAAGAAGGTATCCACCCACTGAACATTTTCTTTGCATTCGTATATTTAAATTAAAGGACTGTTTCCCTCACACATAAACTATTGATAATTTTTTTCAGAGTAGCACTTCTTGAGGATTATATATATATATATATATATATATATATATATATATATATATATATATATATATATATATATATATACTGCAATGACCACGCAGTATATTAATGTATAGAAACGACGTAAGTATAGAGGAGTGTTCTGCATACGAGGAAGAGAAATAACGAACAAATGAAAAATGAGGTGACCGCCCGGGAATCGAACCCAGGACCTTCCGATTGCTGGTCAGACATGCTACCACTACACTACAGGCCTCGATCAGTCAGAAGTCGCAATTCTCCTACATAGGGCAGAAACCAATGCCTTGAGAGGGCACCCTCGCAAATCGTGAATATGTACATTTAACTGCAATGACCACGCAGTATATTAATGTATAGAAACGACGTAAGTATAGAGGAGTGTTCTGCACACGAGGAAGAGAAATAACGAACAAATGAAAAATGAGGTGACCGCCCGGGAATCGAACCCAGGACCTTCCGATTGCCGGTCAGACATGCTACCACTACACTACGGGCCTCGATCAGTCAGAAGTCGCAATTCTCCTACATAGGGCAGAAACCAATGCCTTGAGAGGCCCTAACCGGGCATATATATATATATATATATATATATGCCTGGTTAGGTAAACTGAATGCCCGGTTAGGTTAATTGAATGCCCAGTTAGGTCAACTGAATGCCCGATTAGATTAATTGAATGCCCGGGTACGTTAATTGAATGCCCGGTTAGGTTAATTGTACACCCTTGACGATTGGTTAGGTTAAGTCATGATATTTTCGTTAAAGCCAACGAAAATATCGCGACTTAACCTAACCAATCGTGAAGGGCGTACAGATGACCTAACCTGGCATTCAATGAACCTAACCGGGTATTCAATAATTTTACCATAGGTTTCGTAATTATCTTGATGACGTCATTTAATGTTTTAAAATTAATTATTTAATTGCTATTTTCTTACTTACAGCGACAGGCATAATGATATTAGGATACCTAATAGAAATTTTGTAATATTTTAACGTGGGGAAAATAAATAATTTTCTAAAAATGATCTTCAACTATAAAAGCGCATCTAATCAGATAACTTAATTAACGTATTTCTATGACAAATAAAAAATAGAATTATAAATCAATATCCTATCAAGTAGTTTGTATATACGTAAAATTATTTGTACAAAAGCCACAGTAATAAAACGCACAAAAGTCACGGTAAATAATTTCGAGTGTGGCTCGTTTAACTTTAAACTCGTGTTTATTTAAATTGCCCGTTTTAAATTGTAATTTTTTGTACTGAATCGATAAAGAAATCTTTTGTGAATCGAAAAATGTGTTAAATTATAACAAATATCAAATATTTTGTATAAGATCATTGAATTTTAAGTATATCAAAATATTTGTATAAAATCATGAATTTTAAAATATAAAAATATTTTGTATAAAAATCATTGAATTTTAAAAATGGCATGTTTGTTTTTAGTTTTTTATGCAAAAGTTCTTTATGAATTTTAAAAATATATACTTTTTTAAAATTGAATCAATAAATAAATCTTTTGTGAATCGAATGATATTAAATGTTTAGTAAATATTGACTTATTTTGTGCCAAAATTATGATTAAAAATGAAAAATTAAAAAATGCGTGTACAGGCATGGAAGAACTGTACCCCTAAAAGGGGGGTAAGGAATTATGTTAGAAATTTTTTTTTAGTATGGGCACTGCACAATAAAAAGACGCATCGAATGGTGAAAAACCGCATTGTTCTACACCAATTGTAGCGACCTGTAGGTGTGCGCAAAAAAACTGTTACAATATATATATATATATCTCTCTCTCTCTCTCTCTCTCTCTCTCTCTCTCTCTCTCTCTCTCTCATCTCTCTCTCTCTCTATATATATATATATATATATATATATATATATATATATATATACAGGGTGTTTGAAAACTTTCTGTACAAATTGTAATGGGGGATAGGCAACACCAAGACAAACCCTTTTCGTCTATAAGTTTATGTCCGCTGACGTCACCATTCGGCGCGAGAGGGCGCCGCTGCAATTGGCTAAAAGGTGAAGTGGCCTAGACTCGCGCTCGCTGCAGCTTCTTAAATCGGACGTAGTACGCGTAACATGTTTATTTAAAGAAGGCATGTTTATTTAAAGAAGGTGCTGAAAGTTGCGACCGGTAGCATCAATGCATGCCCGACAGCGTCGAAGCATTGCCCGACAGCGTCGAAGCATTGACCGACGTACACGTCGAAAGATTCCCGGCATTTCGGGAACAGTTCCAGCGGCGACAGCGATTCTTGCTACGAGGTCTTCTTCTGAGTAAATGGGAGTCTCGTACACGAGGTTCTTCATGTGTCCCCACAGGAAGAAATCGAGGCATGTTAAATCGGGCGATCTCGGTGGCCAGGCTACGGGCGCACCCCGGCCTATCCATCGGTCCCCAAAAGTGGCGTTCAGATAATCCCGCACATCGTTGCTGGAGTGTGCTGGGGCCCCGTCGTGTTGAAACCACATTCGTCTACGAATAGCCACGGGAACATCTTCCAGCAGTTCCGGCAACGTTTCTTCAAGAAATATCCGATAAACCCGCCCGTCGAGTCTAGCAGGCAGCAGGTACGGCCCAATCAACTTGCCATGGACGATACCCGCCCAAACATTGACCGCGAACCGTTCTTGATGAGCATGCACCCGTGTAGCATGTGGATTTGCGTGCGCCCACACGTGAGAATTGTGCATGTTAAACACACCCTCACGTGTGAAACAGGCCTCATCTGAGAACAACACATAAGCCGGAAAATTAGGCTGCACCGCTGTCTGCTGCAGAAACCAGCGTGCGAATTCCACACGAAGAGGGTAATTCCGAGGTTATAATGCCTGGACTCTCTGACGATGAAACGGATGTAACTGCTGCTCGTGCAACACTCTCCAGACCAGGTCGTGGTTCACACCGAGGATACGTGCAACACCTCGCGTGCTTGCGCTTGATTGTCCTCAAATCGCCGTAGGATTTCTTCTTCCATGTCAGGAGTGCGCACGTTTCTCTCCCGACCAGGTCATGCATGTTTGCATGGAATGTTCCAGTTTCTCGCAGTCGCCGATGCAAATGCGCAAACGTTGGTGGTTTGGCACACGTCTGTTTGGGAAGCGCTGTCGGTACAACCTCACAGCAGCTCTTCCGTTTCCATTGGCAGCCCCATACACCCTATGCATGTCAGCCATCTCAGCAGTCGTGAAGCGCTCCATGTTACGCGTACTACGTCCGATTTAAGAATGCCCGCGGTAAGCGCGAGTCTAGCCCACTTCACCTTTTAGCCAATTGCAGCGGCGCCCTCTCGCGCCGAATGGTGACGTCAGCGGACATACACTTATAGACGAAAAGGGTTTGTCTTGGTGTTGCCTATCCCCCATTACAATTTGTACATAAAGTTTTCAAACACCCTGTATATATATATATATATATATATATATATATATATATATATATATATATATATATATATATATATATATATATATATTATAAGGCTTCATTTCTGAAATAGTATATTAGATACTGCCAATCTTCAAATTCGCGCTTCAATGAGCATGATACACCCTGTCACCCTAATGTACATAACACAAAATCAACTAAATCAACTTAAATCAGTTAAACTAACTAAATTTTGACAATTCTTATCTTTATGAAGCAAACTACTAAATAACTTTAAAGCAGAAATCATTACTTAAAATTGGAATCTTTACACTAAAAGTCTCAACTTGTTTTTCAGACTGAGGAACAATTCACCACATTAAACAGCATAACCATCATAAACATCAATACAACACTCAAGACATTCAATCAGATCATTAGTAATGCAAACAAATACATACCCAAGGGCAACATTAAGAAATACAACCCAAATTACACTAGAGAAATAGCCCACCTCATAAAGCAACGTAACAACCTCAAACATAACATACAAACACCACACACAGAAGCCATAAAACAGCAGATACAACAGCTCAACACAGAAATAAACACCAAACTTAAAGAAAAACAAACATAAATATTTAGGGAATTCATAACAACACTAAACCACTACACTGATACATCCAGGCTATACAAGACTATAAACAGCATTACCCACCCTAACAGTGGCATTCACACCACACACGCGGTTAACTCTCGCAGCCGAAATAATATCCCAACATATACACAACAAGCTAACAGTCTAGTTAATCACTACGCAAAGATAAGTCACCTAAACAGAGACAACAACCAGAAACACGTAGACAGACAAACAGCCAGACACAAGAATACCTACAGACTCGACACGACCATTGCACCCTTCAATACAGACCAGACCACCAAGATCATCAAAAACATTAAGAATTCGAAGGCTACTCAACCAGGCAACATATCTAACATACACCTTAAACAGTTGGGCCCACAGGGAATACTAGCTCTCACAAACATCAGCACATATTTATACCAACACTGTATTTTTCCTGACATATGGAAACAAGGTAAAATTATTACACTACTGAAACCAAACAAAAATCCAACAGAACCAACTTCCTATAGACCCATTACTTTACTATGCACACCTTCCAAAATAACAGAAAGACTAATCTTACAAATCACCAACCCACACATACCACTATCGCCTACTCAACATGGAATGGATTCAGACCTCACCACTCAACCACGACATTACTCACTAACCTCACGCAGCACATCATGGATCGCATCAACTCCAGACGACCAGCTCAACGTACACTATTAGCAACAATAGACGTTGGTAAAGCATTTGATGCTATCCCATATTTCCCTCTCATAAACCAAATACTCAACACAAACATGCACAATAACACCAAAAGGTGGCTGAGCATCTACGTTTCAGGAAGATCCTCACATGTCACATTTAATGGCAAGTCATCCAAAAACAAGCTTTTTCCAAGCGTGGTCCCTCAGGTCTCTGTTCTCTGACCAACACTGTTGAACTTATACATGCATGACATTCCAACACCCATAGATAACAAGCTTACCTTATCATCATATGCAGATGACATCACTCTAACATCCACCCACAACAACATCGACACAGCTACAAATAACCTCAAAACATACATAAACAGTATACAAGACTGGCTCACACACAATAGACTCAAAGTGACGCCCACAAAATCAACCATCACCTTGCTAACAAGCAACACAAAAGAACACCAGATAACTCCACAGATTACTCTAAACAACACCAACATTCCATATACTCACAGGACCAAAATACTTCGGGTCACATACAACACATCATTATCTTTTGCAAACCACATTCAGGACATTAAAAACAAACGCACGTCAAGACTTAACACGCTTAGGGTACTAACAGGCACAAACTTTGGACACCAGCAGGAAACATCACTCATATACGAACAATATATTCGCTCAGTTATGAACTACGCTAGCCCATGCTGGGCACCCATTATCTCAAACACACACATAAACATCTTACAGACAATACAAACCAACGCACTTCGTATCATTACAGAATGCGCTCAAACAACACCAATAGAACACCTGCACACAGAAACAAAAATACTGCAAATTAGGGAACATTTAGACATGAGGGGAACACAATTCATGGCAGCAGCGACAACTAACCCACAACATCCTTGCCAGTACATGTACAATCATGCACCAACACCTCGTACCATTAAGGTAACACCAGAGAGACATTATAACCAAATACTCTATTCCATACCACGCCCCACAGATATCACACAGTAATACATACACACACACCTAACCCACAAAGCACTGACCCCGACTCGGTGCGAATGAGGTCCTAGGTGCGAAGCCGCCACCCATTGACAGGTCAGAGACCAGCCTGAACAGATCGGATCGAGTTAACTTAGCACGATTCCGATGTGGACATCACCCCAACTTACAGACTTATAAACACAGACTCGACAACTCCACAGACGACACCTGCCACCTGTGCGAGGACACACCACAAACAATTAAACACATTATGACAGACTGTACCGCTCTAGCACAACAACGAACACAACACAACATCAGTAGTGCGGCTGAACTTCTGGTCCACTCCGGAGAGGGCGATCGGTTACCTGCATGCCGCCGGCTTGCTCGATCAGGATGAGCTGATTGGCTAACCAACAACAACAACTTGTTTTTCAATTACAAAACTGCGTGTAAGTCAGTGCATACTGTATTCGGTGACTCCCGCAATATCAATTCGATGCGTTATTAGCAGTCTTCCCCATAATGGGGAATAACTTACGTTGTAACAGCATATATGAAACACACTAATAAATTACACTGGGCAACACGTATTTTATTGAATGATATCTGACACTTGATTCTAGGTAATTTGGGTGCGCTGAATACGAATTTCAACTCGGTTTGGCTCTATCAGGTCCTGATTCTTGTCGACAGCCTATGTGCCATTTTCCAGATTTTTCAAATTAGGACTAAAAAATTAAGTCGTGTGTTAAATTTTTTTTTCAAGTTTCATGAATACAAGCAGTTCAAACTACAGTAAAATTACATTATAACGATAGAAATTACTTAAAATAAAAAAACAAACAGATATGAAGCTTTCACTGTGGCAAACATTTTCTTTTGTAAGACTTTCTAGCGTATTTGCTTGTTGATGGCAGGTCTCTTTTCAAGCACCAGCAGTAATCAGCCATCATGTGGGAATCCCAGCGGCCTTGGTACCGTTCCTCCATAATTTTGATATCTTGGTGGAATCTCTCCCCTTGTTCGTCACTTACATCACCTAAATTACTTGGAAATTGGTCAAGATGGCTATTCAAAAAATGCATTTTTATGCTCATATTGCAACCTAACTCTTTGTAGTCCCTTAAAAGTTTTTTTACGATTTCTTCGTAGTTATCTGCCCTATAATTGCCTAAAAAGTTTTCTATCAAGTCCACGAATGAGAACCAACCATTTTTTTCGCGTTCATTCATGACATTAGGAAAATTGCTGTCTTTAATCATTGTTCTTATTTGTGGACCGTCGAAAATTCCCGCCTTGATTTTTTCATAACTTAAACTTGGAAATTTTGAAGTTATGTATTTGAAACACTCGCCGTTCGTATCTAAAGCTTTTACATATTGTTTAATGAGGCCTAGTTTTATATGCAGAGAAGGAAATATGATTTTATCTCTGCTCACTAAAGGTGGATTAATTACGTTTTTTTCTCCGACAGTAAGTGATGTTTGTGCTGGCCAGATTTGTTTGAAATAATGTTCTTCCTTGGCTCTGCTGTCCCATAAGCAAAGGAAGCAGGGATATTTAGTATACCCTCCTTGTTGTCCTAGCAGAAAATTAACCATTTTTAAGTCAACACATATGATCCACTCGTGCTCCTTATATTTGATAAGATTTAAAACCTTTTCTATATGTTCATACTTTTCTTTTAATTTTGTTGAGTGCCCAATCGGTATCGAGCCGTATAGATTGCCATTATGCAACAACACACACTTAAGACTCCTTTTCGAACTGTCTAAAAACAAGCGCCAATCATTTGCATCGTAAGACTCAACACCCATCTTCTTTAAGAAACCAACTATGTCGCAGCAATATACTAAACTATCCTCTGTTCTAAAATATTTAACAAGTTTTCTTCTCTTTTTCTGTAAAATGAAATGTATGTGTTTGAAGTAAGCAAGTTTTTCTCTTTAAGTCTTGAAGCTAAAATTTCCGCAGCCTTTTTTGGCAAATTTAGATCCCTTACAAGATCATTCAACTCGGCCTGGTTAAACTTTTGCGGATCGTTTTGACTTTCAAATACGCTGCTGGTCAAAATCGGTGTCTGACTCCTCAAAGTGCATAACAATATTTTCAGGAACATCTTCAACTAATTCTTGAGTTGGCAGACCCTTAAATTTTGGAATGGGGATCTCATTTGAATGTAGCACAGGTCGTATCGCGGTGTCGAAATTTGGGTACTCGATACAATGTTTATTTTTCTTAGTGAAGCCCGAAGTCTTGACAAAGCAAAGGTAGCAATCGGTCTCGTGGTTAGTAGGCTCTCGCCACACCTGATATGGAAAAAAAATTGTAAAGCGTTAACAAAAGCGACGAGAGACTTGTTTTTATGAATTTTATCAAAAGTTATCACCCAAACATTTAACATTTCTATGTGTTTCAACCTTATGCAATATTTGAGATTCTTATAAACATTT
Source organism: Bathynomus jamesi (assembly GCA_023014485.1). Taxonomy (NCBI): domain Eukaryota; kingdom Metazoa; phylum Arthropoda; class Malacostraca; order Isopoda; family Cirolanidae; genus Bathynomus; species Bathynomus jamesi. The sequence continues at coordinate 1,040,102 of JAJOZX010000769.1, read as the reverse complement.
TCTGTAAATTTTTGTTTATGTACCTAAGTTACAATTACATTTAGGTAAGTTACAGTATACTAGTGATTAAATTACGTAGTTTTATGAAATCATAAACTTACCATCGGAACTCCAAAAGGTATTTTTGAATCCGAACCCTTCGTCCAATGTCGCAGTCTTTCAATGCATATAGTGCAGGCTTTATGGAGCCCACGATTTATCTTGGTCCCCCAGTTTTATGCCAAAATAAGCTAAGTAAGCTCTTTTTACGAAGTCAGTTATATTTGCTCGTTGATGTGGAAGTGTAAAATTTCCACATATATAACAGAAGGAATCAGGGTTGTTTTTGCATTTGAACTTTCTAGTGCTTGATGACATATTGCTTGATTGTTCTGCCAATTTGTAAAGGTATTTAAAGCCCTTAATTCATATAAATTTAAGAAAATCTGAAATATAAACACAAAAATTAGTTTAAATAGGTACTTATTATGAAATAGGTACTTACAATCTATGAAATTAAACTAGAAACACGGATGAGTAGGTACAATATAAATTACGTCTAATTAAATCAACTATATTAAATCACGATGACAAAATTACTCACTAAATCATATGCCAATTCAAAATTATGTTAATGCCCAAACTTAATTAACTAACTCAACTGACTGACTGACTGACTGACTGAATTGACTGATTAACTCTGGAAACGAGTCGCTTTTATATATTTAGTTGTCCCTCTAGAATACTCTACAGAGAACAGGAACGCTCGATAAAATTTTAGAATTCTATAATATTTTTAGCTTAATTTACTAATATTAAAATGGGTTAAAAATGACAAAATTAAAAATATTTTTAGGGTGTTACATATAAAAATATACATAATACAACAATACCATAACAATAGGTACAAATACCTAGATAAAAACCTAGTTGCATAATGTGTAACTGCAAAAAGACAGCGAGTATTGAGAAAAAAACCTTTTTATGAATACGACGAAAGAGGAGGGGTGTTGAGCAAAATCAGGACCTGATAGAGCAAAATCGAGTAAACATTCGTGCTCAGCGCACCCAAATTACCTAGAACTAACTGTCAAATCTAATTCAATAGACAAAAAGTTGAAATTTGTTCCCCAGTGTTATTAATGCACAATGCTATATGGTTATTCATCTAGCTCATCCAGCGGTGGTTTGTGATGGGTTTGTTCATTCATGCAGTCCTCAGTAGCCTTGCAGACGCATTCCTCTGTGCATACCATATCATTCGTTGCACAACTGCAATTCTTAATACATTGTCTGCGTCCACGGCATGAGCACAGTAGCTCATCTAATACGTCTGCAGTTGTTGGTCCATCAAATAACTTCAACTTTAATTCATCACCCTCTCTTTGCCACCCATTTCCATCTGGTGAAGACATATCTGGTTTAGCAAAGTGAGCCAACATCCAAATGCGGATCTGAAATGATGCTCTCTTAAAGTGATCAAGAAAGTTAGGTTCTGATTGGGGTAGTTTGTGTAATGGTACACTCTTGTCAGCAAGGCGGATTCTCAGAAGATTCAAGTCATTATGTTCTTCTTTATATACATCCCTTGGATCGTGTAGAGCAGCAACAAACTGTCGGGCTGCATGTTCGGCCTCAACTGTGTTGTCAGTACCTAAACTACCAAGGAGTGGAATCGAACCTTTCTTCTCCAATGACTCCATGGTTTTCCACATTTTCTTTTTTCCTATGCCACAGAATGATGAGACGCTATCACATCCTGTCAAAGCATGCCTGGCGGGAGGTAGACTAGGAACCACAGGACTTAATTCATTGCATAGGCTGTGAACAGGAATATGACGATGGAGATCAGCAGTAGCGGTCACCTTTCCTGTTTCTACCCAGAAAGATGACGTACTTTGTATCTGAGGAAAATAATGCACAGCTAGCACGAGGACATCTGTGTCAGGTGACTTGACAACTATGCTTCCTTGTATATTGGCAGCAGAAAATTCCTCATCTGCCTTCATAGCATGGAAAAGCATCCTTGTATCTGCCTCTTCATGTGAGAAAAACAGATCTTCCACTGGTGTCACGCCTTGGCTAAAGATACAGACCGCTTTTTCTCCATCACTGAACCCACCTGCAAGGTAGATCTTATGTTCGTGGTGTGTAGCAAATTCAGGTGTTCTTGGTGCATGTTCAGCTATGTAGTTGCACAAGAAGTCAGTCAATGCTGCTTTATTCGATGAGAGAGACATAAACTTCTGCCATGGCGGAAGTGGGCGTCCGAACATCACCTGATATTGCTTGGCTCCACCTGCAGTTGCTAGTCTTCTGCTCCGTTCTTTAACTTTGATTGAGTCTTTATAGTTATACTGGTCGAACATTTTTATTATAGTGTTCGACAAGTCAGCAACTGAGTCATGTATCTGTTGGCAAGCTCGCCAAATGTAGATGTGTTGCTGCTGCCTGTCATTGATTGTAGTTTAGCCATGGCATCTCTGATGTAGACACAGGTTGCACTATCAGTAGCTGTTGGAATAGGACCAACCTCTCCAATATGTGTGTCAACTCAGCCTTATGTGTTTTTCTCATTGCACCATCTTCATGAAACAAGCATGTTGGAATGGATATGACTGGCTGATTCAATACATGGATCATTGTTATGTGTGGCACTGATATTAACCAGCATTTTCTTGCCTTGCATCAATACATGTGTAGTTTTAGTCATGTCAGTGAAGGTCTTATTTTTGGATCTAGTCAGAGGACTGTAGAAGCTACGGCTACCTCCAGTGGACAAGTACTCCCAATAAATTCGTACATTTCCTTCTCACCAGCATCGATGGCAGATAATAGCGACTTCTCTACATCTTGGTCAGCAATGACTCCACTGGAAATGTTCAACATTTTCCCATCTGGGTGGATATCTGGCTGAAATGGCTTGGTGTATTGTTTTCAAGATGGTTGATCATATTTTTTACATTATCCTCATCTCGCTTGAGAGCAAAGGGTTTTGCTTGCTCATGTATAGAACATTCTTCAGCAGCTATACCAGTACGTTCTTTCATACTCTCTGCATATTCTCTTAGTGACGTTCTAGTGAGCATCCAGCGGAGAAGGGTTGGTTCCTTTCGGGTGAGCCCAACAACACCCCCATTACTCTTGGCATCTCGTATCACAGTTGATTCAGTAACCGTGTCACTCCAAATACCATTGAAACGACCTGATCTCAGACGAACTGAAAATTCACCATCATTGAATGCTTCAGAGACATCTTCAGGAAGTTCCATCATATCAAGGAGATAAATGGGTACCCATCGTGCATACTTATTACGGTTTGCAGCGAACAGGTATGGCGTCATTGCAAGTTGTGAGGACAGATGTAATGACCAGTTACTTTCACGTTCATTGCGTATGTAGTTCAATAGTATTTGAATTGCATCCAGCAAGATTGACCAATATTTAAATGTGGATGAGTCTGCACTTCGTTCTTGTTTGAATTCACTTAGTAGTGGAAGAACATCATGAGTAAGTCGATCCTTCAGTTCACTTGCTATATCTGCAGATTTTGATCACCGCCATTCTGAATCGCTTCATAGGTATCCTCAATCTGTTGCCACACCTCATCTGGGATATGCCTTTGTTGGTCGGCATCACACCACTTCACAAATTCTGTCAAGAACAGCTGCATCAGGGCCTCATATGAAAGGGTTAGACCACGGACAGATCTGTGAAACTACTTCCCAGCACGCATCATGTCAGCTGTGTTTGGGGCACAAGTCCCATTATCCACTAGCAGATCCTTCAGTCTACCAATTCCCCATAGTTTTCCAATGGCAGCAATGAAGCAGCATGCACTATGGAATCCATCAAGGCGAATTACATGATTGGGAAAGTCCTCAAGTTTGCTCCATTTCACCTGTTGGGCCACTACATAGAGCTGTTGGTCCATAGTTTGGACTGTACTGAGTTGTCCCATTGTTTTTGTCATTTCTTGACTTCTGATTATTGTTGTGTAGTAGACAGTTGATGGATCGGCAGGCTTTGCATCCATAATTGGAGCATAAGTGGCAACTGTGCGAGTGAGTTGCATTTTTGTCATCGATGCATTGTATCCAGTCCAGAAGGGAACTTTTTCAGTTGTACTATAGTCAATACGTGGAGGAACAGAAAGGTTACCACGCGGAAAGCAAGATCCGCTACCTGCAGTCTGATCCAGCAATATGTAGTGATTTCATCTTGATCTTCGTATCATCACGGCGATGTGGCCCTGGTCGTTTCCTGGGCTTTTCATAATGCAGTACATTCTTCAATGCCTTGGCATCATTACAGTCGAGAGACACTGACTTTTCTCGGCTAATTTTCACTCTGTCGACCAGGCCAGTCCCAACTATATCAATAGCCTGTTCCTGAAATACAACACGGACCATGGAATGAAATGTTCCTTTTCCATCAATGGTTGCACAGTTGATATCAATATTGTCGTCACCTTCTTGAATCAGCTTTCCTCCATGTTGTCGTGAGACTAAGCCATGTGGTATGTACTGTATATGCGATCTTGCATCCTTTTAAGCTCATCTTTTCCTAGGGCAGTTAATAAACGTCGAAGATGATCATAGCTTATGGTGAAACCATGGACATGGAGTGTCTATTATATCTCGTTTTCAGTGATCATGATGGAGTTGAGTTGCAAGTCCTAGATGAAGGGTGGGTTATAATATTGCTGTCACTGCTATGAATAACACTTTCTGCAAGAACTAAGACACTACGTTGTAATTTTTCTGCTGGTTGGTAATTTGAATCACACGATTCAAATGCCTCTTTCCTCAGCAACCAGAGAAACGCCTTCTGTAAAAGTGCTGGAACAAATTCTTCAGATGTTTTCAGGCCGATTTCAGCAGCTGTGTAGTACTTAGTTGGCTTTTAAATTTGTGCTATTTCTTGTCTAAGCATACCAATGGCAGAATGAAGTAAGCTTTCTGAATTCAATGAAACATTTGATTGTTCTTCAGCAGAACCAAGTGTCATCTCATTATAGTTGAAATCTTCCTTCATTTGAGCAAAGTCTCTGACAGCATCTCCTAAGCTGACACTGCTACTGACAACAATGCTTGACTTAGACTGTCCTCGCTGGGCATGAATAACAATGTTATCACCATAATGCTTCATGAGACGGCGCTGAAGTTTTTCTGCACGGTATGCTTGGGTATCAATGTGGTCAGGCAACAGCTGTTGGAATTTGTCTAGCAGGGTTTTCAACTTATAAGCTTTTTCTTGTTGTAGATTAACATCTATTTCTCCTACTAGTATATGTTCTCTCCTTCTTCCATTTTCCTTGAAGCATGATGTTATGCTTGCGTGTATGGCTTGCCATGCAGGATTTGTGGTAAACAGCATCAACTGCAATGAGGGCTTCTCCTTCAATTTTGGCAAGCATAGAAATGTCCTTCAGAGCTTGTGCTGCTTGATAGAGTTTATTCTGACACGTAGTTGTTTGTACCTTATGTATGCTGTCCCTCTTTCGCGCGTTGCATATTAAACACATTGAAAAATCTGTAAGCTTGGATGTTTGAGCTCGTGTGCGAACAATTTGTTCTTCAGTACCATGTGATGCAGAATCATGCGTGCTACATTTTGTACAAACATGAGAAATATTTTTTTTACTTGTGTAAATGATTGATAACAGCTACGATGATATGTAACAGACGTACTATGTAATTTTGTGAGGTCATCAAACTCAGATTCAAGTGTTTGTAAATGGTCATCCTGCCGTAACAATAATGTTTCAATACCCACTTTTGTGGGTACAGACAGTTTTTCTTTGCGACTCTGCTGACATACGAGTATAACGCATTTCTCCCAATTTGTTGACAGCCTCTCTTTCTTTGCCTGTACAAATTTTAATGGACTTGATTCAGGTTCTGCCATGCTTGATATAGATGATCATCTGAAATAAAAATAACAATAAATAAACTGTGGTTTTCAACAATACCACACATTTGCACAATATTTGTCACAACACACATTTGTCTTATTCTAATATTGTGATAATAAAAGGAGGAAGTAAATTTAAAACTGGGCCTAACCTATAACAATACATGATTGTATTACGTTTTACTATAATGTGATAATTCAATTGTGTATCTAGATAGTAAAAACTTATAATAAACAGTATAGGTTGATTAGTTGACAGTATTTCATTTCGAAACTAAAACAAATTATCATCTGGATAAAGTTTCAGGTATTTTCTAAGTGTTTCTTTATATTGGCGTTTCCATGGCAACCGCACATCAAAAACTAAGGACAACACTTAAAAATGCGTTCGCTGAACACTACGGACTAATAAAATACATATTACAACTTTCTGTACAAGGGAGGACTTAAAATTGTTTAAATCGGGGTCTGCCCAATCGCCTATTGGTGATTGGTGATTCCCCGATTCTTCTTGTAGTGTATCGGAAAAATCATTTATTCTATTTTAAAATTAAGTTCTCTGGAGAAGGCAGGGCTTAAACGAGAAGACAAAGATATCCTCTTTCTGTATTTTACTGCTTCTAAAATATTACAAGTAATGTTTCAGCCTCTACGTCAGATCAGACTGAAAAGAATAAATTTTTTTTATACAAAAAATAAATTAGTTCAATTTTGGGCGCATGTAGTTTTGAAGGACAAGTCTTCCTTTAGCTGAAGACCCAACGAATCTTGACACAATATAAGTATACAGCGAAATTTTTGAAAGATAAAAAAATGAAAAAAAAAAATTAACAAAAGATACTAACTTTGCAAAGTATACATTTATGGATGGCAACACAATGTCGGGGCTGTACATTAGGGTGCTCGGAAAATTAAAAGATGTTGAAAAAAGCTCATAAAACTTTGCTCCCCGGGCTTCTTCTCATTCTTTTATATCATAGTAATGTCAGAAACAAATATTAGCTACATTGAAACATATTAAGCATTGCCACCAGGCAGCTGAAAAATATGCTTTATTGAATTAATTTATTATACTTAATACTTACATTTTTTAAAAAAATTTCAGATTTACCTATCATAAATAGCGTATCTATTAAATAAATCGTAGTTTTACTTGAGTTTATATAAACTTAAATAATTATTACAAAATTTAATACTTATTTTTTTGTCAAGAAGAGCAATAATTAATTACTTTTAAATGGTAGACGGAAACAGTAATAATAATGAAGATGATCCAAATAAAAATTTAAGGATAATTCAAATATTTCCTTAAGAAAAGATGATATAATATGGCTAATAGAAAAGCCTATCGAAAAACTCTCTGATGTTCGAATCCCAGTGAAGGGGGACATTTTACGCTATTTTTTCTACCTAAAAGATGGACCAATGAAGAAAGAGAAATTTAGAAATTTTAACGGTACAATTGCTGAAAAAGTACTAGAAGATACAGAAAAGCAGTGGATGAAATCAGGAATCGAAACACAACGTAAAGATAAAGTCAAGAAAAAGATTTTAGACCTTTACGAGAATTATAGGACACTCCAAAAAAAGAAAGGTTCCAATTCCAACAAGGTAAAGGAAGAAAATTATGTTAGAGACCTTGACTCCTATTTTTTTATTGCCCATAAAGATGCTGAACGCAGAGTTCAAACTGATCGATTGAGGACGACAGAACAGAAGAAAGAGGATATTGATTTCATAAATGCAATGAAAGAGGGTAGAAAAGTTCTTTTGGGATCCGAAGATAAAAAGTATTCAAAAAAGTTTAAGCTAAAAGGAATAGGGAAAAGAATTTCACCTACAGAATAGAGACAGACATGCGAAGAAGAGAGCTACAAGAGGCTTCAACTAGCGAACTTAACGATGAGATAGACATTGTTGATGAAGATTATTTAGAACTACAGTAGATGATAGTGATAATGATGAAAATGTGATTTCAAATTCTGATAAAAAATAAAAAAGAAAGCGTTCGAAAACTATCACACTAGAACTTCCACGAAATCCATTCAAAAGTAAAAAAATATCTGAAATGGCTGATCGTTTAAATTTATCTTCTGGCCAAAGAACTGCATTTATGGCTGCCATCGCAACAGAGGGGGGGAGTTGATTTGGATAATATCACGTTGTCTAAAACAAGTACGAGGACAGCAAGTAAAATAGTGCGGCAAGAAAAAGGCGAAGAAATCAAAAGTAATTGTGAAAAAACTATATAGAGCTATGGGTTGATTGCCTGATACCCTCATCCGTTGGAAATTTCCAGCAGACTTCAGTGGAGAGTTACTGACAAAAGCCCTGTTTTTTCGTTAGAGAGTTATGTATGTGTAGGTCTTCAAAGGACCTCTTTGTTATTTAATTGTTTTCGGTAATTCTAACCTCAGGATTTTAGATGCCTATATATGAACGAAAGAAATTTTTCCCACCTTATTTTCGCTGGGCCTTAGTTTGCTTCGATGTAGGGCGTGACGGTCTTCTTCGATGTAGGGCCGTTACGATGGAGCCTACACTGCGAGTTGACACTTTGTTACTAATATAGGCAATCACTAATTAAACCCCTGAAGGAATAGGCCTATCCTTTTTATAGTTATTAGGTTTTATATTATAAGGAATTCACTCAGAACTTTAGGGAAGACGAAACACATCTTCCCTGTTTAAAGCGTTCGCTGTAACATAAACAGCTCCAAGGCCACTCCTTTAATATATCTTCGTATTTTAGTATAAATTGCTGATTTGGCAAAGGTTGTTGACTTCTTGCCTTGATGTAATTTTTCATGAGTCAGCAGTAGAAAAGTTTGAACACGAGAAATAATAAATGTTTCTCGTTATGTAGGCCCGATGCCTACATACGGGTTCTATGTATGTATGGCAATCATTTCATTCCCATTAGGCTATGTCGCCAATCCCAAGGCAATTTTGTATAGATATTTAATTCGATTAATTAATAATTTATATTTAATTATGAAGTAAAGGTATCACATACAATACCATGTTGTAAGCGCGTATAGTTTTTCCATATACTGGGGAGAGCCGGAGAAAAATTTGTAGGTTATAGATAAAATTTTTTGATAAACTGTGTAAAAACATGTAAAATGGATTAGAAAGAATGAAGTAGGAATTTAGGAAGAGAAAGGTTACTCAAGACCTATTTAAATATAAAAGTTCAAGAGGCCAACTTCTCAAGTTTAGTTAAAGTTATGTCAATCAGTTTGACTCCCCTAAGGTATAGGAAATTTACGGAATTAAAGTAAAGTTATTAAGCATTTTAACTTTGCTCATTATCTGTACAAATTTTATAAATGCTGGTTTACTGACTGGTTTTGGAGTTTTGTCATGTTTTGTTTTGTTAACGATTTATGTTTTAAAGTGTCTTCTACGTTGGTGAGTTAATTGAAATGTACTGTACTTCCATGTTGTGTTGTTTGGTTAAAAGAGTTTGTACTGTATTGAAACCTCCTACCACTTCAGAGTAGTCAATACCCGTAGTTTTAGTGGAGTAAATGTTACTCCTCCACAGGTAGATCTGGAGGGTTTGGGGCTTTGAATCCTGTACTGTTTTTGTGCTGTTTGGCCTATGGCCAAGGGAGGCCACAAGACCCTTGTTGTTTGGTCTCTGGTCAAGGGAGGCCACAAGACCCTTGTTGTTTGGTCTCTGGCCAAGGGAGGCCACAAGACCTCTGTTGTTTGGTCTCTGGCCAAGGGAGGCCACAAGACCCTTGTTGTTTGGTCTCTGGCCAAGAGAGGCCACAAGACCCTGTTGTTTGGTCTCTGGCTAAGGGAGGCCACAAGACCCCTGTTGTTTGGTCTCTGGCCAAGGGAGGCCACAAGACCTCTGTTGTTTGGTCTCTGGCCAAGGGAGGCCACAAGACCCTTGTTGTTTGGGTTGGGCTATGGCCAAGGGAGGCCATCAGCCCCTTGTTGAATAGGTTGGGCTATGATCAAGGGAGGCCACAAGACCCTTGTTGTTTGGGTTGGGCTATGGCCAAGTGAGGCCATCAGCCCCTTGTTGAATAGGTTGGGCTATGGCCAAGGGAGGCCATCAGCCACTTGTTGAATAGGTTGGGCTATGGCCAAGTGAGGCCATCAGCCCCTTGTTGAATAGGTTGGGCTATGGCCAAGTGAGGCCATCAGCCCCTTGTTGAATCGGTTGGGCTATGGCCAAATGAGGCCATCAGCCCCTTGTTGAATCGGTTGGGCTATGGCCAAGTGAGGCCATCAGCCCCTTGTTGAATCGGTTGGGCTATGGCCAAGGGAGGCCCTCAGCCCTTTGTTGAATCGCTTGGGCTATGGCCAAGGGAGGCCATCAGCCCCTTTGATGAATATGTTGGACTATGGCCAAGGTAGGCCATCAACCTGTTGATGAATGTTGGGCTATGGCCAAGGTGGACCATCAACCCGTTTGATGAATTTGTTGGGCTATGGCCAAGGTAGGCCATCAACCCCTTGAAATAGTAGTTTGGGCTATGGCCAAAGTAGCTATAAAACCCTTTAGAGTAGAGTAGTTTGTTTGTATGTGTCACTCTCTAACCATATAATTTTTGACAAAATTATGTGCACAGAATCAGAGCGCAGCAATAAAAGCTTTTACTCTCCGATCCTTGGTTATGTTTAGACAGGTTGTTGTGTTTGGCACATGGAAAGAGTACAGTGTGTGTGTATGTGCGTGTGTGTGTGTTGCATTCCTCCGAATCCAGTTGGTCTTCAAAACTTGGATTCACCACTCCAGTGAAGTCAATACCCGTAGTTATGAATGAGTAAATGTTGTGTATCCTACAGGTAGGTCTGGAAGGTTTGGGGTTTTGAAGGAATCCAATCTGTTTGCAAGGAATGTACGTGTCCGTTGATGAAATCTGTTGTGTGATTCTTCCTTAAAAGAAGAATTGGATGTTTGGAGTCGTATGTATATATTTCTATACGGAGATCCGACAAAACCCCCACACGAAAAAAAAACCACCGACAAAACCCCCGGCGACAAAACACCCACCGAAAAAAAACCAGCGACAAAACCAGGGCCCCCAGCCTTCGTTAGGTAGCCTTTCTTTTCCTTGACGATTGGTTAGGTTAAGTCGTAATATTTTCGTTCCTTCATCTCTCTCATGATTATGCTCTATTCTTGAAATGATATCGGTTATTTCTAAATTAGTTGTTATTTTACCGTTACATCCAAATGCTGCTCTTCTAGCACACTCCCACCGCTTTGTATTAGAACTAGTGGATTTTTTAGTATACATATAGCCATTATAACACAGCTTTTCGCTACCTTTATTATTCCGAATGACTTCCATGATGGGTAAAAATGGAAAGAAAATATAATTTGCGGTGAAAATTTCAGAGATACTGTTGCAGTGAAGCTTATTCAGAAACTGAAACTGAAATTTCTCAAAACCTATAACCTAGACTCTGTTACCTTGACCTTGAATTTAAATACACATTATATATTTATTTTTGTGAGTGGGGGTTTTGTCGCATTACCCTATTTCGGGGGTTTTGTCGGTGGGGTTTTGGTCGCCGGGGTTTTTGTCGCATTACCCTATTTCGGGGGTTTTGTCGGTGGGGTTTTGGTCACCGGGGGTTTTGTCGCCGGGGGTTTTGTCGGTGGTTTTTTTTTCTTGTGGGGTTTTTGTCGTACATTCATTTATATACTGTATGTGTGTGTGTAAATGTATATTTTGTTGTAGGGTTTTATTTTTGAGTTTTGTGTTAGGTTAACCAATTTGGGTGAGTAAAGATCCTCAAATGTTACATTTGAGACCTTTATATTAAGCCTTGTCTGTTTTATGTCTATATGTGAAATAAGACAGAATAGGTTGTGCCTATATGTCAAATAGGACTTAGAATAGGTTGCGCCTATATGTCAAATAGGACTTAGAATAGGTTGCGCCTATATGTCAAATAGGACTTAGAATGTGGTTACGCCTATATGTGAAATAGGACTTAGAATAGTGTGTTAGGTGGGTTGTAGGTTTGAATTCGTGCAATTGCTTTAGGTCTTTGTGATGTTACAGTTCCGAATTGAGTTTTGTGATGTTACAGTTATGAGTCGAATTTTGTGATGTTACAGTTCTGAGTCGAATTTTGTGATGTTACAGTTATGAGTCGAATTTTGTGATGTTACAGTTCTGAGTCGAATTTTGTGATGTTACAGTTCTGAGTCGAATTTTGTGATGTTACAGTTCTGAGTCGAATTTTGTGATGTTACAGTTCTGAGTCGAATTTTGTTGATGTTACAGTTCTGAGTCGAATTTTGTTGATGTTACAGTTCTGAGTCGAATTTTGTTGATGTTAAAGTTCTGCGTTTAATTTTGTGACCTTAAGTTCTGCGTTTAATTTTGTGACCTTACAGTTCTGCGTTTAATTTTGCGATGTTAATGAGTCTTATGAGTAAGTTAAATTGCTGAAATAAATTTTATAACCTACACCACAGGTTGAATTATAAATTTAGTGTTTTTAGTTAGGCTAGGCCTTGAGTGTAAAGAGTAGGGCCTACTTTGTGAGGTAGGCTTCTTGTATATTTAATTGCAAATTGTAGTGTTTGAAGTAGGCCTTTAGTGTATGAGTATGTTAGGCTTAATAGTTAAGGTAAAGTTATTTGGGCCTACTAAATAGGATTGTGTTGGGCCTACTAAATAGGCTTATGTTGAAATTGGTCTTTTTTATTGGCCCTAAAATGAGTTAAGCCTGTTAAATCAACAAGGCTTTGTTTTAAAGAGTAGGACCTATTAAATAGGCTTAATGTTGTGGACCTATTTTTATAGGACCTAAAATGAGTTATGCCTGTTAAATGAACAAGCCTTTGTTTTCGGTTAGTGTAAAGGTAAAGGGATCGGTTCCCCAGTTACATAGGCCACCATATGAAAAAAACTATAGTCGGGTTAGGCCTAATGAGCTAAGCCTAGCCACTGTGTGTGTCAGTGTAAATTTTAGAGGGGTCAGTTCCCCATATACGGGCCACCATGTGAAAAAAACTATATAGGGCTATGGGTTGATTGCCTGATACCCTCATCCGTTGGAAATTTCCAGCAGACTTCAGTGGAGAGTTACCGACAAAAGCCCTATGTTTTTTCGTTAGAGAGTTATGTATGTGTAGGTCATCAAAGGACCTCTTTATATTTAATTGTTTTCGATAATTCTAGCCTCAGGATTTTAGATGCCTATATATGAACGAAAGAAATTTTTCCCACCTTATTTTCGCTGGGCCTTAATTTGATTCAGTGTAGGGCGTGACGGTCTTCTTCGATGTAGGGCCGTTACGATGGAGCCTACACTGCGAGTTGACACTTTGTTACTAATATAGGCAATCACTAATTAAACCCCTGAAGGAATAGGCCTATCCTTTTTATAGTTATTAGGTTTTATATTATAAGGAATTCACTCAGAACTTTAGGGAAGATGAAACACATCTTCCCTGTTTAAAGCGTTCGCTGTAACATAAACAGCTCCGAGGCCACTCCTTTAATATATCTTCGTATTTTAGTATAAATTGCTGATTTGGCAAAGGTTGTTGACTTCTTGCCTTGATGTAATTTTTCATGAGTCAGCAGTGGAAAAGTTTGAACACGAGAAATAATAAATGTTTCTCGTGGTTATGTAGGCCCGATGCCTACATACGCGTTCTATGTATGTATGACAATCATTTCATTCCCATTAGGCTGTCGCCAATTCCGAGGCAATTTTGTATAGATATTTAATTCAATTAATTAATAATTTATATTTAATTATGAAGTAAAGGTATCACATACGATACCATGTTGTAAGCGCGTATAGTTTTTCCATAATAATTTTGTATGACAAAAATTTCAAGAAAGGGACACTAAACCATCTTCTGTAAAATCAAAATAAGATCAAAACTGACTGTTTATAACTGCCAAAAGGAAGAGGCCCACTCCTGCTAAAACAAAAATAAGCCTGATGGCTACAGTTATAAACAATTACGCAGGAGTGAGGGGGCATAAACCTCGGTAAAGCCCAATCTTCATCTATAGGGTGATCGAAAAATCTCTCCGCAGTAGTAATAAGATATTTACTTTATTGAAGTTAGATATTTTAATGAAAATTGTACGATATCGTGAAATCTTTAACAAAATATTGGCGAAGTCTAGGCTAGTCTAAGTTAAGTCTTGCTACGATACTAACTCTAAACAGGTAACAATGATATGTCATTACATTTATAGAATTCTTAGGATCTTTTCCGTTTGACTGCCGCCATTGAAACATAATTAAACTTTTTGTATTCTTTATAAGGCTAACTAACAAAAATATCACGACCTAACCTAACCAATCGTCAAGGTCGTACAGTTGACCTAACGATTGGTTAGGTTAGGTCGTGATATTTTCGTTAGTTAGCCTTATAAGGCTAAGTAAAGAAGGCTGGGGGCACTCACCTCTTATGTTTCAATGGCGGCAGTCAAACGGAAAAGATCCAATTCGGATATCTTCTTATGTAAAATTTCAATAAAGTAAATATCTTATTACTATTGCGGAGAGACTTTTCGATCACCCTTAATTTCCCTAGAAATAAGAAGAAATACCAAATTTTAAGCTCGTCTTTGTTTTTTTTTTTGCACATATACTTATATTATATCAATGCTTTGTATTTTTAAATCAATTCTAATTAATCCTAATTTATTTTTATGAGGTTTATATAACTTAATCTTAAGTAATAATACCTACAAATCAGACCTACTTGCATAATTTGAAAATCACAAAACCTCAATTTTACATGAGGCTAGTGGCATGGCTTAATATGTTAGGATCGAGCTAAAAATTCCCAAAAGTATTCAGAAGCATGATAGCAATGATAAAATAACTGGGGAGCAAATATTCAAAATCACGTTTTTTTTTGGAGCACCCTACTGTACATCGAGTACATTCTGCGCACATCGTTAAGTATATTGCAATTGTGATAGACTATGATTACGATTAAAATTATCAACCAATTCACTTTCAGATATTACAGTTAATTATAATTTCATAGTGTTTTATATTTATAGAGAATTATATTTATAGACAATAATGGTGACTATTATTCTAGGATTTAATTCGATAGTCAGGGACCTATCGAGGCAGATGAATTAGGAGTATAACTAACGAACATGGACACATACATATAACATAACACATATAACAATGTTTGAAATTACGAGCAAGCAAGGGAGGAGGTCTCAGAAGCTCGCTTTTGGCGACGTCATCGGATTACGGATTTCAAACACTCCTGTCAGCACTTAAACAGAGACAACAACCAGAAACACGCAGACAGACAAACAGCCAGACACAAGAAAACCTACAGACTCGACACGACCATTACACCCTTCAATACAGACCAGACCACCAAGATCATCAAAAACATTAAGAATTCAAAGGCTACTCAACCAGACAATATATCTAACACACCCCTTAAACACTTTGGCCCGCAGGGTATAATAGCTCTCACAAATATCAGCAGATATTCATACCAACACTGTATTATTCCTGATATATGGAAACAAGGTAAAATTATGACAATATTCAAACCAAACAAAAATCCAACCGAACCAGCTTCCTATAGACCCATTACTTTACTATGCACACCTTCCAAAGTAACAGAAAGACTAATCTTACAAATCACCAACTTACACATACCACTATCGCCTACTCAACATGGATTCAGACCTCACTATTCAACCACGACATTACTCACTAACCTCACGCAGCACATCATGGATGGCATCAACTCCAGACAACCAGCTCAACGTACACTATTAGCAACAACAGACATTAGTAAAGCATTTGATGCTATCCCACGTTTCCCTCTCACATGTCACATTTAATGGCAAGTCATCCAAAAACAAGCTTCTTCCAAACGGTGTCCCTCAAGGCTCTGTTCAATGACCAACACTGTTGAACTTATACATGCATGACATTCCAACACCCATAGATAACAAGCTTATCTTATCATCATATGCAGATGACATCACTCTAACATCCACCCACAACAACATCGACACTGCTACAAATAACCTAAAAACATACATAAACAGAATACAAAACTGGCTCACACACAATAAACTCAAAGTAGCGCCCACAAAATCAATCATCACCTTGCTCACAAGCAACACAAAACAACACCAGATAACTCCACAGCTTACACTAAACAACACCAACATTCCACACACTCACAGGACCAAAATACTTGGGGTCACATACAACACATCATTATCTTTTGCAAACCACATTCAGGACATTAAAAACAAATGTACGTCAAGACTTAACACGCTTAGGGTACTAACAGGCACAAACTTTGGACACCAGCAGGAAACAACATCACTCATATACGAACAATATAATCGCTCAGTTATGGACTATGCTTGGCCATGCTGGGCACCCATTATCTCAAACACACACATAAACACCTTACAGACAATACAAACCAATGCACTTCGTATCATTACAAGATGCACTCAAACAACACCAATAGAACACCTGCACACAGAAACAAAAATACTGAAAGTTAGGGAACATTTAGACATGAGGGGAACACAATTCATGGCAGCAGCGACAACTAACCCACAACACCCTTGCCACTACATGTACAATTATGCACCAACACTTCGCACCATTAAGGAAACACCAGAGAGACATTATAACCAAATACTCCATTCCATACCACGCCCCACAGACATCACACAGTACAGAAAACACATACACACACACCTAACCCACAAAGCACTGACATGACTCGGTCCGAATGCGGTCCTAGGTGCGAAGCCGCCAACCATTGACAGGTCAGAGATCAGCCTGAACAGATCGGATCGAGTTAACTTAGCACGATTCCGATATGGACATCACCCCAACTTACAGACATATAAACACAGACTAGATAACTCCACAGACGACACCTGCCACCTGTGCCAGGACACACCACAAACAATTGAACACATTATGACAGACTGTACCACTCTAGCACAACATAGAACACAAAACAACATCACTAGTGCGCTGAACCTCTGGTCCACTCTGGAGAGGGCGATCGGTTACCTGCGTGCCGCCGGCTTACTCGATCAGGGTGGGCTGATTGGCTAATCAACAACAACATCAACAACAACGAGTATCTTGCGAGAGGTTAAATAATTAAAAGAAAATGTAAAATTATTAAATAAGTGACAGCACACACATGGACGTATTTACGTGTAAGGTAGCTTCGTACTTAATCATAGGCGTATGGGATGGCCCTTTACTTGGGGGGGGGGCGGAAAACATTTGCCCTAAAAATTTTCAGGGTGCCCTGATTTCCGCATAAGCACTATGTGTAGCATAAAATAACACAAAGGTTAGAGTATGAGTAACATATATTAAAGCCTTTTTGATATAGAAACATTACAATTTACAAAAATGAGGAAAGATTTTGCTACAACATTTCTAAATGACAAGCAAAACTACGGCATTGCATGATAATAAAAACCCACTCTAATGGACAGAGTTTATTTCCACAACAGTTTCGATGCCCACTGGCATCCTCTTCGGGTGGATACAGAAAAACGAATGAACCAAAAACAAGAGGGAAAACAGTCCAGGGACCATTAACAAATTCGCACCTAGGTTAGATCCTGTTCTCCCGACACTGGAAGGGCATTTTTATTAAAGGGACCCGCTTATAAGTACATTTGCACAAATTTAAAACTATCTTCTTGTTCTATACATACAGATTCTATTTTTTTTTTTGCATAATTATTATATTTATTATTAAATTTATTACATTTACTATTGCATTATTATTTATTACAGAAATTATAAATTTATTATTACAGTGATTATTACATTGTTGTTTATTATACAGAAATTATAAAACGCAAAACGAATGAAAAAGGCGAGGAAACAATCCAGAGACCATTAAGAAATTCGTACCTAAGCTACATCCCGTTCTCCCGACCCCAGAAGGACATTTTTATTTAAGGGTCCCGCTTATAAGTACATTCACACAAATTAAAACTAGCTTCTTGTTCTATATATACAGATTCTATTATTTTGACATAATTAATGCATTTATTATTGCATTTACATTTTTGAACACTTAGTATTATTACCTTTACACTAATTATTACATTTATTTTATTATCTTTATTATTACATTTATTGCATTTATATTTATTTCCACATTTATTACTTCCATTATTACATTTACATTTACGTTTATTATTCCATTTACATTTTACCGTGAATTTCTTAAAGGTCTCTGGATTGTTTCCTTACTCGCTTTTGGTTCATTTTTTTTTCGGTAAAATGTAAATGGAATAATAAACGTAAATGTAAATGTAATAATGGAAGTAATAAATGTGGAAATAAATATAAATGCAATCAATGTAATAATAAAGGTAATAAAATAAATGTAATAATTAGTGTAAAGGTAATAATACTAAGTGTTCAAAAATGTAAATGCAATAATAAATGCATTAATTATGTCAAAATAATAGCATCTGTATATATAGAACACGAAGCTAGTTTTAATTTGTGTGAATGTACTTATAAGCGGGACCTTTTAATAAAAATGCCCTTCTGGGGTCCGGGGAACGGGATCTAGCTTAGGTGCGAATTTCTTAATGGTCTCTGGATTGTTTCCTTCTCGCCTTTTTCATTCGTTTTCGGTTTATAATTTCTGTATAATAAACAACAATGTAATAATCAATGTAATAATAAATTTATAATTTCTGTAATAAATAATAATGCAATATTAAATGTAATAAATTTAATAATAAATGTAATAATTATGTAAAAAAAAATAATAGAATCTGTATGTATAGAACAAGAAGATAGTTTTAAATTTGTGCAAATGTACTTATAAGCGGGTCCCTTTAATAAAAATGCCCTTCCAGTGTCGGGAGAACGGGATCTAACCTAGGTGCGAATTTGTTAATGGTCCCTGGACTGTTTTCCCTCTTGTTTTTGGTTCATTCGCTTTTCTGTATCCACCCGAAGAGGATGCCAGTGGGCATCGAAACTGTTGTGGAAATAAACTCTGTCTATTAGAGTGGGTTTTTATTATCATATTTTGACCTTCACCTACAAAAAAGTGAAGTTTTTTGCTTTTATTACGGCATTGCAGTTGATGTAGCATTCAGTAAATCCTCAACTCTAGTGATTTATATAAAAAACCCATTCTTTCCTTCGACTCTTCGCTTTCTTTTCATTAATTCCTTTTCTTACTATTATCACTTCTTTTTTTCTGTCTCTATACGAATGTGGGTTCATTCGCTTCAGCCGGTGGGCGCCATAAACTTTCGACAATGCAAAGAGACCGGAGCTTAATTATACACTTTATTTACTCTTTACTGACTTTTTATTTATACCGAAACACTTTAGACAAACAGGGTAATACGATGGCGGAATTAGCGTTAACATTTAATCGGGGAGAGAGAGACAATTTAATATTTTAAATAAACAATAACATCGTAATACAACGAACGCCTTATTGGGCAAACGCCGTCCGACAACTGCCTTGGGCATTTCGCTCCTTCTCTTGACCCATTTCGAATGTTGCCGCCTCATACGCCTATGTACGTAATCATGATCAGCGAATATACGAAAGCATAAAGTACATATACGTCACACAATAGGTTATGTGCGTAATATAGACGGACACGAGTAAACATAGAATGATATGTTGAAAGGGCATAGGTAGCTAATAGGTAGATGAATGAATAAATAAATTCGATAATAACACTGTACAACAGTGAAAAAAACGGAAATGAGTCGTCATTTTTATGGCTAATTATATGCATTGATTGCGAAAATGGCCCTATTTCATTGTATCATTTTGAAAACCACTGATTCTCTGAACGCATCTTTTACATTTTGTTCAGTCATGCATATGCTGTGGTGGTGGTGTTCGGCTCTGTTTCCACTTTGATTTTATGAAAAAATTTTCATTAATCATTTAAAATAAAATTGTCAGCCATATTTTATCATAAATCGGTGCTATAAGTGAGTATTATTGAATAACAGCTATCAAATTATGTATATTTCACCGACAACGTCTATATTGTGTGAAATTGCAAATTGATTTATCATTTTCTTATTTTACAGGTTTTTATTGATGTTATGCTACAATGCCTAGAGAGTGCAAAAATTCGCCAGACAGTTTTTGCTATATTTGTGGGACATTAACGTTAAAACAGTATAAAAGGAAGTTGACTTCTCATGTGAAAAAGCTTTATGAATTATACTTCGCATGCAAAGTTGGTGATCAGGACAAGCACTGGGAGCCTCATATCTGCTGTGTGAGATGTACAAGTTCGTTATCTGCATGGTTCAAAGGCACCGGTCCTGGTCTGGGATTCGGTTTCCCAATGGTATGGGGAGAGCCGCTGGACCATTCAACTGATCGCTATTTTTGGTTAACGAACATCACAGGTTTGAATCTTTTCTTTTTCTGAATATACGTCAAATTTGGTGTTTTTAGCACATTTTAGCATATCCTGCTCTGCATAATGTATTACACAATTATACTATCTTAAGTAGTCAACAATGTCTATTGTTTCACATTACAGGTTGCAACAGAAAAGGGAAAAAGGCTATAGTCTACCCAAATCTTCGTTCTGCTATGCGTCCTGTGGAACATTCTACAAATATACCCATCCCTCGTCCTCCAGCTGAAGTGCCGACTGATAACACAGACTCTGACAAATCGGAATCAGACGGCGAATGTTATGAAGCTCAAGTCGAGTCCAAGAAAGAACATCTCATCACGCAACCTGAACTCAATGATTTGGTCCGTGATTTAATACTTACCAAGCAACAAAGTGAACTGCTGGCCTCACGTCTACAAGAATGGAATCTGCTGGCGGAAGACGTACAAATTACAGCATTCCGAAAGCGCTCCTTGGATTTGCAGGAATATTTCACAATGAAGAACCAATCTTTGTTATTGCATTGATATACATGGTATGTTCGATGCTCTTGGTTTGTGCTATGAACCGAATCAGTGGAGATTGTTCATTGATGCATCTCTGTACAGTCAGTATTAAGGGTGTACTGCCACACAATGGGAACACAATGCCTTCTGTTCCGATCGCTCATTCAGTCGTCTTGAGAGAAACGTATGACAATGTTGCTTTTATTCTGGACTGTATAAAATACAATGAACATGAATGGCTTATCTGCGCAGATTTGAAGGTTGTGGCTATTCTCAATTGATTGCAAACTGGCTATACGAAATACATGCATTTCCTATGCAAGTGGGATAGCCAAGCAAGGTCTGAACACTACATACGCTCAGTATGGCCGCTGCGAGACAATTCCTCACCTGGATCTCACAATGTTATTCACGAACCACTAGTACGAAAGGAAAAGGTTATCTTGCCGCCACTTCACATAAAACTAGGGCTGATGAAGCAATTTGCAAAGGCGTTGAAACAGGATAAGCCTGCCTTCAAATATCTAAAGGAAAAATTCCCAAAAATAAGTTATGACAAGATTAAAGAAGGCATATTCGTCGGCCCTGAAATTCGCCAACTCATGCTAGACGAACACTTTGAAGCGGTGATGGATGAGGTTGAGTTGGCAGCCTGGCGTGCATTAAAAAACGTGTGCAGCGGTCTACTAGGAAAGACTAAATACGACAACTATGCTGCACTTGTGGCACAACTTATCAACTCATACCAACGTCTCGGATGTAAGATGTCATTGAAAATTCATTTTTTGCATTCACATCTCTCATTTTTTCCGGAAAACGCATCTGCTGGTAGCGATGAACACGGGGAGAGATTCCGCCAGGATATAGCGACAATGGAGAGCCGATACAAAGGGAAGTGGAGTCGTGCTCTGCTGGCCGATTTCTGCTGGAATTTAAAGCGTGACCAACCAGAAGCTTCATACAAACGCCAGCATAAATACAAATAATGAGTTGAAAACAGTATAATACGAGAGTTTTATGTTAATTTTGTGCATATATGTTGAAGTACAAGCAATAATTAAACTGTTCCATATGATAAAGCCTATCTGTTTATCAATATATTCTTATTTTTTGGTGTGAAGATTTTAAGCAGTCATTACAAAAAAACGTGACGTGATAGAAAAAAACTATTTTCAGATTTGGAATCAGCACACTCG
The DNA here is from genome assembly GCA_023014485.1 of Bathynomus jamesi. Lineage (NCBI taxonomy): Eukaryota > Metazoa > Arthropoda > Malacostraca > Isopoda > Cirolanidae > Bathynomus > Bathynomus jamesi. Next base: position 1,018,094 of record JAJOZX010000769.1, on the reverse strand, counting down.
AAATATTAAGAATGACCGAATGTTATTCCCGTTTTTTTTCTGAACCGAAAATTTGTTGACCAGTGTAATTAAAGATAAAATTAATAAAAGATAGGGGTCAAGAAAGGACATCGACGGAGGATGAATGAACATGGCCGACAATATTTTATACTGTATTATATTAGAAAAGACATAATGTACATAATGACTGATATAGTTAATTCATAATTAATACCCCATGGTTATTTAATTCGTACATACAGTATAATTCATTATAGGGAGAAATGAGGGGAAATGAATTAGAGAGACACAGTAATAAAGGGTTTACAGCCATGGTACAAGAGTGATTGAAACTATTAATTAAATATATACACTTATAAACAGTAAATATTCAGGAATTTGGTGTATTTGGGGATGAATTAAATGAATGGGTAAAGTACAAACAAGGGTTCAAAAGTTCAAACCATTCCACCTTCAATGTTCACGCTTAATCTGATAAAAACTTAGGGATGAGGGTTAGATGCGAGATAACGATAATTAATTATAATCAATTCCATTACAGAGAGGAAATGGGGATATGGGAAATATTCTTATGAAAAATTTAAAACGATCTAAACCGTCGATTGTCTTGTTTGTACTTTAAGGGAATGAAATTACGGGACATTCGCTTCTTAGGGCGAACTTCTAATGGCACAAACATGGCTCTCGCTCAACCATAGAAATGGTAGGTCGCATGGAGGACATATACAGTATACAGTATGTCGCATAGCAGTAAACTCTATGGTCCAAACGAGTTCGTCTCTGACGAATTACGTCCTAATGTTAAACCAAAATATCTTAGTTATATCATCACAGAGTGTTGCAGTGTTTTGTAACCCCATGTAACCTCATGACAGCAATCAATGCGATACGCGCATGAAAACATGCATCTCGCAAGCGTTTATAAACGCATTTTTGTTTAGATAGATTTTACTAAAAACTCTCTTGCCATTCCCATAGATAAAGCATAATAGTGTCAACCCCTATACCATCCTCCTTCTCTTATCCTGACCCAGTCACAGTCTAAATTTCAGCTTCCCCTAATTAGTATTTAACTTAATTATAAAAATCGCTTAAAAAGGTTCTCTCAACCATAGAATTCAGGTGCACTATATTTTCCTCTCCAACTAAACACCCTTTGTGAGGACTAGTCCTATCAAAATGCCCGCCATTCTGGGACCCCTAGACAAAAACAGTGATGATTTATACCCTGGAAGAAAACATCTACGTTTGCAGGGAATATTTCATTTTTTGAGTGAGTTACCCCCTTGAATATAATGCCACCCAAATTTAGATGTAAAGCAATCTCATAGGCGCTTGCTGTTAAACCCCTCCCGAAAACCCCCGTAAAATGGTTGTAATTAATTCACCTCGACCCCGCCTACCCACACGCTATAAAAACCCTGAGAGAGTCGACGGGGGGGGGAGGTTCTTCGCCCTTTCGCCGCCCTCAACTGCGCCCTAACGGCAGGCTCTATGATCGATTGTGTAGTGACGCTATCTCGGGACTAAGGCTATATTTTAACTTACAATAAGAATTTATTACATTTCACTTCCTAAAGAAACCCTAAAAAGGAATCCTAAACCACTGTTATTCGTCAATGTAACTTAGGAACTCGTGAAATAATAAAGCCGAAAGAAATGAGCTTCATCGTGCTCATTCACCGTGAAAATTCAGTTCATGAAATTGCACCCCAACTATACAAATTACTTCACGAAGAAGTCGGATTAAGTTGCTCGATGGTAATTCTTCGAGACGGAGTACAGTAGTTAACCGAGGTGAGAGTAATCAATGAGAGTTAAAATTTATTGCGGAGAGTTGTGTGCGCCCACAAGCGTTGATGTTAAACGTGATCGAAAGTTGAGTCCTCCTGGATCCCCATCACTCCAAGAATGATATGGTCGAAAGCCCTACGGATACAATTCCGTCTATCAAACGAGGGGACCACTTACCGGATTCAGTCCATCGTACATTCCTATATTCGAGCGGAAAGCCCGCACGACATATACAGGGTGGCGCAAAAGTCGCGCATCATATGGATTTTCGGTGTTGATTATAATATATTATTTTTTTTTCTTTTAGGTAGGGGATGCTGAGAAATTAACAATAGACGAGAGGGTAAGCTTGGTTTTAGTGCATGGAATACCAGGTACTACAAATCGATGAGTCGGTACAGAACTTAAATTCTGTACCGATTCATCGATTTGTTGTAACTGGTATTCAATACATTAAAACCAAGCTCACCCTCTCGTGTATTGTTAATTTCGCAGCCATCCCCTACCTAAGACAAAAAAATAATATATTATAATCAACACTGAAAATTCCTATGATGCGCACCCTGTATATATATTCCGAATTATAAAATGTCGAATTATTTTGGTTTAACTGTATATATATATATATATATATATATATATATATATATATATATATATATTATATAACACACAGGTTGTATGATAAGTCACTACCTATTTTAAATGGTTGTAGTAATTTTATTTTTGAACTGAGTTTAATGAAACAAATTGTAAATGATAGATTATCCAATAAAGTTTTAAGAAATTAATGACTTTCTTTTCCCAGGTGAATAATGCTTCCAGTTATGAGTTTGCAAGAGAGGGCCAAAATCGCTGCCCGTTACGAGGTTTGGGGATCAATGATACGAGTTCAAAGATGGTGGAGGGCTGAACATGGAGTTAATGCAACAATGAATGCAAGAACAAGCAAGAACTGTTACCGAAAGTTAATGACAGCAGGCTGTGTCACAGACAAGAAAAGATCTGGACGACCATCAACCTCGCGGACTCCCGAGAACATCGCCACAGTGAATGAGATGTTCACAAGAAGCCCCGGAAAATCATTCCGTGCAGGTGCACGTGAAAGTGGACTGACACATTAGGCAGTGCAGACAATTCTCAGAAAAGAACTGTCTTTCAAACCTTGGAAACCCCATTACGTGCATCAGCTGTTTCCTGATGACTGTGATAGAAGGATGGAATTCGCAGAAATCCTTTTGTTGGAATGATGACTGGCGGGTTCGTGAATCGACACAACTGTCATTATTAGGCAGCAGTCAACCCTGACCATTGTGTGTAAAAGGCTCAGGATCGTCTGGTGTGGTATCACATCCATCACAGTTGTTGGACTTTTCATTTTGAGGGACACAATGAATGGTGCAAGATACCTCGAAATGTTACAAGATCGTGTGGCCAGTCATCTCTCAGTGGGAAAACATTGCAACACTTCATTTCATGCAGGATGGTGTCCGCGAATGGCTGCACATTTATTTCCCAGGAAGATGGATTGGGAGACGTGGCGTTCATGAATGGCCTCCCCACAGCCAAGACTTCACGCCTTGTGACTTTTCCTGTGGGGGTGGGCCAAGGAAGAAGTTTATCGCACGAAACCAAAAAACCTAGATGAACTGGAGGAGAGAATAACCAATGTTCTTACCAATATTCCTGAAAACATATTATGATCAGCAGTAGCGAACGTGCCAGTTCGATTAAGGAAATGTATTGACAGTGCAGGAGCATATGTGGAAATTTAAAGTGTTGTGCATAAAACCTTATTGGATAATGTATCACTTACAGTTTGTTTCATTAAAATCAGTTCAAAAATAAAATTACAACCATTTAAAGATAGGTAGTGACTTATACACCTCCGAGGATGAGATTATAGACATCAATCGAACAGGGAAGTACTCCGGGAGGGGGGGGGGCGTTAGACAAAAGATACGGAGTGCTGGAACTCCAATTTCTCCTGCATTGTCGTCCTCAGCTGATCTTTTTCCCTGTCTCATCTACCCTGTGAGCAGTCAACCATGCTCTCAAACACAAACTTCTCTCCCTATTCCTCACTACGTACACATGCATCTTACACACTACATAATCATTTCAAAATTAAAAAAAAAAGGCATCAACTTCAAGCGCCTCGGAGTCCCCTTAGGAGGGGACCATAAATGTCCCCACGTCTGGCTTCCCCCAGGCCGATACCGGGAACGCAGACTCGGTCAGCGGGGCTGGATCTGCTACCGCTCATTTGAGATGTTCTGTAACTCTGTCTGACTCACTTTTCTTAAATTTCTGCAACATTCGTGGCCGTTTCTCAAATTTTCAATCTGTTGAACACCACCTCTCCTCCTCTAAACCTCATCTTCTTTTCCTCGCTGAAACTCAGGTGTCTGGGACGACTGACAGCAACCCCTTTTCTGTACCCTCTTATTTTCTCTACACTCAATTTCACTCCAAAGGAGGATGTTGCGTATATGTACGCAATGACCTAACTTGTTCTCGTATTCCTGAACTCGAATCTTCCGAATTGTATACCCTCTTGCTACGACTTACATGCCAATCTCAAACTAAATACATCTGCGCTGTTTACCTTTCTCCTAATTCTACTCACTATCCAAAATTCTTTGACTACCTCAGTTCCAAAGTGGAATACATTCTTTCCCGCTCTCCCTTTACTGAAATCTCCATTTTAGGAGATTTCAATGTTCACCACTACCTTTGGGGTTCCTTCTATTTCACTGACATCCCTGGTGAACTAGCTTACAACTTTTGTATCCTAAATGACCTAGAACAGATTGTACATCACCCTACTCGTATCCTCAATCGCCTTGGAGATAGGCCCAACATTCTGGACTTATTTCTTCCCTCTCATCCTTCTTCTTCCCCTGTGAAACTTTTCTCTCCGTTGGGCTCCTCCAATCACAATCTTATATCTGTTTCCTGTCATATCGCTCCAATTTGGCCTTTGGATCCTCCCAAAAAGAGGCGCCTTTGGCACTTCGTCGCCGCTGATTGGGAGGCCCTTAGGCAGTACTTCTCTGATTTCCCATGGAATGATTACTGCTTCCGTGACCGGTGCCCGTCTGGGTGTGCTGAGTGCATCACAGAGTGATTCTCTCTAGCATGGAGGCGTACATTCCATATTCTATTCCTACTACTAATGCAAAAAAACCTTGGTTTAACTTTACTTGTTCTAATGCTATCCGCAACAGAGAGGAGGCTTCCAGAAGGTACCGTCGTCATCCAACTCCGGACTCTCACTCAGCTTATATTTCTGCCCGGAATCGTGCAAAATCTGTTCTTCGACTCGCCAAAAATTCCTTCATCCGACAAAAATGTGAAATCTATCCAATTCTAATTCTCGCTCTTTCTGGCATCTAGCTAAGAACCTCTTCAACAACTTTACTTCCTCTTCTTTCCCTCCTCATTCCCATTCAGATGGCTCAGTTTCCGCCTCTTCTCCTGCCAAAGCTGAACTCTTCGCTCAAACTTTCGCTTACAATTCAACCCTGGACGATTCTGGTGCTGTTCCTCCATCTCCTCCCCCACCCTCACTTTAATATGTCTGAAATTAGAGTCTCTTCTAAAGATGTTTTGTTATGCCCAGTCTGGGCTCAACTCTAGGAAGGCGTATGGTCCTGATGGTGTTCCTCCTATTGTTCTTCAGAACTGTGCTTCTGTGCTTCTGGCATATCTCTCTGACGCTTGGTCATCCTCTCGCGATTTTGGTGAAACGTTTGCTATTGCGCAAGACGTATCAAATGCTTTTCATAGAGTCTGGCACAAATCTTTAATTTCGAAACTGTCATCGTTCGGTTTCTATCCTTATATCTGTCTTTATCTCATATTTCCTTTCTGGCCGATCTATAGCTACAGATGTAGATGGCCACTGTTCTTCTCCTAAAGCTATTAACAGTGGTGTTCCTCATGGTTCTGGCCTGTCACCTACTCTTTTCCTTTTATTTATTAATGATCTTTTAATTTGCACTTCCTGTCCTATTCACTCCTATACCGATGATTCCACTCTTCACAGCTTCACCCGCTTCCCAAAGCTTCCATCACAGCAGTCACTCCATGATTCGCGTAGTTCAGCTATGGAGCACCTGACCTCTGATCTTTCTGCTATCTCTGATTGGAGCAGAGAAAACCTTGTGGCTTTCACTGCCTCGAAAACTCAATTCCTCCATTTATCTACTCGTCACAATCTTCCACACGACTATCCCCTTACCTTCAACACCACACAACTCAATCCTTCCTCTTCTCTTAACATTCTTGGCGTTTCCTTTTCTCGTGATCATTCCTGGAAAGATCACATATAGTCTCTTTCTAAAACAGCTTATAAGAGGTTAGGTGTGCTGTACCGCCTCCACAGTTTCTTCGCCCCCACTCTGTTGCCATCTCTGTACTTGGGTCTTGTTCGCCCCTCTATGGAGTATGACGTACTTGACCCGGTGGAATCGAAGGCTTTTTGTCTCATCAATTCCCCGCCCCTTACTGATTGTCTTCAATCTCTCTCTCTCCGCCGCAATGTTGCCCCAATCTCTCTTTACTATCGCTATCATAACGGACATTACTCTTCTGAACTCTCTAACTGCATGCCTCCTCCTTTAAGGAGAGCACGCAGTACCAGACTTTCTACACTTTCTCATTCCTTTTCTGTCCAACCATCTAATGCAAGGGTTAATCGGTATTTTCAGTCTTTCATCAACTCAACCGGTGAACTCTAGAACAATCTTCGTCAATCCATCTTTCCTCCTGTCTATGACCTCCCATCTTTCAAACGCAGAGTGTCTAGGCATCTCGAGAACCCCGGACCTTGAATTTGGCTCTCTTCTTCTATGGGAGGGGCACTTTTGCGGGCATTTGTCCTTGGCCCCGCCTTCCTGCATAATATATATATATATAATAATTGTTGATCCAGTGTTGGTTTATTGAATCAATATTTACTCAATATTTACCCTATATTGGCACTATATTGACCAATATATGTTTGAAAGTTTATTAAGAGAAACGAACGAAAGTGACATAAATTATATTCATATACAGTATGTTCCAAATTATAAATACTGAGTGTTACTTCGCTACTTTACCTCCACTGTTTCACTGTTTCTTACCAAACGTAGTATTTCCTTTTGTAAGACGTACTGCAGTACTGTGATCACTCTGGTGAAGATATGAATGCATCCTTTAGTGAATTATGACACTGTGATATAGGAAATTATTGAAATATTGGGAATAATTCAGTTTTAATTAATATAATCTCTTTATCCAATTTTTAAACATTTGTATTCTTAAAATATTGGATTTTTAGTGCATTTTTCCCGACTCTATTTCAGATTCGGCTTTTTCTGAACCAAATTTGGCCGCATAAGTGCCGTGAAGAACACATTTCGGACCTAGTTTCCGTAAGACTGGCTTCTTTGAATCAAATTATCGATCCATGGGCGTACATCATCTGCAGACGGGTAAGAAATAAGTTAAGCCCAAAAACAAGATTGCGTTATGTTTCCACTACATCTTATCAGCTGATGAACAACTCCAAATATTAACTTCATGCCTTTCATAATCTTTAACCAATTTGATTCCCGGTACGGACTGAGATAGTATGCTATAATAAATTTCAACCGTAAATATGGAACTTTTGGACTTCGTTTACGCGTAAACTGTAGAACATAGAAATATAGATTCGCGTATATTGTTTTGTCTTAGAAGATAAATAGTGGTAGCATTAGACTGTGAAAAATGAAATAATGTAAGATAATTTACCAAATGAACAAAACTTCGAAAAAAAAATATATATATATATATATATATATATATATGGGAATGAACTCAGAATGGTCCCCTGAGTTTTTTATGATACACACAGACAGTGCATGGAACAAGGAACTTCTGGGATAATTAAATCCACTATAGTCCGAATAAGTAATGGTAAATGACAAATACCATAGTTTTTCTTTTTCATGATGCTAGCCCGACGTGGGCAACGGGTAACTCGCAAAGCAGACAGGATCCAGCTTTGGGACATGGATCTAGGGTTTAAAGCAGCCTAGCCCTGCTACATTTAGAACCTCAATATAAACAAGACTCGCTGCCTTCACGTCAAATTGAATACATCAAAGAAAAAGGGGTAACTATTATATTTTTAGCCAAAAACCAAAACTTAAACCTCAACTGGCAGAATTGAGCGTCTACTTTTCAAGGCACATAACATGTCCGTTCCATGCACTGTCTGTGTGTATCATATATATATATATATATATATATATAGAGAGAGAGAGAGAGCGAGAGAGAGAGTTGACAAAAGTAAACTGACACCACGATGATTATTTTCAAGAACAAATGGCAAAGTTCATTAGTGCAGTGGAATGCCAGAATGTGTCAGCTTTACATAATGCAAAGGGGAAGCAACACGACTAGATATATTGATTCAATAAATCTCTTATTATTTAATGACTTATTGTCAAATCAAAAACTATGGAAAAACCGAAGGTGTCTATTTACTTTGTTAACCGTCTGTATGTATAGGTGTAGGTGTGGGTGTGGGGTGTGGAGGGGTAAGTGTCTTAAGTGGTTTTTATGTAATACCCAATTCACACTAGACTTCTTTAAATGAAAACTAAAATACTGAAACTGAAACGGAAATGGAAATGAAAACTGTAATTGAAAGTTTTTTTGGTGTGCCGTCCACACTGTTTTACCAAATTTCAGAAACAGTGAGTGCAGTACAATGTGCAGTGCAATTTTAAGATGAACTAAAAAATTTTAAGCAACCTTTCTAAGAAAGGTGCAGTGCAGCTTATATTTCATTTTAATTTTGGTATTACTAATTTCTTATATAATTAAAAAACTACACAGAATTTAAGAGCTCCAACTTCATTTTTTTAACTAAATAAGCTAAATGATTTTTAATTAAAAAAAATTAATATTCAAATAAAAGGATCTTTTCCGGATCAAATGTAGAATTCGGACCCCAGCCTTCTTTAGTTAGCTTTATAAGGCTAACTAACGAAAATATCACAACCTAACCTAACCAATCGTTAGGTTAACTGTACGCCCTTGACGATTGGTTAGGTTAGGTCATGATATTTTCGTTAGTTAGCCTTATAAAACTAACTAAAGAAGGCTGGGGTCCGAATTCTACATTTGATCCTCTTTTCCTTTATAGCAATTTCTTCTTTTCAGTTAGTAACAATTTTGAAGGTTAATTGAATGCCCGGTTAGATCAACTGTACGCCCTTGACGATTGGTTAGGTTAAGTCGTGATAGTTTCGTTAGTTTTAACGAAAATATCACGACGTAATCTAACCCATTATTAAGGACATAAATAATGGAGGTTCTATAAAGGAAAAGATCCAAATAAAATTATGCTTATTTGTAATGGATGAGGTATCATACAAATTGGTGCTTTCCTGTTAGCGGAATACCCAACTGCCCGCCATCATCTGGACGCGTATCTTGCGGAATTCATGCGGCGACAACGTACCGAAAGCAGCGACGTTTTTACTGTGATTTTAGATGACATAAAGACATTTTGGCCCCATACTAACTGATTATCGCTTACATATTAACTAATTTCATTTAAATGATTAATAAATTCGGTACTTACGTATTATCGGGACTACCAGACTGTTTATGATGTATTTTTGCTCTCGTCATTTTCATTTAAACTAACGAAAATATCACAACTTAACCTAACCAATTATCAAAGGCGTACAGTTGACCTAACCGGGCATTCAATTAACCTAACTGGGCATTCAGTTGACCTAACCGGGCATTTTCCGTTATATTAACCTGTTAGGTTAATTCAATGCCCGGTTAGGTCAACTGTACGCCCTTGATGATTGGTTAGGTTAAGTTGTGATATTTTCGTTAGTTTAAACGAAAATGACGAGAGCAAAAATAGGTGCTCCTTTAGTATGCGGTCTACAAATTCTGCCGCGCTCTACTTTTTTCAAAGTGCAGTCTACAGGTTTTTTCCTTAAATTTGTGCCTGCTCACGCATTCTGCCGCTCTTTTTTTTTCGCTAAATGACTCACTCACATGACTTAGACCCTATTTGACCTTGAAATTCAAAATGATTGTTTAACATCAGTAGCTTGAGAAATTTGAAGCAGTAAAGTTGTAAACAATTCAATTGCCGGTGCTACTATAGTATGCGGTCTACCTACGATTGGTTAGGTTTAGTCAAGATATTTTCGTTAAAACTAACGAAAATATCATGACTAAACCTAACCAATCGTCAAGGGCAACTGACATTGGGATGTAAACAAGCAATTAGTAAACAAGCTAAGAAGGTATACTTACATTTAAACTTTTTGTGTTTTTAACTTTTCAATAAATTTTTTTCCTTACATTTAAACTTTTTATGTTTTTAACTTTTCAATAAATTTTTTTCAAGTAAGATTGTCATTTCAACCTTCTTTAACTACATTTAAAAAACAAGTTGGTGTAGACCGCATACTAAAGTGTGAATTTGTCTGTAGACCGCATACTAAAGGAGCACCCAAAAATATATAACAAACAGTTTGGTGGCGGGCGGTTGGGTATTCCTGTTAACAGGAAAGCACCTACAAATTTAACCAGGAAATTAAATTGGTTTAAATGTTAAGCTATTTTACTAAATTATCATAACAAATAGGCACAGAAACTCTGAAAATCTTACTTCTTGGAAGGGTATCACTTATTGGTTAGTCTAAATATATTTCGTATTTTAGTTTTTATATTTTATATAGCTATTATTATTATTACAGTTAATTACAGTTAGTTAATTAGGCTATAATAATATGTGACCAGATTACATAGAAAAAATATTTCTAACAACTTTGGGCTGGTGTGACTGAACAAATTTTCCAAGCTGCTACAAGCAAAGTTAACCTCCGTCCTTTCTCAAAAGCTACTTTTGTCTTAAAATATTAAACAATAAAACAAAAGAAAAGCATGCCTATAACTATATAATAAGTCTGTTGCTATTGATAATCAATGCCAAAATGAAAGAAAAATTACTGAAATAGTTAACATGCAATTTATCAAACATAGCCTACACAGTTTCCCTATTCATTTCCAAAACAGCTTTTGGTCAAGGGTATTTCTTTGGAGAAGTGTTTTGAAAGAATTTCGTTAACGGTGTTTTCGTTGCCAAACTGTCCGCACTAGAGGTAGCTTCGCAAACTATCGAGTCGTTTCCGTTTTCATTTCCCAAAAATTACTTAGTGTGAATCGGGCATAAGTAACAATATGGTCACTAGGGTGGCCCACTTTTCAATTTTTTTTAAAAGTATAGGTTATCGCAATTTTTCCCATTATTTGGCACTATACTAGCACATTGGTACCATTTTTACAAAAATTGATCAATATTTAGGGGTCTCGCATCGACCTTGAAATCACGAGTTTTTTTTAAAAATGCGTACTTTTTACCTTTTTACTGAATCAAGATAAATCATTAAGTAGTGATGTTTTCTGAATCCTCTTGATGAGAGAAGTCGTTTGGTGTGCCTTCCAATGTCATACGACTAACGGTTTAAAAGTTGTGCCTGTATACAGGTAATACCAATGTGCTAGTATAGTGCCAAATAATGGGAAAAACCACGATCACCTATACTTTTCAAAAAAATCAGCAAATAGCAGACAAATAAGGAAGAAAGAAACAATAACTTAAACAATCACTTTTGCATTGTATTGACCACTATCACACGTCACTGGCTGCAACGTTGTCCCTCTGTGTTATGTCATCGTGGCGAGTGATGACTTCTTGAAGTCGCCGAGCTCTTTCCGGTTCTTTTCCACCACTTGCAGAAGATCCTGCAGCTGTGCCTCGTCCTTTATGACCGTGTTCGCATAGTCTTGTATCAGTTGGACTCCTCTTTCAGCGACGTCATTGGTGACCTGGAGATTAGAGATCACATCCTTCAGACGTCAAAAGTCCTCGTTCTCGTCCCACTTATCAGTTGGCAGGGTGAGCCACGAAGACCCATACATCTTCAGACCTGCAAAGAAGAACCAGGAGGACTCGTCGATCAGGTCGGGGAGTAGCGTCATCTCGTCGACTGAGACGTTCTCGTATGTGAAGTCTTTGGGTACAGGGAGATGGGACAGCTTCTCTGCCATCTGTTGCTTCACAGTGCCATCCACCTTGTTGCTGCATAGAGCGAAGATGACGGTCTGAGGCCTCAGATACCAGAAGTGCCCCTCATCACTGCCAGTGACGCTTCTGCCACCTCGCGGTCCACTGCCCTATACCTCAGAAAACGCTGGTATAGTACCAGGTCATTCAACGGCGCATCAGCTGCTACAGGGAAAGGAAACTGTCAAGAATACATGTGGGTTACGGGACACTTTAAAACTGACGCTATCGATGAATACTATACACAATACGCACCTGATTATTGGACATGCGGAAACGATCAGCCACTTCCATGACAGCAGGTGCATTAAGGATGCGGCGAGGAAGATTGACAGACACACTTGGCTCTTTCGGCAGGGGGAACGCTAGTTCTGTCTCCGACTCTCCTGACATGCCAGTATCATCATTCTCCATGGCCTCATCTCCGGTTTCGTATGCACACTTTGAGGTTTGCGGCTCCTGGCGATGACGTTTTCTTCCTTCCTGTAGCTTTCTTTTTACAGCGAAAACTTTATCGTTCCAGCTCATCGTTGCCACCCGAGGACCACGTTGATCGAGGTAGAAGTCAATGTCTTCTTTCTTGTCCTTGTCGGACAGCAGTCGATTCTTCTTTATATCTTCGACAGCGTCAGATGCTCCGATATCCCACAGCTTGTCCACACTGTCCGAAAACTTCTGCCGTTTTCCTCCGGCGTCAGTTTCTCGTTTTCTGCTATTTTGGAGTAAGTGCCACTCTTTCCACAATGCCTCTAGCTTCCGTTTGCAGTTGAGCTTTGTGATTGTTTTAATGCGGGCCATGTTCCAAAACTTTAAGACGTTGTTTACGGTTTCTTTGAATGCGTCTTTCCTGTTAGCAGTGTACTGGATAACACTGAAGAAGTATTGCAAAACCTGCCGTGTTGTTGGCAATTTGCTACCACTGATGGAGGACGACGGTTGGCCAACTAAAAAAATTTCCGAGGCCGATCTTAGAGAAGGTAGCGATGTTATTTTCGCCTTTCCTTTTGATGACTCTCTATTTGTAGCTTCAAGAGTTCTTCCAGTTATGGTTGCCATCGATTTGTTCATGACAAAGGATGAGGAACTCAGACAGAATTTCAAAATGTTATGATCTGCAAAAAAAGAAATAGGTTAGGTACCTGGCACAGGCATAGTGCATTTTCTAATTACCTATATACATTATACATTCCGCCCGGGTATGGTGACTCATTTTTTTGAAAAGTATAGGTGATCGTGGTTTTTCCCATTATTTGGCACTATACTAGCACATTGGTATTACCTGTATACAGGCACAACCTTTAAACCGTTAGTCGTATGACATTGGCAGGCACACCAAACGACTTCTCTCATTAAGAGGATTCAGAAAACATCCCTACTTAATGATTTATCTTGATTCAGTAAAAAGTTAAAAAGTACGGTACGCATTTTTAAAAAAAAACTAGTAATTTCAAGGTCGATGCGAGACCCCTAAATATTGATCAATTTTTGTAAAAATGGTACCAATGTGCTAGTATAGTGCCAAATAATGGGAAAAACCACGATCACCTATACTTTTAAAAAAAATTGAAAAGTGGGCCACCCTAATGGTCACTGAGTAGAGCATAAAAATGACAATTTATCAACATTAAGATAAAATGTAACCTTAAAAACAAAGAATTTAATTTAAAAGTTTTTCCGAAAGTGGTTGAAAAAGATGAAAACCACGCTTCCAAATAAATTTCCACATTATCACCAATTTAAAAATCGAATCAAATGAGGAGACGAACTGGGGAAAACGTAACATGGTCGAAATCTTCAAAACTATCATATGATAGAACCCTTTAATTTAAATCGTACCTTTGACACCAGATTCACATGTCATTTTGGAGTCGTAAAATCTATCTAACTAGCTGTCTGTCTATATATCTATCTATCTATCTATCTATATGTATATATGTACAGGGTGTCTCAAAAGTCACTATCTATTTCGGTGACATTAGATGTTTTTTTTAAAAATGCTATGCTGGCATAAAGATATGTACTTCTGGTGCAAATTTGTGTATTTAAAAAAAGTTAATTGGTTTATTTCGAATTTTGTGTAATTTATAAATTTATCTTGACATGCTTGAACAATTCCTCGAACCTCAACTTCTTACAGATGGCATTCTTGACACAGTAGTTTTTCAGCAGGATGGAGCACCGTGCCATTATGCAATAATTGTACGTGATTATCTTGACAGACGCTTCCCGGTCGCTGGATTGGTCGTGGAGGAACACAGCCATGGGCAGCACGTTCACCCGATTTAACACCATTAGATTTTTTCGCCTGGGGTTTCATTAAGTCTAAGGTGTACACTGGTAGAAGAATTAGTGATGTAGCCGAACTTCGAAATCGTATTACCGATGCAGTTCAGAAAATAACACCTCAAATGCTGGAAAGTGTGTTCCGGGAAACAACTTATCGCTTTGAGCTCTGTAGAGACACTGATGGTCGCCATGTGGAGACAGATAAATAAATAGCACTAATTCTTTGTGGCACTTACTTTGAAATAAATATATTTTTCATGTCTTAAACCAGTTTTTCGTAATTCCCATTATTTTTCCAAATAGATAGTGACTTTTGAGACACCCTGTATATATATATATATATATATATATATATATATATATATATATATATATATATACACACTGTGTGTATATATATATATATATACATATACATATATATCTTAAAGAACGACGCTTGTATAGAAGAACGTTCCGCGCAAGATGAGGAGGGAGAACGAACAAATGAAAAAATGAGGTAACCACCCGGGAATCGAACCCGGGATCTTCCGATTGCCGGTCAGATATGTTAACCACTACACCATGGGCCTCAATCAATCAGAAGTCGTAATTCTCCTACATACGCGCAGAAACCAATGCCCTGAGGGGGCACCTCCCGCATGCCGCACATATATACATTTCAACTGCAACAACACAGTATAATTAACGTAAAGAACGACGCTTCTATACAAGCGTCGTTCTTTACATTAATTATACTGTGTATATATATATATATATATATATATATATATATATATATATATATATATATATATATATTTTCACCGGGCTTTCAGAAATTAGCGCAACCCCCCATGGCGTGTATAAATATATATATTGAAATAACCCACAGTTAAAAATAAAAACTCCTTTCCCAATACTTTCGAGTTTATTCCAACGCCTCTTCAGGAAAACTGTTTCCATGAAGAGGAATTGAAATAAACTCTAAAGTACTCGGAGTGATTGTTCATTTTTTCCTGCGGGTTATTTCAAAATAAAGAAGTTCATGCATTTCATGTGATATATATATATATATATATATATATATATATATATATATATATATATATATACAAGACAAAAATTGTGGTTATTTCTGAGCACCTTTATAATCAAGGAGGTGATTCTCTTGGGCATAAAGGTTTGCATTCCATATTCTTTTCCTACAACTAATGCCAAAAACCTTTGGTTTAACTTTGCTTGTTCTTTTGCTATCGGCAACAGAGAAAAGGCTTTCAAGAGGTACCGTCGCCATCCAACTCCTGACTCTCCATTATCTTATATTTTTTCCCAAAATCGTACAAAATCAAAATCTGCTCTTCTACTGGTCAAAAATTCTTTCATGAGACAAAATGTGAAAATCTATCCAATTCTAAGAACCTCTACAACAATTTTAATTCTTCTTCTTTCCCCCTCTTTTCCACTCCGACGGTTCAGTTGCCGTCTCTTCTCCCGATAAAGCTGAACTCTTCGCTCAAATTTTCGCCTCAAACTCAACCCTGGACAATTCCGGTGCTGTTCCTCTATCTCCTCCTCACTCTGATTTAATTATGTGTAAAATTAGAATTTCTTCCAAAAGATGTTTTTCCTGCACTATCTGGGCTCGACTCTTGGAAGGTGTATGGTCCTGAGTACAATGGCCGCAGAATGGGAGAGCGCAATTTCAATTGTAATGTTGATCAATGTCTCAAGAGTGCCAACCCACTTTCCCCCTTGCTGCAAGTCCACCCCCCCTTCCACCTTGTTGCAACACCCCTCCACATTACCCCCTTGTTGCAAGGCCCCTCTACTTCCCCCTTGTTGCAAGGTGCAACCACCTTGGACAATAAAAAGAAGAAAAGGAAGCATGGGGCATTCCCCCGAGCTGCCCAGAGAAGGGTGCAGCCAGTAGCAAAGGAGTGGATACGACAGGAAGTGCCATATAAAGAGATCATTGATAAATAAAAGGAAGAGAGTGGGTGACAGGACAGAGCCCTAAAGAACACCAATATTAACAGCTTTAGGATAAGAACAATGGTAATCTACAACCGCAGCTATAGATCGGCCAGAAAAGAAATTAGAGATGAAGGCACAGATCGAAGGATAGAAAACGAAGGACAGTTTGGAAATTAACAATTTGTGCCAGACTCTATCAAAAACTGTTGATATATGTCTAGCGCAATAGAAAAGGTTTCACCGAAATCCCGAAAGGAGAATGACGAAGAGTCAGAGAGATATGGAAGAAGATCGACAGTAGACCGTCCCTTGCGGAACCCATACTGATGATATAAAAGAAGATTGTGAGTAGAGAGATTCTTCCTATTAAGGGTACATTAAAAACTTTAGAAAAGCAATAAATCAAAGCAATTGGATTTGGAGGATTGAGAACGGTCACCCTTGTTTGGGACAGACTGAATGAAAGCGAACTTCCATCAGGAAGGAAAAGTATCAGATGAAAAAAACAAAGCCGAGAGTTTTTGCCTAGGCAGGGTGTCAGCACAAAAGCACAGTTCTTGAGAACAACAGGAGGAACACTATCAGGGCAGTAGCATGGGCGCAAAATGGGAGAGTGCAATTGCAATGTTGTTCAATGTTGCAAAAGTACCAACTCCCTTCCCCCTTGCTGCATGACCCCTCCCCCTTGTTGCAAGGAACCCACTCCCCCTTCCCCCTCTTTGCAAGACCCCTCCCCCGCTTGTTGCAAGGTGCCAACCACCCTCCCCCCCCAGGGTGCCAAAAAAAGAAAAAAGGAAACGTGTGGCATTTCCCCCAGCTGCGACAAGTTGGGGGAATCCACCTAACCTAAAAAGGTAAGAGAGAGAGAGAGAGAGAGAGAGAGAGA
This sequence comes from Bathynomus jamesi, assembly GCA_023014485.1. Classification (NCBI taxonomy): domain Eukaryota; kingdom Metazoa; phylum Arthropoda; class Malacostraca; order Isopoda; family Cirolanidae; genus Bathynomus; species Bathynomus jamesi. The sequence continues at coordinate 1,001,031 of JAJOZX010000769.1, read as the reverse complement.
GAGAGAGAGAGAGAGAGACATGCTTTCGCCTGGAGTCCCAGACCCATAATGAGAGCTCAGGGTACTAATATCTGGTATACAAGGTCCTAATCAGCCAGTTGGCTTAGAAGGCTTAATCTGGCTTAGAAGGCGTAAATGGCTTCTTTAGGTGTATGTGTATATTATTAGTTTTTGATTTGCCAGATTGTGCTATTTATTTAATTAATGGAGATGTTCTTGACAGCATCAGTTGCCTTAGAAATCCACCAGTTATCTTAAGCAGCCAGTTGGTTTAGAAGGCGTAACCAGTCATTTGGTATAGTGTATACATATATATATTTATTGTTGCTAACGTTTATATATATTCCCATCTCCCCAGTTATTCCTTAATATCGTTTATATATATATATATATATATATATATATATATATATATATATATATATATATACCCACACACCCCAGGAGAGCATTATTGGATAATAAAATACAAGTACAGCATTCTGTTTATTTAGACGCAAAACAATTTTGTCGAAAATAAATAAACAAATATTCAAAAATGAAAATATAAGAAATACACAGTTTAAACGAGAAATATATGCGTGTATACTGTATATACCATAAAAAATAATAATAGTATAAGAAATACAGAAGTTGAACGAAAAATATATATACAATCAAAAAATAATAATATAAGAATATACGAGTTGAACGATGAATATATATAATAAAAAAATACTAATATAAGAAATACACATTTTTGAACGATGGAATATAAATATCAAAATAATAATAACATTACATCAGAAATCTATATACATATTTATATTAAATAATTAAATTTTAACAAATAAATATACTACAAAACAATATACATCAAAATACATACACTTCGTATTCTACTGCGCTTAACTAAAATATTAAACTCGCACGTGATCGAGTCTACAGTTACATCATTGTTGCTTTGTACTACACAATAAATACGATTTAATATTATTTCACCGCTCAAGGTATGCAGATACCTATATTCGATGTAAAGGGCATTCAACTCGTTCAATACTATTTTTGTGCCCACTTTACATTCGGTTGGCAAGTTATCACTCTCTTTAAACACGGACAGAATACAATCAAAAGCACGCACAAAGAGGGCATCGTTAACCACAACATCATTATTAAATTCAAGTTTATAAACACTCCTTTCCAATCGAGGGTTTATTCTTAGCGATTTGAGCTTTTCAACCGTGAACTCTTCTTCACAATGCATATCGGCAGTTGAAATAATCTTCTAAGTCGTAACGACAGCTGCTCATTATATAAAGAAACAGTTCTTCAGGGTGAACGGTGTACGTGAGCTCAGCCTTGTACCGCTCAAGTCCTTTGTACCAAAGTTCATGATATTTCGAAAAGTCTAAAGCTTTTAAATAAGAATCCAGTTTCAGACCATTCTCAGCTTGTTCAGTCCTACACTCGGTAAACCCGTCGAGCAGAGCGGTGTAGGCGTATTCAAGAACCTTATCAAAATAAACCATATCCGTAACACGTGCGGCTAATATAGGTTTGAGCTTGGGGAAACCAACGATTTCAAACATTCTGTCGAGGGTGAATCGGTTTCGCGTAGGGACAAGAACATTATCAGACGCATTCTTCCACATCAGCCGTATATCAATGCATGTCTGATCGTTATTTATACATAACGTAAAAACAATGGCATATGAGGTGGTATGCTTATCTGTTCTCTTGTACCTACACCTGCAGGTATTTATTAACGATCCTCGCTCCACTTCTCAACTATCACGAAGACTATTCATCTCCTCAACACTTAAATAAACAACATTCCGTTTACCAGAGTTTGTTTGTCTACAAGTCGTTTCCAGTACATAGTTAAGGGCACCGGTTTTGCGCCTGAACACACGCAATGACTTCATCACGGACACATCGTATACTGCATTGAGAATGCTGCTCAAAGGAAGCTCCATCGTATTCTATTGTGAGGAGTGCACGTCCAGTCGGTTCAAGCTCTGAGATGACTATGAACCACAGGTAGGCGGATCGGCCCGACGGGAGGTGTGGAGGAGAAAGTCACACCATAAGTTGATGATTCGTGTACGGGTTTGTTCCAACGTGAAAGAGTCATGTGAATACTTGTGCCCCATTATACCGGCAATCAGAATTTTTCCGACACATGAAGTAATATCGGCTTTAATGATTTATCACACCCCAGAATGCGCACCAGACATTTTCGCTCAGGGGGATTTTCACGAACTAAACACATTTTATTCACACTCCGGCACACTGTTTGAGAGAAACATGTGCCCATTTTTTTCCTTTTTGCTTAGCAGGCGGCGATACTCCTCTCTAAATTATATTAAAAACTCACGCAGACCTTTAGCCACAACCTCACGGCAAACCTCGTAGTGGTAAAAATATTTGAGATTATCCATTATGACAAGATTTACATTCTCAGCCGCAGTGTACGAGTACTCGGTATGATGCAGCATGACATAATACCGCTTGTTACACCACTCCTCAACAAGACTCACTAACCATATCCGTTGCTTCTCTTCTGCACGTGTTGTTTCTTCCACTTCACGGTATATGTAAGCTTTTATACAGTTTAGTCCTACAACATAGTCCATTACATCGTTTGTACTACGAAATCCTGCATTGCTCTCGCCAGAATAGCCGTAGAGTATTTGAACCTCTTGCTCCTCAAGCTTCGCACGGTTCAATGTAGCCTTAAGAGTCTCAAAGGAGGGTGGAATAAGGAATCTTTGAGTGTTCACCACATCTTCACACTTTATCGAATACTACTTCATAAACGTCGCGCACGCAATATTAAAGGTAGCCATCACTATTTTTCCTCTACGTGCGATTTCTTCAAACACGTCTCTATGATCCAGGGCTTGCAGGGGTCAACTGAGCACGCAGGGGTTGAGGTATGCCCAGGTAGTAGCAGGAGTCACGTGACCATTGATCGATCATACAGGGGACGGAGCTTTGGACTCTTCCTGTACATACGCACACACAATTATTTCAGATTTCAGAAGCTTGCCAACTGAAGTATCGAAACCTGAATATCCTTCTATGCATGTGGTTTCACTCTGAATACTTTTATCAAAGCTATGATGACTCCTGTTAATAAAGGCTTTATTCAACATTTCAATTGCCATCAAGGGCTTCCTTTTGAAACTCAAACAACGTCTTATTTTTCTCCTGGAAACATTCCCGTTTTCTCCTTTCTTTGTAGTAAAATGAATAATGGATTTGTTCAACCAGTAAGTTTTCCTCCTTATGGTGTTCAAGATGGGAGTTTTGTCGCACTTTATAATGAGCCCATGTTACATCCATCCAGCGTTGTTGATCCATTTAATTTTATTGCAACAAACAACCTAACTCTAGTCCTCAAAAGAAACCACACAAATTAAACCCGGAAGCTGCGAAATACATTCCGAAAAAGATGAGAGACTCACAGCTGGATTTGAAACCTAATTCGCAAGATATATTGGATAAAAATAAGCACTGTACAATGGATGCAAATACTAAGGAGGAGAGAACTCCCGTTAATTCTCAATTCGAATTTGGATTCATAAAAGACGAAGGGTGTTCTCTGAAGTCTAAAAGTGAAGATAATTTGGTTACTGGACAGTTTATTAATGAACCTCTTAAAATCAACCATCCATATTTACCTCATAGTTTTATAAGTAAATCACGGTCATCATCAGATGCTGGTATGAATACTGCAAAAGTTTCGGAGCAATGTGATGTGCCTTCAACACAAACAAACAAAACATCTTTATTGCGGATCATTCACAATCCATAGCCACTTAACCTAACATACAAGTACACTCTTACGTATCCACTGAACTTAATACAAAAATAAGGCCAACATAGCCACTTAACCTAGCATACTGGCATACTGTTTGATTAATTAGCTGACAATTTTATGTATATTGTTATTACATGAGACATTAGGGTGTGTCAATTTTATTAAAGTCATCAATTAAAAAACTACTAATGCTCAAATGATGTCATATTATCTAGCAAACTTAGAAATATCTTTAGTGTTGTTTAAAAAAGCCATTTACCTACTTATATTTGACCATAAAGGTTTGAAATAGAAACTATGTAAATATGACTGTAGCATCGTATATCAATGTGCCATTGATATGTGTAGTCAACTTTGGTTATTTTTGGTGTGCAGTATGGTTTCTAAGTTTCACATAGTCACAAATGCTGGAGTTCTGATTGTGAATGCATGTGTTTTCCCTCCTTTTTGACAATTTTGATTACTTTGTAATGTAAATATTGTGTAATTCAAATTATTCGAAATGTTATGTTTGACCCGAACTTTCTGTATATTTTGATATGATAGATATATGAAATTGTCATTACTTTGAATAATTAAGTCTTGTACCTATAACAACACAACCTTTTATCTGAGCTTATAGGAAATATTAAGAATTTCACAAAACTTAATTTTATGTAATCATAATCAGTAGGCCTATCCAAATTTCAATGACATTTCTTTTGTTCACAGGTCCACAGGATGAGTCAGAAAGAAATCAGAACCCGAAGCAAATGAAGTTGTCCCCAGTGGGGACTGGGAGGGAACTTCCCCCTGCTGAGCTGCCCACGGCCAGAGATCTGCTGAGGTATGGTTTGTTGAGGAGAGAGATGAGTGAGGAAGACAGGAGGAATTACCCAGTTAATGACCTGATTAACAACGGCATTGTTCCAGGGCTACTGGCTTAGTGGAGAAAGGCCAACGCTCTATTCACAGGACCTGTAATCAACACTGAGGTCAGGATCAGGGCTAAAGTGAAGGCACTGTGGGATGAGGCAGTGAAGGTGTCCATTGGCAATGTGAAGCTAGAGGTCAAAGATAGGTTCACGATGAAACTGGACAAATTGGTGGACATCCTGACCTGTCACTGTGTGATCAGAAGCTGCAGTGAGCTTGGGTGCAACCCTGTCTGCAACAGTAAGGTTCACATTGACTGCGGCTGCAGGAGCGAGCAGAAGATACCAGTGCAGGAGCTTGCCTTCATTAAAGGTCAGAGAGAAAAGGTGGGAAGTGTGGGGGCACACCAGATGGGTCTAGCTGATCACCCTGAGATCAGGAGACAGGAAACAGTGCTGCAGAGACAGGAGCAGAGAAGGAAGGCCGAGGAGAAGAGGAGGAGGAAGGCAGAGGAGCCAGCCAAGAATGAAGAGGAGTTGAGGGAGGAGTCACCGCTGGAGATGGAGTTGGAGGAGACTGGAGATATACTGGATGAGGCATCGAGGAGAGAGGAGGACGCAGACTTCATACCAGAGGCTGCGACAACTTATTCCTTGCCTGTGGCTAAGAAGAAGAAGTACAACACTGAACATATCACCAACATAGCTCTTGCTAGCTTGAGACATCACACTTGACTGAGAGAGACTGCAGAGATTGCCACTGCTGCCTGGATTGATGCTGGTCTTATCACAGAGTTTGACACAGCACTGGTGATTGACCACAACAAGGTGAGGAGGGATCAGGAGAGACTGACTAAGGAGCTGGTCAAGAAGTTTGATGAAGAGATTAGGGAAAATGGCATCACCTGTATCTTCTTTGATGGGAAAAGAGATGACACCAAAGTGATGATGGAAGCTGAGGGCAGTGACAGGCAGTTTCCTGGCATCATTAAGGAAGAACACTACACAGTGTGCAATGAACCAGGTGGGAAATATTTGTGGCATTTTGTACTAGAGGAAGCTGCAGAGGAGAGAAATTTTGCCGAGATCATTGCTGATCATCTGGTGAACTGGCTAAGAGAGAGAGGAGCAGACCAGACCATTTTGGCCATATGAGGTGACAGTATTAATGTGAATACTGGCTGGGAGGGAGGAGTAATGCATTGTGTGGAGTTCAAGCTTAGCAGGAAGTTGGTGTGGATTCTCTGTGACTTGCACACTGGAGAGCTGAGTCTCACACACCTGGTGACTGCACTGGATGGCAAGACATTGAGCAACAACAAGTGGTCTGGGCCCCTAGGGAAGACGGCAGTGTCAGACCCAGGAAGACTCCTGACATCAACCCAGATGCCACCAAACTCTCGGAGTTTATTGACTGGAACTCTGGCGTGGCTGAGCCTCCTCTGACCTGCTCCCTCACCACTGCTGCAATCAAGGAGTTTCTGGATAGACCAATGGAAGTTCCTGCATGGCCCTCACACACACAATCAGTAGAGAGGTGTGTAAGGATGACAACTGAAGCAGCACAACATGTTTACTCACAAGAGAGGAGGGAGGCGTACATCAGTGGCCAGGTGGCCAGTAGGGAGCTCATGTCCAGGAACAAGAGCAAGGCAGACATGGCATCCTTGGCAAAGTTCAAGAAACCTATCTATATTTCTAAGTTTTAATATTGAAATACAATCAAAATGTCTTTGATTGTATGTAATGTATGTAATGTATGTAAAATGTAGTTATATACAATAAAAAATTACTTGCAAAAATTGCTGATTTTTTGTAAACTTCAACTTCAAATATAAGTAGCTAGGACTGGTCAAATCTGGATTTTAAAGCCATATTTCGATTTAGCACATAAAAATGCATCATTTGATCACTAGTAGTCTTTGAAAATCTAAAGATTTCACTTTGCTCCCTAAAATTGACACACCCTAATGAGACATCTTATAACACTTATAACACTTATTATAACATAGCCACTTATTATAACACGTATTAATATGCATATATAATCTTTGCTACATTACAAAAATAAGGTATTGTAAACCCGTAGTTGTCTGAACCAAGACTGCCATATAGGTGAGAGGTACACAGTATCTGAAGACAGGACATTGTACAATAACACATTAGAGCTGTTTTGGACCCTAGTAATGAAATTTTATATATATATTCTTCCGGATTAACATTTGGCTTGGTAGGTAGCATATTACTAGCATGTTACCCTTTACAAACAGCTTTTTACGTTGCCTCTCAATATCGAGCTCATCTTGCAGCTCGTAAGTAATCATGACCTAAGTATTTACATGTGTCTTTGACAGGTATTGTCCGACCATTCATTTCAAAACACCCACATGATACATGTTTCAGTAGATTACACCTAAAAATCAAAACACAACTATTTGCCCCATTATAGGTGATGTCATTTTCTATACCATATTGTTCACATATATCTCTAATAGTATTCTCAGCCTATGGTGAGAGGGTGACAGAAGAACAAGGTCATCAGCATATATTAAATGATTAATGGAATTACTCAAGTAGTTTGCTTTAGCGATAATAAATTCCAAAGCATTTATAAGCTTCATACAATGGAATCCAATAGGTTGTGAAAAAAAGTGGAATATTTAAAATATCACAAAAAAATAAAGGAAAAGAAATCATTCTAAAGATTGCAATATATTAAATACTTTCCGTTGATGTTCAGGATTTAATACAGGGTTTAAACTAGATTCAGTTTCTTCAATTCTTCTCTGAAATCTTAATCTGTCCCGAGCGCACTCTTCTCAAGGACCCCTTCTACAGCAATCAACAACGGGGTAAGTTCGAATATTATCACAGGATTTAACTTTTAGTGGTGTACTTACTACCCAATCTTTTTCAATTTCATCATTCCACCTTTTGGTTCAGGATTTTTAACTCTTCTTCAATTTTGTCAACGCTTTTTGTACTACCACCAGAATCAACTTCGCCAAATCCATAAATTAAATTATTTGTAACGAATTTACCAACGTTCAAGTCGTTACTTATTCTGTTATCACATTCTTCAAGCGAGTGTTGAGGAACAATGTCGGAAATTACTAAACCTCTAACTGGAAAACACCAACCATCGTCTTCAAAATCAACACCAAAAACTCGGAATCGTAGTCAGAATCGTCATCGTCAAAGTGTTCCCCCTCATTCGAATCATCAGAAGTTGAAGCGTGACTCAGAATATAGGAGAAAATGCCGCAACTTCCATCCGAAGAGTTTCCACTACATTACTACATTTTGCTTTTCTATTTTTGTTTATTTCGGGAGATTCTGGTTTTTGAGGTTCATCAGGAGTGGAATCTTCTGTAGCGGTTTCTTCAAATTCGAATGCTTCTTCAGTTGGAGAAGTCTTTTGGGGATTAGTAATGACAGCTACTTCATTGTTATTAAAATATATATCCTTTTCCTCACTTTCAATCTCGAAACATATATCATCATCACTGTCATCATCTGTCTATGAATCATCATCGTCGTCATCATCATTCGTCATCCAGACTCCTTTGATTCGTCAGCCAGACTCCTCAATGATTCGTCAATCAGACTCCTTACTGAGCGGACGCATTCCATGGGCTCTCTGATATTGTTTCTACTTTTGGATATTGCCGATTAATTTACTTTAGGAAAATTCTGAATTTTATATACTTGCGTTTATATTCACATTGTTAAATTAAGTAACTGAATATTAGTGGTTTTTAGCGCTTTAGAAGTTTTCATAGCGTGCCGGCTTAATTTAACTTAAACTTGTGACGATTATAAACGTTAACTACTTTAACTTGCGCGATGCCGTCGCAGAAAGCGTCGTGTGCTAGGTGTGGGGGTTAGTCGGTGGTATACGGATTTTAAGGATTACAACGACGGTCCTATGGCGATTACCGAGAGATCAGTTTGTTTCTTTTGTGATTTAAGGGAAAAGATAGTTGATATAAAACGTAGTGTACGCGAGGTGACGGGAAGACTTGCAACGCTTGATGAGGGCAGGGATAGGCTTACAGTTGACGAAGGCCGAAACTATACTAACGTCTTCAACGTAAGTTGAAGGATGAGGTGAGGAACATAGTTTCTAGTACAGGTAGATTATCGGGAAGGTTAGATAGAGTTCAGGAAGGTCCGAGATTAGTAGACGGTGAGGGATTTAGAGAAGTTAGGGGTGGAGCTAGGCCACTTACGTTAGATGATAGGAATCACCCCTGTCAAGGTTTCGAACCCTTTCGCCCAGTTGGAGAGGGTGTGAACGAGGGGGAAACTATTTTAATTGGGGACTCCTTTGTGCGTCATATGAATAAAGAGTTCGTTGAACGGAATCCAACCAAGAGGAGGAGGGTCTGTCTCCCAGGGGCCAGGATTGACAGAAATAGAGACGAAGTAGATAGGATTGATGTTGCCTCCCGTCACTCGATGTTGGTGACGATGATAGGGGGCAACGGCTCGTATAGGCTCGATACGAGAGTGCCTGACCTTTTGGAGAGAGAGAGGGGATTAATGAGGTCTCTGAAGGCAAGGTCAGATAGGCCTAGTTCTAGGTATTACCCCTAGGCACGGTTTGGGTCTTAGGATTACGTCAAAAACAATACTTTTGAATACTAAACTAAAAGAGATTTTTGCTCAGGAAAATGTACCCTTCGTAAAGCTGTGGTCAGAATTTAGTGATCCTAGCCTTTTTATAAAAGATGGGGGTGCATTTCAATGAAATAGGGAATGCTAGGCTAGGTAGGTTAATCGATGAGAAAGTTCGAAAGCTGTATAGGTCGAAGACTTCTTTAAACGTTGTTGGTCCTGGAAACGCCGGCCCGACGTGAAAAAGTTTAAAACGCCGATCCGTGGTAAAAAAAAAATAATTTAAACGTCTTTTATTGTAACGCGCGTAATATTAGAAACAAATTGAACTAATTTAAGGCGATAATTTATTCCGACAACTACGATATAGTTCTTATAATCGAAACGTGGTTAAATACCGTGACTGGGTACTTGTTGGCGGAACTTGATATAGCGGGTTTTAAACTTTTACTAATGATAGGTTACATAGGATTGGTGCGGCGTTTTGCTGTACATTCGTAATTCCCTTAGGGCTATCGAGGTTAAGATAGATTTTCAGACAGCAATTAATGCGTTGAAGTTAGGGCGCGTAGTAGTAGTAGCTTTAATTTCGTTGTTGTTTATAGACCTTCCGTTCAACCCCTCGATACCGATACTTGATTTTACTCGCTTCTTGGTAACGTTATAAAAAATCGGGATAGTATAATTGTCGGAGACTTTAACTGCCCTAACGGTAATTACGAGGTTTTACTGGTAATGATGATGGTTTGAGACTGATTGACTGTAAGGATATTAACGTAATAGAAGTCCCCGATTTTCGTAGGGCTAATTTTGATAGTTTTGCGAACAGGATGAAAGTAGTGGACTGGGATAATTTATTTATGTAATTTATTTATGGATAATGACGCAAATTTTCATTGGAAGGCGTTTAATGAAAGTTTTTGAATATCGAAAGGGAGTTTATTCCGCGTAGGCCCAAGCGCAGCTCGCTAGAAATCATGGTAGGCCCAAGTGGTGGACTTGGGAAATAGGCGAGTTCATAAACGAGCGTAACAGAGCGTATAGACTTAGTAAGCACAATGGCACGGTAGCTAATTTTAATTGATATATCGAGCTTAGACATCAGATTAAAAGATCTGTTAGGAGTGCTACGGGTAATTTAGAGATGCTTATAGCTGCGGATAGTAAATATAATCCAAAAAAGTTTTTTGACTACGTGAATAATCGTAAGCCGATAAAAGATAACATGGGCCTTCTAGTGGACGTTAACGGCGCTTTGGCTTCCGACGCTCAGGCGATGGCGGGTGTTTTTAATAACTTTTTTGCGACAGTTTTTACTGTAGAAAACGTAAATAATGTTCCCGACGTGGACGATATCGTTCCATTTAGTAGCGAGACTATTTTGAATGAAATAACTGTTTACGAAGGTGAGATTGCGCATTATATCGATAAGCTAAATGTGAGCAAGGCTCCAGGCCCTCACCCGCTTTATCCTACTACTTTTGAAAGATTTGAAAGGCGTTATCGTAGGCCCCTTAACAAAAATTTTTAATAAGTCATTGGAAGCGGGGATTATTCCTGAAGACTTCAAATTAGCTAACGTTACGCCTGTTTTTATAAAAGACGACCGCACAGTAGTCAGCATAGGTTTCGACGCCATAAATCTTGTTTAACTAATTTGTTGGAGGTTTATAAAGAAATAGTGCGCGAATACGATAGGCATAGAACGGCTGACGTTATTTATTTAGACTTTAAATAAGCGTTCGATACAGTTCCGCATAGAAAATTAATTGCGAAGGTTAAAGCGCACGGTATACGCGGTCGGGTAGCTAACTGGTTAGAGGAATGGCTTCGTGCTTGGAAACAGAGGGTCGTTGTTAATGGTAGTGAATCGGGGTGGTTGGATGTAGGTAGCGGTGTCCCACAGGGTTCAGTGTTAGGCCCATTGATATTCGTAATTTACATTAACAACATAGATGTAGGATTGACTAGAAACGTGTCAAAATTCGCGGACGATACTAAAATAGGCGGTAAGGTTGTTAACGAGGACGATAGAAATAGACTCCAAGACGATGTACGTAAATAGGATTATGGAGTGGACGGATAAGTGGCAGATGCAATTTAACGTAGACAAATGTAAAGTTTTGCATATAGGTTCTCGTAACAATAATTACACATACACGATGGATGATAGAGAGTTAGCGAGCGTTGACGAGGAAGTCGATTTAGGCGTACACGTATCTAAGGATTTAAAAATTAGGAACCAGTGCTTGGAGTCTTCCGCAAAAGCTAATAGGATGTTAAGCTTCATAGCGCGTAATTTCGAATTAAATCGAAGAATATTATATTGCCCCTTTACAAGTCCCTAGGCAGCCCTCATTTAGAATATGCCGTTCAGTTTTGGTGCCCGTATATGCGTGAGGATATTGATAGGTTGGAAAGGTTCAGCGTCGCGCCATGAAACTATTTCCGTCATTGCGCAACAAGTCTTACGAACATAGGTTTAAAGAGTTAGACTTGCATTCACTCAAAACTAGGAGATTATGGGGGGAGCTTATTGAAGTTTTCAAAATCGTTAATAAAATCGATAACGTAAATTTTTAAAAATTGTTCACTTTCCATAATAGCAATACTTGTAATAACGGATTTAAGTTGCGTGGCAGACGTTTCATTACTAACATCGCTAAAAACGTTTTTACGTTTAAAGTAATTGATAAATGGACTAATCTTCCTGCGTCCGTCGTGAACTCTACCAACGTTAATATGTTTAAAAACGGTTTAGATAGGCATTTTAAGAATATTAACGTTGTTTAAAATAAAACACTTAGCAACAGGAGCTCTGAGGGTAGTGGTCGAGGACGAGTCAGTTGACGATTGATACCAGCTTGTGGTGTGATATGCCAGCAACAATAAATAAAAAAGAAATTAGACTAACACGAATTTAGATGTATGTCGTAGTAAAAACTAACCCACTTTTTATTGTACTCTTCCTACCTTTACTTGCATGTCTGTAGTTTGCATAGTATGGCAGTGTTTGAGTTAAGACTGTGTTTACGTGGTTTGTAAGCGTTCTTATTTTACTTCTTTTCATCTTTCGCACCTTTCCTATTTTCTTCGACTATTTTTCCGACTTGTCGGCAGTGGCCGGCGGATGATGATGGCGAGTCTTTCTCTTTTTCTGAATGAATGTTAACCCACGAATGATAGGTTTTGCTACTTACTTTACCCCTTATTCTCTTCTTTTAACCCACTACTCTCTTCCTTCTCTCGCGCTAACCTTAGAGTGGATCTTAGGGTCTTTGTTAGCCTTAGCTTCTGTAGATCTGTAGATCATCGTCGTCGTCAGAATGCGCAGATTCTTCTTCTTCCTCCTCCTCCTCCTCACCATCAAAATCACTGTCATAAACGCTTGCATATTGTTCATACACGTACTCAGTAGAGTTTTCTTGCAATATCTTTGTATTAAATTTAACTTGTTGCCAGTTGTTTAAAATAAGGGTGCTAGTATCTGTGATAAGAATAATTGTAGGTCAATAGCAGTTGCCAGTATACTTTCTAAGGTGTTAGAATATGTCATTTATAATAGGCTAAGGACTTACTTGCAGACTTATGACAATCACTTTGGATTTTGAGTGAAACATCGTACTAACATGTGTATTTTTCTGCTAAAGGAAGCCGTCCTAAAGTACAAGATGTCACGTAGCAATGTATATTCCTATTTTTTGGATGCATCAAAAGCAAATGATAGAGTTAACCATCACAAACTTTTTAAGAAACTCTTGTGTCGAGGGGTACCTAAATATATCCTTAGGATACTTGCATTCTGGTATGCAGAGCTGACCATGTTTGTAAGATGGAAAAGCACTGTATCACCAGTTTTTAAGGTAACTAATGGTGTTAGGCAAGGAGGTATATTATCACCCTATCTTTTCTGTATATGCATGGATGACCTTATCAATGAACTGAAAACTGCACGTACTGGCTGTCATTGGAAAGGAAAAATTAATCATTTAATGTATACTTATGACCTTGTTCTTCTGTCACCCTCTCACCATGGACTGAGAGTACTATTAGAGATGTGTGAACAATATGGTATAGAAAATGACATCACCCATAATGGGACAAAGAGTTGTGTTTTGATTTTAGGTGTAATCTACTGAAATATGTATCATGTGGGTGTTTTAAAATGAATGGGCGGACAATACATGTCAAAGACACATGTAAATACTTATGTCATGTAATTACTCACGAGCTGCGAGATGAACTCGATATTGAGAAGCAATGTAAAAAGCTGTATGTAAAGAGTAACATGCTAGTAAGGAAATTTGGCATGTGTTCAGAATCAGTTAAAACTTATTTTTTTAGAACTTACTGTACTGCATTGTATACATCCCATCTGTGCTGGAACTGTACAAAAATTGTAATGAATAAACTCTCTTTTGCTTATAATAATAGTTAGATCAATGAAAGAAAGCCACCCCCAGCCTTCTTCAGTTAGCTTTATAAGGCTAACTAACGAAAATATAACGACCTAACCTAACCACTCGTCAAGGGCGTACAGTTAACATAACGATTGGTTAAATTAGGTCGTGATATTTTTGTTAGTAGCCTAATAAAGCTAACTAAAGAAGGCTGGGGGTCACTTTCTTTCATTGACTCTAATATTTTCGTATGCTATGTAGGACACCAAAATGGTGCAGTGCCAGTTTTATGTTTACTACGCGTAACCTGCCTACCAACCAAATGTTAATCCGGACGAATATATATAATTTCATTACTCGGGTCCAAAACAGCTCTAATGTGTTATTGTACAATGTCCTGTCTTCAGATACTGTGTACCTCTCACCTATATGGCAGTATTGGTTCAGACAACTGCGGGTTTACAATACCTTATTTTTGTAATGTAGCAAAGATTATATATGCATATTAAGTCGTGTTATAATAAGTGGCTATGTTGTAATAAGTGTTATAAGTGTTATACGATCGTCTCATGTAATAACAATATACATAAAATTGTCAGCTAATTAATCAAACAGTATGCCAGTATGCCAGGTTAAGTGGTTATGTTGGCCTTATTTTTGTATTAAGTTCAGTGGATACGTAAGAGTGTACTTCTATGTTAGGTTAAGTGGCTATGGATTGTGAATGATCTGCAATAAAGATGTTTTGTTTGTTTTTGTTGAAGGCACATCACATTGCTCCGAAACTTTTGCAGTATTCATACCAGCATCTGATGATGACCGTGATTTACTTATAAAACTATGAGGTAAATATGGTTGGTTGATTTTAAGAGGTTCATTAATAAACTGTACAGTAACCAAATTATCTTCACTTTTAGGCTTCAGAGAACTCCCTTCGTCTTTTATGAATCCAAATTCGAATTGAAAATTAACGGGAGTTCTCTCCTCCGTAGTATTTGCATCCATTGTACAGTGCTTATTTTTATCCAATATATCTTGCGAATTAGGTTTCAAATCCAGCTGTGAGACTCATCTTTTTCGGAATGTATTTCGCAGCTTCCGGGTTTAATTTGTGTGGTTTCTTTTGAGGACTAGAGTTAGGTTGTTTGTTGCAATAAAATTAAATGGATCAATAACGCTGGATGGATGTACCATGTGTTCATTATAAAGTGCGACAAACCTCCCATCTTGAACACCATAAGGAGGAAAACTCACTGGGTGAACAAATCCATTATTCATTTTATTACAAAGAAAGGAAAAAACGGGAATGTTTCCAGGAGAAAAATAAGACGTTGTTTGAGTTTCAAAAGGAAGCCCTTGATGGCAATTGAAATGTTGAATAAAGCCTTTATTATGAAACCACATGCATAAGAGGATATTCAGGTTTCGATACTTAAGTTGGCAAGCTTCTGAAATCTGAAATAATTGTGTGTGCGTGTGCGTATGTACAGGAAAAGTCCTAAGTTCCGTCCCCTGTATGATCGATCAATGGTCACGTGACTCCTGCTACTACCTGGGCATATCTCAACCCCTGCGTGCTCAGTTCACCCGTGCAAGCCCTGGATCTTAGACGTGTGTTTGAAGAAATCGCACGTAGAGGAAAAATAGCGATGGCTACCTTTAATATTGCGTGCGCGACGTTTATGAAGTAGTATCCGATAAAGTGTGAAGATGTGGTGAACACTCAAAGATTCCTTATTCCACCCTCCTTTGAGACTCTTAAGGCTACATTGAACCGTGCGAAGCTTGAGGAGCAAGAGGTTCAAATACTCTACGGCTATTCTGGCGAGAGCAATGCAGGATTTCGTAGTACAAACGATGTAATGGACTATGTTGTAGGACTAAACTGTATAAAAGCTTACATATACCGTGAAGTGGAAGAAACAACACGTGCAGAAGAGAAGCAACGGATATGGTTAGTGAGTCTTGTTGAGGAGTGGTGTAACAAGCGGTATTATGTCATGCTGCATCATACCGAGTACTCGTACACTGCGGCTGAGAATGTAAATCTTGTCATAATGGATAATCTCAAATATTTTTACCACTACGAGGTTTGCCGTGAGGTTGTGGCTAAAGGTCTGCGTGAGTTTTTAATATAATTTAGAGAGGAGTATCGCCGCCTGCTAAGCAAAAAGGAAAAAAATGGGCACATGTTTCTCTCAAACAGTGTGCCGGAGTGTGAATAAAATGTGTTTAGTTCGTGAAAATCCCCCTGAGCGAAAATGTCTGGTGCGCATTCTGGGGTGTGATAAATCATTAAAGCCGATATTACTTCATGTGTCGGAAAAATTCTGATTGCCGGTATAATGGGGCACAAGTATTCACATGACTCTTTCACGTTGGAATAAACCCGTACACGAATCATCAACTTATGGTGTGACTTTCTCCTCCACACCTCCCGTCGGGCCGATCCGCCTACCTGTGGCTCATAGTCATCTCAAAGCTTGAACCGACTGGACGTGCACTCCTCACAATAGAATACGATGGAGCTTCCTTTGAGCAGCATTCTCAATGCAGTATACGATGTGTCCGTGACGAAGTCATTGCGTGTGTTCAGGCGCAAAACCGGTGCCCTTAACTATGTACTGGAAACGACTTGTAGACAAACAAATTCTGGTAAACGGAATGTTGTTTATTTAAGTGTTGAGGAGATGAATAGTCTTCGTGATAGTTGAGAAGTGGAGCGAGGATCGTTAATAAATACCTGCAGGTGTAGGTACAAGAGAACAGATAAGCGATACCACCTCATATGCCATTGTTTTTACGTTATGTATAAATAACGATCAGACATGCATTGATATACGGCTGATGTGGAAGAATGCGTCTGATAATAACGTTCTTGTCCCTACGCGAAACCGATTCACCCTCGACAGAATGTTTGAAATCGTTGGTTTCCCCAAGCTCAAGCCTATATTAGCCGCACGTGTTACGGATATGGTTTATTTTGATAAGGTTCTTGAATACGCCTACACCGCTCTGCTCGACGGTTTACCGAGTGTAGGACTGAACAAGCTGAGAATGGTCTGAAACTGGATTCTTATTTAAAAGCTTTAGACTTTTCGAAATATCATGAACTTTGGTACAAAGGACTTGAGCGGTACAAGGCTGAGCTCACGTACACCGTTCACCCTGAAGAACTGTTTCTTTATATAATGAGCAGCTGTCGTTACGACTTAGAAGATTATTTCAACTGCCGATATGCATTGTGAAGAAGAGTTCACGGTTGAAAAGCTCAAATCGCTAAGAATAAACCCTCGATTGGAAAGGAGTGTTTATAAACTTGAATTTAATAATGATGTTGTGGTTAACGATGCCCTCTTTGTGCGTGCTTTTGATTGTATTCTGTCCGTGTTTAAAGAGAGTGATAACTTGCCAACCGAATGTAAAGTGGGCACAAAAATAGTATTGAACGAGTTGAATGCCCTTTACATCGAATATAGGTATCTGCATACCTTGAGCGGTGAAATAATATTAAATCGTATTTATTGTGTAGTACAAAGCAACAATGATGTAACTGTAGACTCGATCACGTGCGAGTTTAATATTTTAGTTAAGCGCAGTAGAATACGAAGTGTATGTATTTTGATGTATATTATTTTGTAGTATATTTATTTGTTAAAATTTAATTATTTAATATAAATATGTATATAGATTTCTCCTGTAATGTTATTATTATTTTGATATTTATATTCCATCGTTTAAAAATGTGTATTATATTAGTATTTTTTTATTATATATATTCATCGTTCAACTTGTATATCTTATATTATTATTTTTTGATTGTATATATATTTTTCGTTCAACTTGTGTATTTCTGATACTATTATTATTTTTTATGGTATATATATATATATATATATATATATATATATATATATATATATATATATATATATATATAACTTGTGGACTTCTAGGCCAACTGATGCTGTCAAGAACATCTCCATTAATTAAATAAATAGCATAATCTGGCAAATCAAACACTAATAATATACACCTACACCTAAAGTAGCCATTTACGCCTTCTAAGCCAGATTAAGCCTTCTACGCCAACTGGCTGATTAGGACCTTGTATACCAGATATTAGTAACCTGAGCTTTCATTATGCGTCTGGGCCTCCAGGCTAAAGCATGGTCTCTCTCTCTCTCTCTCTCTCTCTCTCTCTCTCTCTCTCTCTCTCTCTCTCCTTTCTCCATTACCTTCTTAGGTTAGATGGATCCCCCCAGCTTGTGGCAGCTGGGGGAAATGCCCCAAGCTTCCTTTTTTTTTTTTGCACCTTGGAGGGAGGGTGGTTGGCACCTTGCAACAAGCGGGGAAGGGGAGGGGTCATGCAAAAAAGGGGAAGGGAAGAGGGTCTTGCAACAAGGCGAAGGGGGAGGGGTCGTGCAGCAAGGGGGAAGGGGGTTGGCACTCTTGCAACATTGATCAACATTGCAATTGCACTCTCCCATTTTGCGCCCATGCTACTGCCCTGATAGTGTTCCTCCTGTTGTTCTCAAGAACCGTGCTTTTGTGCTGACACCCTGCCTAGGCAGAAACTCTCGTCTTTGTTTTTTCATCTGATATTTTTCCTTCCTGATGGAAGCTCGCTTTCATTCAGTCTGTCCCAAACAAGGGTGGCCGTTTTCAATCCTCCAAATCCAATTGCTTTGATTTATTGCTTTTCTAAGGTTTTTAATGTACCCTTAATAGGAAGATTCTCTCTACTCACAATCTTCTTTTATATCGTCAGTATGGGTTCCGCTAGACATATATCAACAGTTTTTGATAGAGTCTGGCACAAATTGTTAATTTCCAAACTGTCCTTCGTTTTCTATCCTTCTATCAGTGCCTTCATCTCTAATTTCCTTTCTGGCCGATCTATAGCTGCGGTTGTAGATTACCATTGTTCTTATCCTAAAGCTGTTAATATTGGTGTTCTTTAGGGCTCTGTCCTGTCACCCACTCTCTTCCTTTTATTTATCAATGATCTCTTTATATGGCACTTCCTGTCGTATCCACTCTTTTGCTACTGATTGCCCCGTTCTCTTCTCCACCCTTTTCACAAAGCTTCTCTCTCAACATTCACTCCATGCTTCGCGTGAGACGGCTATTGTGCACCTGATCTCTAATCTTTCTACTATCTCTGTTTGGGGTAGAGAAATTCTTGTTCCTTTCAATGCCTCAAAAACTCAGTTTCTCCGGCTGTCTACTCCTCACAATCTTCCACACGACTATCTCCTTACCTTCAACAATGTACAACTCAATCCTTCCTCTTCTCTTAACATTCTTGGCATTTCCTTTTCCATTGATCCTTCCTGGAAAGATCACATATAACCTTTTCCAAAACAGCTTCTAAAAGGTTAGGTGTGATGTATCTGCTTCGCAGTTTTTTAATTCCCACTCAGTTGCTCTCTCTGTACAGGGATCTTGTCCATTCTTGTGTAGAACACGCTTCTCGTGTGTGGGATGGCTCAACTGACGCAGCTCTCCTTGACTGATTGGAATCAAAAGCTTTTCGTCTCATCAATTTCCCGCCTCTTACTGATTTTCTTCAATCCCTCTCTCTTCGCCACTCTTTCATTACTATCGCTATTACAACGGACACTGCTCTCCTGAACTCTTTAACTGCATGCATCCTCCTTTAAGGAGAGCTTGCAGTATCAGACTTTCGACACATTTTCATCTATTTTTTTGTCCAACTCTCTAACACTGATCGATATTCTCAAATTTTCATCTACTCAACCAGTCAAGCCTGGAACAACCTTCGTTAGTCCATCTTTCCCCCTGTTTATAACCTTCAATCTTTCAAACGAAGTGTCCAGGCACCTCGAAAACTTTAGACCTTGATTTCAGCTTTCTTCTTCTTCTATTGGAAGGGGCTGTTTTTGTAAAATATTTCGCCCTTGGCCCCTCCCTCCTGCATAAAAAAAGGCTAAAGTTAAGTGGGTAGCATCTCTATTTGCATTATATCTATCTGTATCTATTCATCTGTCAATATCACCTATTCCTCGCTTTCACTCGATATCATTTTACATACTTCGATCTGTTGTGGAGAGTTCCCTTGGCTTTGTTGATTCAAGTTTGGACTCGGGCTGCGAAGACCCGGGTTCGATTCTTAGTATCGTTGCGATTGGAGTTTGGCCAGCCACCTACTCTGTGATTGCTTGGGGTCAAATCAGGCCCACTCACTCCCTTCGTATCGGGGAAATAGGGGTTCCGGATGTCAGCAGTTACTCATAAAGATCAACCATAATAGTGGTTATATATCATCGTTTGTGTATATGTATATATATATATATATAATATATATATTATATATATATATATATATATATATATATAATTTAGGCCTGGTCGTTTTTGTTTTAAAACATTTTTTGGGGAAGTTTAATTTACCCTGTATTACGAAAGTTTGTGTCCCTACATATAGGAAGTATCATGACAAAGTTTCAAGCTTTTATATAAATATTTTGAGGTTCCACAAGTCACTTAAAGTTTGGGTGATTTTTTCCGATACTCCGTATAGTAAACTACAGCTCTTTGCTGACATACCATGATAGTTTACGAAGCAAATCACCCAGAATTCACCACGAGTTGGTGGCTGTAGGTCGAATTCCACACCATGCCCAGCCCAACCTCCCTTCCATTAGTTTTTACATGTAATTTATTGACATTTGTATTCGCATTTTGACTCAAATGTAGGCATGTTTGATCTTGAAGCAATTCTTGCCTTTATAAAACCATCTCTATTTTCCTGGCCACAGACAGAAGCTGATGCTTCTGTTACAAGTTTGACATGTCTTTCCACAGCTTGTGAATGACATGGGTACTTTTTCAATAGAGAGTTAGTTTCATCACCCCTTACGATAAGCTCTAACTGGGCGTTTGTCAAGCTTTTTGTCAGAGGTGGTTCATGTCTTGGGTAGTCTCCAAATCGAATTAAATCTGTGTAGTCTCTTGCCAAGAAATTATGATAATTTTAGGCCGTCTAAATTCTCTAATGCCCGAGGACACACTTTCCCTGGCTAAGAGAATGCGCCGGAAAGCTAACTCTCTCATCACTTGCCTTTCATCAAATAACATCGAGACTAATAAAGTTTCTGGGTGAGCAAAATATGCCCCTCTTTCAATAACAGGATCAATGACTGCCTTAAGCTTATCAAATAGGTATCTTGAACTAGATATCATAAACCAGAGGTGCCTTGGTTCCTGGTAATAGTAAGGATTTCGCTTTATATTAAACCACGTTGGGGCATAAACGCGAACAATAAATTCGGTCAGAGTTTTCAAGTTTTCTGGCGGCTTTTTGGTCGCAACATAAAGTCTAACTATCCTGTTGGCTGTCGTAAGCCATCTGGCATGGTTCAAAGAACCTGGGTTGCGGTTTTCAAGGTTTGGGGAAAATTGGCCTTCTATGACTGCATTACAAATTTCCATGAGATACTTTTGATCTTGGCTTAGATCGAGATCCCCCGGAATAGAAGGCATATTACTTGATTTGATTGCTTCAAACTTGACAACTGGCATCTTTTCGCAAGCAGTAAGACTTTTGCCAACATTTCCAGCAAGGGCTTTTGGTCCTTTGGTTTTACCATCCAAATAATTAAACAAATGGCGGAGAGGTAGCTCATTGGTATGCAGCAAACACACGAACCAATGAAAAGGAGTATTGTAGTGTACCTCTAGTTGCCTGATAACTCCATTATGTATGCCAGTGTTTACATTGGTTCCATCACATCCAGTGACCTTCAGATTGTCTACCTTAATATTGTTACTGTTAAGAAACTTTATCACTCCCTTAGAAATGTTAATTGAATTTCCAGTCACAGGAGTGAAGTGTCCAAGATATTCAAGATATTTTGATTCTGGTTCAGCTATAAGCGTGATGTGTTCCTCAGTAATTGTTGTACTGTAGTACCTCCCATTCTTACAGAGATTTGCTTTAGTTAAGTCCTTTCTTCCATCAAAATTCAATGTTTCTATACTTTCTTCACTTGATTTACTCAACTCCTCTCTGATCTTCTTTCTCTGCCGTCTCATCTTATTCTTATCCACAACATTGTGATAATCTTCAGAGGTAATGAGACCAAAATCTTCCAGAACAGCAGAGGCAACGGCTGCACCAGCTCTGTCTGATATTCCGAATCGGTCACAAGTTTTTGCTAATGAAGGTAATTTGCGAGTGAGCTTATGTGCTTCACCTGATTTTTTCATATCTTCCTCAATGTCATCATCATCATCACGCTCTCTATCTGTATCTGTTGATGTGTCAGAATCAGGAATTGTATGAAACTTATCCCAGTCCATTGGCTCTTCCCTGGAAGTGGATGGGTTATTGATATCTCCATCTTCAATGTTTTTAGAAAATCGTGCTCTTTCTTGTTCTTTACGCTCAGATCTTATTTGCAGTTTCTTCGTTGTCTGTAAATCAATACTGCCTATTGACATTTTTCGTGCACCTCTTTGGTCAATTAGGAAAGAACGTTTCATGGCAGAAACTTTTAGCTCTTTTTCACAATTGCAAGAAAACAGATCATGGTATTTGCAGGCAGCAATATCAAAAAGCCTTTGATTTTTGGATTTGAACGCGGTCAGTTTAGATTGAAAATCTTTCCTTTTTCTACCAGTCTTCATCATATTTCTAGATTTTTCATGACAATCCTTCACTCTGGCTAATATTTGCTGTTCTGATATTGTCGGAATTGATGCACTTTTCCAGATCTCTTTTACCTTTGAATCAACTATTCTTGCCACATCATTAGCATTTGGCTCATTTTTCCACTCACTAACTATAAGTAAGAGATATCTTGTTTGTAAATATTCTTTTAAAACGTCTTCATATAGGGGAAGTTAATTTCCACTGAGCTCAGCTTTCCCAAAAAGGGAAACAGCTGGACTCATGATTTTTTCAACAGTTGCTTTCAATTTTACGGCCTCAGCCATTTCGGATAATTTGGGAAAGTCACTCTGTTAGTGTAACAACGCATATTTAACTATTCAAATAATCAATTCTGAAAAAAAAACTTGTATATATAAATTATATATATTCTGGACGAAACACAGTCAAGAAAAAACTTAATAGCAACAAGAATACAAAAAATACAAGAAAATCTTAATAAAAATCATAATTGCCAAATAATTAATAAAGTTTACGTATTTAAATAAAGTTTTAAAAGTTTTAAAGTTTTTGTAATGTTTTACGTTTTACTTGCAATCTTCAGAGGACTTGCGGAACATCTAAAACTTGATCAATTTAGTATTATTAATCATTGTTGAGCATTTATAGTGCATCTACAAATTGGTTGGACACAGGCATGTGGAAATTCACAAATTTAATTTTTCGATCCGGCCTAATATACAGCGTGTCCCAAAGAAATGTATACCCACTTTGTTCGATAATACCAGCTATGAGGATAATAAATATATTACTTTTTATAAGTTTTTTAATAAAGAATTTTCTCCTGAATCTAAATATGTAATTATGTTTATTAAAAATTGAAGAACAAAAAAGTTACAGATGTTTAAATTATAATTATTATTTTCGAGACTTCATGTGCGATATTTTCTAATATTTTAACCGACTGTTTTGAGATACTTATGTTTAGTGTTGATATTGAAGCATACATGTTGTAATTATTAGTTAATTCAAAAAATTTACAAATTCCATGGTTAAATGACACTTTATCTAAGATGTTCGACGTCTTCCAGAACGTTGTTTTTGTAAGTTTTGCACAGTGCCGTCGGTTTCAAACTTATCTCGTATACGTGCAAAAATATTAGAAAATATCGCACATGAAGTCTCGAAAATAATAATTATAATTTAAACATCTG
>JAJOZX010000769.1:740000-975000 GCA_023014485.1 Bathynomus jamesi | reverse complement strand
CTTTGATATATTATTTGGCGTCGTTCCCAGATTTAAGTATTCCTGCTAAGGTCATACTGTATACTTGTACGCATGGTGTCTGACTCCCCAGGCACCACAGTTCGCCTGACAGCCAGCTGCAGTAGTTGTCCCCCAGCTACAGAATACAGAGGTAAGATGCTAGTGATCATGCTATGAGAAACGAGATAAAAAAATATTCTGTTACACTTGTTACAATGTACATTTGACTGACGTGAGTAAACTGAGTAAATATTTTTTTGTTTTCTTCAAGCAATTAAAATTCACTGAAATTTATTTGAAATTCTGTGCTTATTTTTCAGTTAATGAGTGATCGTAAAATGTACATAGGTAGTGTAGATGTGCATGCCACACAAATTTTACAAAGGAGATGCAAGAGGAAGCTCTCAGAACAAGTAAGTAAAGGAAAGAAAACCATCAATCGTTCCAATGAAGTTCAACCTTTGAACTCAGTAGAAAATTCTTCAGATGAAGACGGTGACAATGGTATAATGGAAACTGAAGACTGTGGTTTTGAAAATACTGGAAGCCAAATGAGAATGTCTTTGCGGCATGTTGCAATGCAGGCAGAAAGATTTGGTGTATCAGATCGTGCCATTGCTGCTATTGCAACTGTAACTTTGATAGACATTGGTATGATCACCAAAGAAGATGACCATCTCGTAATAGATAGAAGTAAAGTGAGGAGACAAAGAGAAAGACTTCGAAAAACATTGAAAAGTGATAAAGTGAATCCTATTACTTCCATATACTTCGATGTTCGAAAGGATCAGACTTTAAATAAAATGAAAGTTAATGATAGGTGGTACAGTGAAAAGAAGAGTGAAGAACACTATGTAATGATTGCTGAACCAGGTGAAGAGTATATTACCTATCAGACACGAGCATCGAGTAAGGCTGCAGACATAGCAAATTCAATATTGTCAGTTATTAAAGAGATACAGCTACAAAATGATATAGCTGTAATAGGTTGTAATAGCACAAATACCAACACTGGTTATGAAAGAAGTGTGATTCATGTTATGGAGAAAGCACTTGGTAGGCCACTTCAGTAGTTCATTTGTATGCTTCATACAAATGAATTACCTCTAAGACATATTTTTGAGACATTAGATCAGAGCTTTCCAAACTGTGTGTCGCGACACATTAGTGTTTTTTGTATTTTGAAAATTTTGATTTTTCTATCAACAAAATCGGCTACAAGATAAACCACCTACTGAAAAATTATCTGATATTTGATATTTGATAACAAAAATTAATTAATGTGTCGTGAAAATTTTTATGCTTAAATAGTGTGTCGCCAAAGTGAAAAGTTTGGAAAGCTCTGCATTAGATGGTACATCTTGGGCAAGTATAGTCATCTGGGGTGAAAAAAAATATAGGGTATGTTGGGGTGAAAACGAACAGCCCCTTAAAATAATTTTTAATATAAAGAAAATTTTTAAGAAATTTTTTTCAGGTAGCCCACTATATCCTTCAAAAGTGTTGGTAAAATGATGTCTTTATGTTTGTTCATTTCCAAGAAATGAGCACCGGAAAAAAGTGTCAAAAATATGTAAAGAAAACTTTATTGCATTTATTTTTTATTTGCTTGGCACTGAATTATTTTTCACTGTAGAATATTTATACTTACGTTGAAAAGTGTGAAGATGTGTATCTTGTAATGCATGAGGAGAAATAAAACAGTCTGTGGCATAAGCCTTGTGAAGCTGTTTTTTTTAACCCCAGGCAGTTGAAGCCTCTTTGGGGTTAAAAAGAACCTATGTTTTATATAGTAGTATGGGCGAAAAATGGGAGCGTGCAGGAATGTTGAAATGCAATTGCAAATGTTCATTGTTGCAAATGGGTTATGCAACAAAGGGGGGTAGTGGCTATGCAACACAGGGGGTAGGGGGTATGCAATGAAGGGGATGTTATGCAACATCAATGTTGCAATGCTTATGCACCATCAATGCTGCAAAGGGGGAGGGTTATGCAACAAATCAATACTGCAAAGGGGGAGAGGGGAGGGAGTTAAAAAGAACATATGTTTTATGTATTAGTATGGGCGCAAAATGGGAGAGTGCAGGAATGTTGAAATGCAATTGCAAATGTTTTTCAATGTTGCAAAGGGGTTATGCAACAAAGGGTTTATTATATCTCTGTAATTCCATTGACACCAATATTGTATGTTTTGAGGACCATATACCAGAGTTAATGCTGTATTTTTTTCACCCCAAGCACGGTTCGTTTTCACCCCTTTTCATGGGGTGAAAGAAATTCAGTTTTTTTTTTTTTTTTTTACCAATTAAATATTTTGCAGGAAAAAAAATTCTATTGTCATGTTATTATGACACCTGGCCTTTATAATGTGAACATACAGGTTTGTGTCCATCCCTAATAATAAAGTCTGTAGGCCTAAGTTAAGGCAAATTGTTTTTTTTCACCCCAGATGACTATACCTTTGTTAGTCCTCGAAAGCCATTCACTTTTGTGAAAACAATCCAGTAGTACAATTCAAAACTATAATTAATAGAGATCAGCAGTACTTAAACTACATTATCTCAGCAATTAGAAATGGTACAGTTGATGAACACCTTGCTCATGTAAAGCCAGGTCCTCTTAGTCATGCTAGATGGTTAACTCTTGTTAATAGGGTTTATAGGCTTTATGTTTCAACAGTGAAACCAGCAAAGAAACTTTACACAATAACACACTTCATTGTGACAAATTATGGTCCTAATTGGTTTGACATCAAGTGTAGACCTAATTGCATAGATGGCCCAAGGCATGTGTTTTCTGCTATTAACAGGGTTAAGCATTTTCCTAGAGAATCAGTAGAAATTAAGAAGTATATATCTCGAAATGCATACTTTGCTCACCTGGAAAATATTCTTCTGGCAATGTTGTGTGACTCAGCTAGAGAAAAACGTGCAAAAGCTGTTAACAAAATCATGGACATTGAGAATTTTCAAGGTTCCCAATCTTAATTTTTATGCAAAGGACTGGGATGAAATAATTAATTGGAATGATACTAAACTAAGTGAGCCACCTATTACAATGAAGCTAACAAAAGTAGAAATTTTAGCTATCAAAGTAAACGCATTCACCATTCCAAATTATCCCAATCATACCCAGAATGTAGAGCGTTGTATTAAATTAGTGACGGACTCTTCAAGTTCGGTATTTGGGTTTGAAGCACGAGATGATTTTCTCAGAGCTAGAATGATTTCACCTAGAAACCAAAAAGGATTTTGCTAAAAGTTTGCCGTCCTTATTCGAATAGTTAAGGTTGTTTTTTGCAGTTATCATTTGTGCACCCATTTGCTGTGTGTTTCTATACTTTATATATATTTAATAAAACAAACTAAAACAATGGTTATTTTTCTTTCCTTGTTTATTTATATTCCTTGCAACTAAACACTAAATTCGAGAATATCATTAATCCGGATAAGAAAAAGTAAGTAGAAATTCATTAAATAACCTGAATATTATTTGTAGAAGATATATTTTTAAGTTTTGGGTGGATTATATCTATTTGTTTCCCCCACAACATAGCCAAGAATCAGTTATAAACCACTGTAAACCCAGTTACAACACCCATTTCATGTTTTGGCAAAAATGGGGCAGTTCAAGATACTCTAGAACAGTGGTCGGCAACCTATGACCCACGGCAACAATTTCACTGACCCACGAAAGTATATAGTTGTAGTATATAGTATATATAAAATAATAAATATTATTACATGAAGGCTGTTTTTTATTTTAAAATGCCCCGAAAATAGTATATTTTTATTTAAATTTTAAATACTGACCCATTATCAAATTACTAATAAATCAAATTTACCCAATTTTAAAAAAGGTTGCATACCACTGCTCTAGAATATTATTTCAGCTTTCTTTGTTTCCTAGGTAAAAACCCAATATAATGTGGCGAAAGGGAAAGAAAACTTTTGCCTGTTTTCACTCCGCCCTAATATATATATATATATATACTGTATATATATATATATATATGGGATGAATTTCACAATAAAACACGTGAAATGAATAAATGCTGGAAACCCACAAGGAAAAAGAAAAACGATTCCAAGGCCTTTCGTGTATTCAAAGCTACACCTCGTCAGGGAATGACGAGGTGTAGCTTTGAATACACGAAAGGCCTTGGAATCGTTTTTCTTTTTCCTTGGGGGTTTGCAGCATATATATATATATATATATATATATATATATATCAACGTAAAGAACGACGCTTGTATAGAAGAACGTTCCGCGCAAGATGAGGAGGGAGAACGAACAAATGAAAAAATGAGGTAACCACCCGGGAATCGAACCCGGGATCTTCTATAAAAGCGTCGTTCTTTACATTAATTATACTGTGTTGTTTGCAGTTGAAATGTGTATATATATATATATATATATATATATATATATATATATATATATATCGGGTAGCCCCAAAAAAACGCCTTCAGATTTGAACATTAATAACTTCAAAAATATGCAGTTCACACTTTCAAAACTTAGATAACTTTTACCTTAATCCATTGATAATCCAATCCATTAAGTCATCATAAAAATTTCAGACCTCTACATAAAATACTTTTTCCACAGCTGAGGGAACAATGAGGTATGGTGAAAAAACGAATATCCTAAATCCTAAATGTGTATAGCTGTACCTGACAACTATTCTAAGACTTGTAGTAGTTTCCTTAGCCTATGGATAATCTGTTAGTCTCTGAAAAACGTCAGATGATATTGGCTACGCCCATCTTAAATATTGTTTTTCAAACTTACCCTCCAAATTATGGTTCTAAACGGTGAAAAAGCGGTGATTGAAAAGTGTTTCTTGGAAAAAAGATGGACTGGGGCAAGAATTTTGAGGGAATTTCCAGGAATAACTTGTAATGTTACATGTGAATAGAATAATCAAAAAATTTAAAGCAACCGGTTCGACGGAAGCGTGGAAGTGGTCGGCCTAAAACAGTTTACACTCAAGACAATATAGCAATAATCGAAATGATGAGCCTATCTCAAGAGGATCGACCTGGGTCACACTGCTCTCAGAGGAAAATTGCAAGAAATTTAGGTATCAGTCGAAGTTCCATACAAAGAATGCAGAGAACGGTAGGACTTAAAGCATTTAAAAGGATCCGTGTTTCAAGACGTGACAGCAATGTAAGCGCTAAAAGAGAATTTCGTTATAAAAAATTGCTTGATAGATTTTCGTCGAATGATGTTAAAAAAATAGTTTTTACAGATGAAAAAGATTTCACCATCGAGATTGCTCGAAACTCCGGGAACGATGTTGTTTATGGTTGGCTCAAGAAAGACATTCCTCCATCGAGACTTTACCACCAGACAAGTTGGTTTTCCAAAAAATCATGGTATTAGCAGATGTATCGTGGAATGGAAAGACGAAAATTCATTTCATTTCAGAAAACAAAAAAATTAATTCAGAAGCCTATGTAAATCTCTTAGAGGAGAATCTTTTGCTGATTGTCGGCGTCTGTATTATGGAAACGATTTCATACTCCACAAAATGGTGCTGCAGCTCATACTAGCAAGTTCACACAGGATTATCTACAAAAGAATGTAATCAACTTCATTGGAAAAAACGACTGGCCCCCGCAATCACCTGGTTGCAATCCCGTGGATTATTGCATATGGAGCACTCTAGCAGAGAAGATTTATGAAGGCCAAACAGAAAAGCTTACAGAAATGCAATTAAAGAAAAAAATACTCGAATGTTGGGACAAAATAACATTAGCAGAAATCAGAAAATGTATCATGTCGTGGAAGAAAAGGTTAAGATTAGTTTGTAAGCAGGACGGCGAACATATTGATCATATTTGTTGATAAGATGTGAATAATAAATTTTTTTCAGTTTATGATAGTCGTTTTTTTTCACCATAACTCATTGTTCCCTCAGCTGTGGAAAAAGTATTTTATGTAGCAGTCTGAAATTTTTATGATGGCTTATCAATAGATTGAGGTAAAAGTTATGTAAATTTTGAAAGTGTGAACTGCATATTTTTGAAGTAATTGATGTTCAAATCTCAAGGCTATTGGGTAGCGCGGAAAAATCGCGTCTGTTTGAAGAGCGCTGTTCCGTTAATATGTTTAGAAAAAATTTGAAAAATTTGCAGTTAAATAAGAACATATCCAAGTAAATTTCATAAAATTTGTATTCAAATAATGTAATTACAAACAGAGTTATAGCTATCTAAATTGAAGGTTCAAAATAATGGCTCTTCGCACTAAAACATCAACTTTCACTGGAAACAAACAGATACTGGTGAGACTTATGTGCGATGTGACCACCTTTTTCTATTAATCACTCTTATCACACGTCGTTTTCATTGGCGAATAACATCCTGAATTTGATATTGTGGTATTTGTTCCAAACATTTTTCAATGCGATCGCGAAGTTCCGTCAAGTTGTCAAATGGTTTGCGACAACCCTCGTACACTTTTTCTTGGAGTGTATCCCAGACAAAATAATCTAGTGGGTTGAGATCCGAAGAATTTGGTGGCCATTCGCTGGCTGCAACGAAATTTGGTGTGTACTGCATCAAATATTCCTGAGTCACTTTTTCCCGATCAGAAGGCGCACCACCTCGCACTAAAATGTAATTGCCGTCACGATACAAAATTTTGCACTTGGGAAGAAGGTCATTTAAATTCTGTACATAACGATCAGCGTTCACTTTAACACCTTGGCTATTAAGGATAAACAATTTTGTTTTCCCTTTCCATGATACACAACAGGAAACCATAAGCTTTTACGAGAAACGCGACCTTTCATGGTACAAGCGTACTGGTTCAATAGCACTTTTCTTCTGTTCGAATTCACTCTATTATTTTGCGAATTGGTTGGAATTTGTAACGTGAAACCGTTCTCATCCTGGAAACATATTAGTTTCACATCACCACGAGAGTATTTACGATAGAGAGAACGGCGTCTGCTCAATCCTTTGTTCTTAAAAACTGTAGGAATACACGGTGCTTTTAAACGTCGATAAGATTTTATTCCTCTGGACTTGAAAATCCGTTGCACGGTACGTCTCGATATTCCTAACTGCCGTGCAGTTTTTCTCTGCGACAAGTTAGTACGTGGCCCACTTTCTTAGGTTTGCACTAATTCTTCAACTTGGTCTTCAACATTCACTGTTCTGACTATTCGCTTTCGACCACTACCGGCCCTTCGTTGAATAGAACCAGTTGCTTCAAAACGTTTAATTGCACGATTGACGGAGTTAGCAGTCCAGTGTTTTCCCGAAAATTCTGTAACTAGCCTCTTTGCTCTCCACCCTTTTTCTTGAAAACACGTTTCAATCACTGAAAGATCACTTCTTGTCAACAGAGGCATTGTTGTGGCTGTGAGCAGAATGACTAATCGTGCCTACTGGTGAAAATTTCATTTAAGAGTGAAAGGATCGTTCGTACCAACGAACGTTACATTTAAAATGAAAGGCGCGCGCATACTGACGAATATCACACTTAAATTGGCGGGTTCAAATTTATCACAATCAAACTGATGATGATACATTTCAAACTAGCGCCTGAGTATTGACGAACGTCACATTTCAAACTGGCTCGTGCGTATTGCCAAACGTTACATTTCAAACTGAAAGCAGCACGCATTCTCAAAATTTCATTGTGTCATTGAAACAGTTGTAAATGTGTTAATAATTATACTCGTATTATTTGAATATAAATTTTATGGAAATTACTTGGATATGTTCTTTTTTAACTATATAATTTTCAGATCTCTAATCATCACATTTCTAGAACAGTACCTCTACAAACGGGAGCGATTTTTCAGCGTTTTTTCCGCAAACCATTTGACAACTTGGTGGAACTACGCGATCACATTGAAAAATTTTGGCAACAACTACCACAACATTAAATTCAGGCTGCTATTCGCCAATAGAAACGACGTGTGATAACAGTAATTATCATAATGAAAGTGGTGGCTATATCGCTCATAAATCTAACTAGTATTTGTTTGTTTACAGTGAAAGTTGATGTTTTAATGCGGAAAGCAAGTGTTTTGAACTTTCAATTTAGATAGCTATAATTATGTTTGTAATTATATTATTTGAATAACAATTTTATTAAATTTATTTGAATATGTTCTTATTTAACTACAAAACTTTCAAATGTATACTAATCACATTAACCCGTTAACTGCGCTCGCGCAGTTTAAAGTTTAAACCTGTGTATATACAGGGCTGCGTAGAAATGGTCAGAAGCGAGAGCACGTGATAGTACGGGTTGCACAGCAAACGGATTATCAGAACAGCGCCTCTTCAAACAGGACACGTTTTATCCGCGCCACCTTAAAACCTAACCTAACCTAACAATAGGTTAGGTTAGGTTTAGGTCATGTTACATGTATATATGTTATATGTTATAAAAGCCGAAATCAGTTTTTACTAGTAAAAACTGGTTTGGACGGACTCCGGGTTTTGACAGCAACATATCCAGATGTAAATGCCCTTGGCCGTAGATTAGATGAACAACTGAAAAGAATTCCACGAACAGTTTGCGCGTGCATTGGTTATTCAGGATTCGCTTCCTTTGACATATCGAGAGATACGATGGATGGAAGATGCTATTGCCAGGTATTGAGAGGCAAAGTTTTGCCACAGTTCACTATTGGCGTTGGCAAGAATTGTCTTTTTGAACATGATGGAGCACCGCCACATTACTTTGCAGCTGCCCGTGACATTCTGGATACCAACCTTGAAGGGAGATGGGTTGGGTGGCGAGGTTCCATCGAGTGGCCAGCCAGATCACCTGATTTAACCCCATGTGATTTCTGAATTTGGGCTTATTTCGTGACAAACTCAACACTCCTAGTTTCAAAGATCTGTTGCAGTCAAAACACGAAATGAGTAAGTAGTATAATAGAAAAAATGCCGAGTGGTGAGAGGAAAGAGGGTAAGTGGGGAAAGAGAGGAAAAAAGTGGAACGAGGGAAAAGAGAGGAAATATGGGAAAGAGGGAAAAATGGCAACTCACCAAAGGTCGGTGAAGACTGATAAAGTTAGATAAGTGGTTTGATAAGAAAGAATATAAGGTGGTAAAGGTAGATAAGGAGTTGATAAGAAAGAATATAAGATGGAATGGTAGATAAGGGGTTGAAAAGAACCTAAGAAAGAATATAAAGGTATCCTTACCTAGCCTAACTTAACCTTGCTAAATAAAAAGAGAAAAAGATGAAAAAATGCTGAGTGGATTGGGGGAGGAAATCTCATGAAGGTTGATGAAGGGTTCCCTCAATAGCGGCTGATACCAAAAGAGAGAAAGATGAAAATAAAATGCCGAGGGGGTTGGGGGAAAGAATCTCATGAAGGTTGCTGTGAGGTTCCAGTTCCCCAAAAAGGGGCTGATAAATGAAAGCAGAGATTGTCTTTCGTTTACTTTCACTATACGACTTTGATTCTTGAAGATCTGATTCACTCCCATTTTATTATAAAAATAATAATTTAATAAATTTTAAGTAAAGTCTATTTATAACAGTATGTACTCGCGCATACACGTATATATAAAGAGTG
Source organism: Bathynomus jamesi (assembly GCA_023014485.1). NCBI lineage: Eukaryota > Metazoa > Arthropoda > Malacostraca > Isopoda > Cirolanidae > Bathynomus > Bathynomus jamesi. The sequence goes on along the minus strand of JAJOZX010000769.1, from coordinate 965,438 downwards.
AGTTTACTTCGAGGCCATTATATAGTGTAATAATAAGTACATGTTCCTTCGTTGACAGGGTAGCAGGAAATAACTAATGTAACGGTTAATAATATTTATATACTGTACATACTCTGTTATTTATTTTAACAATAAAGAAGTCGTTAGTGTATATATACACATCAGACATAAAAATGGAAATAATAATAATGATAATGATAATAATAATAAAGGTAGAGTAATATATATATATATATATATATAATATATATATATATATATATATATTATATATATATATATACACACACATTAGCCATAAAAAAATGGGAATAATAAGACAATAATTTTTCCCTTTCTTAACTAAAAGAGTAAACTCGCACGTAATCGTAGTTACACTTACATCTTCATTACTTTGTACTATGCAATAAATGCGGTTTAACGTTAATTCACCACTTAAAGTATGCGGGGGTCTTATTCTATATAAAGTCATTTTAGATCGTTTAAGACTATTTTTGTACCTACTTTACAACTTGAAGTAAAACTCTCATGCTCTTTAAACATGAATAGAATACAATCAAAAGCACGCTCAAGGATGACATCGTTTACTACATCATCATTAACTTCAAGTTTAGAGACAACTCTCTCCAAACGTGTACTCATATTTTTTCACAAATCTTTTCAACTGTAAATCCAGACACAAGAAAACCTACAGACTCGACACGACCATTACACCCTTCAATACAGACCAGACCACCAAGATCATCAAAAACATTAAGAATTCGGAGGCTACTGGACCAGAAAACATATCTAACATACACCTTAAACACTTGGGCCCACAAGGAATACTAGCTCTCACAAATATCAGCACATATTCATACCAACATTGTATTATTCCTGACATATGGAAACAAGGTAAAATTATTACACTACTCAAACCAAACAAAAATCCAACAGAACTAGCTTCCTATAGACCCATTACTTTACTATGCCCACCTTCCAAAGTAACAGAAAGACTAATCTTACAAATCACCAACCCACACATTCCACTATCGCCTACTCAACATGGATTCAGAGCTCACCACTCAACCACGGCATTACTCACTAACCTCACGCAGTGCATCATGGATGGCATCAACTCCAGGCGACCAGCTCAACGTACACTATTAGCAACAATAGACATTAGTAAAGCATTTGATGCTATCCCACCACGCTTCCCTTTCATAAACAAAATACTCAACACAAACATGCACAATAACACCAAAAGGTGGCTCAGCAACTATCTCTCAGGAAGATACTCACATGTCACATTTAATGGCAAGTCATCCAAAAACAAGCTTTTTCCGAACGGGGTCCCTCAAGGCTCTGTTCTCTCACCAACACTTCAACTTATACATGCATGACATTCCAACACCCATAGATAACAAGCTTACCTTATCATCATATGCAGATGATATCACTCTAACATCCACCCACAACAACATCGACACCGCTACAAATAACCTACAAACATACATAAACAGCATACAAGACTGGCTCACACACAATAGACTCAAAGTAGCGCCCACAAAATCAACCATCACCTTGCTTACAAGCAACACAAAAGAACACCAGGTAATTCCACAGCTTACACTAAAAACATCAACATTCCACACACTCACAGAACCAAAATACTTGGTGTCACATACAACACATCATTATCTTTTGCAAACCACATTCAGGACATTAAAACCAAATGTACGTCAAGACTTAACACGCTTAGGGTACTAACAGGCACAACTTTGGACACCAGCAGGAAACAACATCACTCATATACAAACAATATATTCGCTCAGTTATGGACTATGCTAGCCCATGCTGGGCACCCATTATCTCAAACACACACATAAACACCTTACAAACAATACAAAACAACGCACTTCGTATCATTACAGGATGCACTCAAACAACACCAACAGAACACCTGCACACAGAAACAAAAATACTAAAAGTTAGGGAACATTTAGACATGAGGGGAACACAATTCATGGCAGTAGCGACAACTAACCCACAACACCCTTGCCACTACATGTACAATCATGCACCAACACCTCGCACCATTAAGGTAACACCAGAGAGACATTATAACCAAATACTCCATTCCATACCACGCCCCACAGACATCACACAGTACAGAAAACACATACACCTAACCCACAAAGCACTGACACGACTCGGTCCGAATGCGGTCCTAGGTGCGAAGCCGCCACCCATTAACAGGTCAGAGATCAGCCTGAGCAGATCGGATTCCGATGTGGACATCACCCCAACTTACGGACATATAAACACAGACTAGACAACTCCATAGACGACACCTGCCACCTGTGCCAGGACACACCACAAACAATTGAACACATTATGACAGACTGCACCGCTCTAGCACAACAACGAACACAACACAACATCACTAGTGCGCTGAACCTCTGGTCCACTCCGGAGAGGGCGATCGGTTACCTGCGTGCCGCCGGCTTGCTCGATCAGGGTGGGCTGATCGGCTAAACAACAACAACAACAACTGTAAATCCTTCACAACTCATAATGATGATTGAGGAATTCTTCTAAATCGTCACAACAGCTATATTTTATATATAAAAATATTTCTTCTGGGTGTACGGTGAAGACGAGTTTAGGTTTGTAGCGTTCTATACCTTTGTTCCAGAGTTTATGATACTTCTCAGGGTCTATAGCTTCTAAATATGTTTTAAGCTCCAGACCATTCTTGCCTTATTTGTCCCGACACTTGTTGAAATCGTCGGGCAGCACAGTTCGAGAACAGTATCGAAATAACGCATATCATCGATAAATCCGTATAAGAATGGTTTTAGTTTAGAGAAAGCGCCAATTTCAAATAATTTGTCGAGAATGAAACGGCTTCGTTTAGGTATAAGAGTATTGTTAACACTCTTTCTCCACATCAACCGTATATCGAGAGAGGATTGCCTAAGTAGTAAGACCGCAAAATGTTAGAGTGCAATGCAATTGCAAATGTTGCATAATGTTGGAAGAGTGCCAACCCCCCCCCTTTGTTGCAGCCCCCACCCCCATAGTGCCAACCCCTACCCCCTTGTTGCAATCCCCACTCCACCCCATAGTGCCAACCCCCATTTGTTGCAGCCCCACCCACCCCCCATAGTGCCAACCCCCATTTGTTGCAGCCCCACCCACCCCATAGTGCCAATCCCCCACCCCCTTGTTGCAACCCCACCCCCTTGTTGCAACCCACAATCCCTTGTTGCAAGGCCCCCCTTTGTCGCAAGGCACCCCCAAAATGGGGAGGGGTTGCAAGGGCAACAAGGGGTTATGCAACTTGGAGGCGGAGTTATCCCCCAAGCTGCAATGAACCCCGCTGGGGGATATGCAACTTGGAGGCAGAGTTATCCCCCAAGATGCAATGAACCTCCCAAAAGGGTATACTTAACCTAAGAGAGAGGTGTTCGCCTGGCAGGAGCCAAGCGTATATTAAGGCTTCATCCGAGCGGCCGTTGTCTTGTAGGACACCTAATCAGCCAGTTTGCTTAATCAGCCAGTGCCTCCAGGCATCATCAGCCAGTTGGCTTAAACAGCCAGTGCCTCCAGGCATCATCAGCCAGTTGGCTTAATCAGCCAGTGTCTCCGGGCACCATCAGCCAGTTGGTACAGTGTACACACCCATCTATACTGTTTACAGTATGTGCGTCGCGCGTTAAACTCTAAGGTGGAGGCGGGCTCGAGACCAGACCCGGCGCGGCCTTCCGCGGTTGATAGCCAGGGTGACCTAATGATCCGTGTTAAACTCTAAGGTGGAGTGTAAAGCTTCGCCAGAATGAACAATTCGTACGGGGGGCAAAGGCGAGCCTATATATGCAAATTTCCGGAAAAAAGTTCATCTAAAAATCGTGATTGCTGGCCAGGGCGTCCTAATGATCCGTGTTAAACCGTAGCTCTAAGGTGGAGTGTAAACATCCTTCCACGGTTCGTAGGGACAGGACCCCGTTCTTGCAACACTCGATCATTTATTTCTCTCTCTTTCCACCAGTTGACGTATCTGGTTGAGTTGCCAGTTTGCACTATTTATTTAATTAAAGCATATATTCTGACTTAATCCGCCATTTTGGCTTGTTCAGGTTGAGTTGCCAGATAGCAATATTTATTTAATTAAAGCATATATTCTGGTTTAGAAATCCGCTTTAGAAACCAACCAATTGATATAATTAAATACCGTGTACAAACAAAAAGGAATAAATAAAATGCCAATACATCATTCTGTTTATTTAGGCGAATTAATGGAAATAAATATACAGTTATATTAAACGATTAAATATATTGAAAATAATAATATACATTCCTATACTAGCCATTTGGTCTAATTAAATAATAATGATAATAATAACTTTTATATATACACATCCAAAAGAATTAATCGCGCAGAGCGGGAACACAGTGTCTGATGAGTAGTCCGTAATCATGGTCCCTCCCAGAGCGACGTCATTCACGTATAGAGTAATATTTTTAAGGCCGAAATTCTCAAATTTAAAGGCACTCTTTTGCAATTAATTTAATTTCAATATCCTTACTTAATAATTTCACATCATTTAAATTTCCAAAAAATAATTTCACGGCAATTAAATTTCCAAAACACTTCAGAGTCCTTGCTTCCATGTAATTTATCCATTTCACTACAAAACACTTCAATTCAAAAGCAATTCATTAAATTTCAATATCCTTACTTAATAATTTCACATCAGTTAAATTTCCAAAAGCACTTCATTAATTTAAAAACTCAGCAATTAAATATCTAAAACACTTTAGAGTCCTTGTATGGAAAACTGATGAGTGGGTAGTTGGGAGGTAACGAAAATGGTTCACTGAGTAGGTAGGTAGTTAATCTAACAATTATTAAATTCCTTTTATGTCAATAACTGGGTGGATGAAACCAATTGGTTGCTCACCAGAGTTATTCTCCACACTAGTATTTATATACTGTGTGACAAGAGCGTGCTCGGTAATAGATATACATTACCGATAAACCAACCGAGGAAAAAACCAACACGACGCTGGTGGAAAAAGCCCCGCGAAAAGGAGAACAAAGGAGAACGAAAACGAGGAACGGGGAGCGACAGGACGCAACTAGAGAAGGGACAACAACAGACACCGAAGAAAGATCCCCACCAGCAAGTACGCTCTCGACAATTATACAGGAAGGAGAAAAGAGACTCTCTACTAACTAGCAGTAAGTGACTAATTGTGTTTTTAGCCCAGTTGGATCTTCTAACTTCTAACTTAGAAGACTCATTAAATTAAGCTGGGTCAGACAACTTAGGCCTACATTGTGGCCTAAGACCCAGCATCAACTCATAGCTTAACAAAGGTGAAGGTAGATTGCCCTAACCTAGTTTGGTGAGGAATCCTACTGTGGACCTCAATTTATCTGCCCGCTCTGGACCATTTCCGGAATCTCTAGGCTGACCCCTACAGGGCTAGACTTAATCTACTCTATAGTTAGACTGGAGATACACGGGGTGGGTTAATTGTGGACCAATTTATACAGAGCATTTTTCACATTGGTGGTCCGTGTGTGGAGAATAAACAAACCTTAACCTTACTTAACAAAAATTGCAGAATTAGGCTAAATGGTCTAGCCTAAGCCTAACCTAATCAAGCCTAAAGTAACAAACTTGCCTAATTAGGTCTACAACCTAGGGCCTAACTAGGAAACATTTACATTTAAGGAGTCTCATTCTCTTATAAGCTTAGACCTGAGTGACACATAAGTACTTGGGGGGGATTAAACCAAATTTAAACTTGACTGTTTTGTCTGTGCTCTCTCTTCTCTGGTAATTTCTTCTTGTCCTCTATTTCATTACGATCCCCAGTTAAACAATTTTGACTTAAACATGGACAGTGCGGAATTGAAAAAGTTAAAAAAGAAAAGGGGGGCAAAGTTGGGAGCTGTTACAAAGGCCGTGAACACTTTTAACAATATTACACAACCAGGTAAGGAAGATTTAGAGTGTGTAATTCTTAAATTGGAAACTAAAAAGAAGGAAATAATAGCCATTGATGAGAGTATTTCAGAGTTAGTTGAATCCGAAATGGCTGAAGAACAATTGATAGACCTTTACGCTGATAATGATGATCAGGTAATCTCAATTGAACAGCAAATAAGGAGACTACGGTCTCGTTTGACTGACTTAACACCAAATAAACCTAATTCTGATTTTAATCAAAGTAGAGCTAACCTTCAACAAAATTTAAGTGGCATGCTAAATCCTGAGTCACAAGAATTGAGGGCTCAGTTACCCATTTTGTTAGTACCAACATTTGAAGGGGACACGGTACAATTCCCATCTTTCATTGACAAATTTGAGAGTTTAATAGGTAACAAACCTTATATTTCAACTGTTGATAAGTTTAGCTACTTAACTAGTTTCCTTAAAGGCCCAGCCTATAACCTGATAGCCTATTTACCAGCTGTAGGGAATTCATATGAAGTAGCTATTGATCTCTTAAAACGTAATTACATTAATAAAGATGAGATTGTATATGAATTATCTCAACAAATTTTTGATTTTGCACCCATAAAAGATAACCATAGTGATATGGAAAATTTTTATACTTAGAAGCTATTATAGGACAACTGGTTAGCAATGAGATAGATATTAAAGCTTCATCTTGGATTATACAAGGCATAGTTCTTAGGTGCCTTCCTTTGAGGGTTAAAGATATTTTAGTTCTAAAGACGGGAGAAAATTATCCTAATCTTGAAGATATCAGAAAACACTTTCCCAATATCCTAACTAATTACAAATTGAGAAATATTCCAACACAAAATAAGACCCAGACTATGGATAAACCAAAGACTGTTCCCAGAGACCAACTAGCTACAGCCAAACAGACAAAACTTGATACTGTAGAATCAAATGTGACCAACTGTAATACACGAACACCTACATTACAGAACTTTAATGTAACTGCTGCCTCAACTTACACACTACATTGCAAATTTTGTGCAAGTAATGAACACAGTAGTACTGGGTGTGACAAATATTCAGACTTTAACTAAAGAGCTAAAAGATGTGAACAGTTGAACCTATGTAAAAAGTGTACTGGCCAGGGACATTATAAGAAAGACTGTGAATCTAGGTTAAGATTCAAGTGTAAGTTTTGTAAAAGTTTACGACATGTCTCATCAATGTGTGATTCACCAAAGTGTCCAAACAATAGTACTCAAACTCAAAAGATACCTCCACCAAACAAAGGTAATCAAGAAAATGCCACTTTCATGGGACATTCTGTTTGCTCAAACAACGTAACAAGAAACACTGAGATTCTTTTACCAACTATTACTTTGGACTTAGTGAATAGTGAGGGTAGCACCACTCCAGTGAGATGTCTTATAGACTGTTGTTCTCAACAAACATTTGTTTCGCAAAATGTAGTTAATAAATTGGGTTTGACACCAAACCCGAATGAACAAACCTCAATATTGCATCCTTTGTTAAGGATAACTCGGACAAAAAGCTATAAGACAATTGACCTGGAACTACATTTAGAAAATAAATTAGAGAAAATTGAAGCAGTTGTTATTTCTAAAGTAGGACAAAACAAACTGGTTATACCCAAACTAGAACAAACCATAAATCATTTGGGAAAACACTACAAAATAGCTGATAGACATATCACAAACAACACAGTAGCTAACATTGAAATGTTAATAGGGGCAGATTATATTAATCTTATTCATAAGGGCATAGTAAAGATAGGTGATGGTATAGCTATTCAGACTCCATCAGGGATAGCCCCTTTGGGTGACCTATCCAAATACAACCTAGACCTAAACCAAAATAGTTCATGACCAACAAATAATATGTGCCTCAACTCAGTCCTACATAACACCTGTAAGAATAGCAACACTTTGAATAATATTATCTCAACTGAGAACATTAATTCATCATTATCAAATGAAACTTTGGATGAGGCAATTCAAACTTTATGGTTGCTAGAATCTGTGGGTATACATGACACAAATCAAACTTCAGAAGATCAGTTAATGGTAGAAAGATTTGAAGACACCATTCAGTGCAAAGACAATAGTTATTTTATTGAGTTACCTTGGAAAATAAATTGTCAACTTTAAGAGATAATCTCAAAGTAGCTAAAGGACATTTATATAAAGTAATGAAAAAACTCAAACAAGATAATAATATTAAAAAGTACAGTGATGTCTTCAAAGAACAGCTACAGAAAGGCTTCATTGAAGAAGTAACAAATAACCCTTTTAAAAAAGATGGTTGTCATTATTTAACCCACAGGGGGTTTATCGACAAGATGCCCCAACAACAAAACTCAGAGTAGTATATAACTGTAGCCTCAAAGACAGTGATAAACACAGTTTGAATGATTGCCTGATTGAGGGTCCTAATCTCATTTCTGACCTTGTGAAGATCTTACTGAGGTTCAGGTTAGATAAATATTAGGGCGGAGTGAAAAACTCATTTCTCGAATTTTCAAATTGGCTAGTGTGGAAAATGTGTGGAGTAGTGAGGAAATAAGCTGGTATAAACTTAAAATCATAACATTAATATCTTCAGGTGCCACAATGACCTTCAATATTGAAAAAAATTGAAAAAAGCAGATTTTAACCAATAATTACAGAAGAGTCCACGATGCACAATATACAAGAATTTATTCACACTTGTATAAAAATAGCTCAGTCAACCTTTAAAAAAAGTTTCTATTCTCTAAAAACAGTTTTCTATAGTCAGCTCACTCAGCTGTCACGTGAGTACCTCGGTTCAGTGTAGCTGTCGCTCTCGTAGCAGGTGGGTGTTCTGTTGTTGGCGTTACTCAGATAGTCTAAACTATATTTCTTATATATTTTGCATTTCTGTATTGTGTTGCCCTAAGTTTGCCATGTACTATTAACTGAAATTAACGTATAATTGATATTAGCTCTTTCTTTTTCAGATTTGTATACTTTCAAAATGTCTCGAGTTTGTGCAAAATCAACCAGGGCCTCAACTGAGTGCCCCATGTTTGGTATGGGGGAAGATTTGTGGCACAGGAATCTTCCTACATACGAAGGAGTTTTTAAATATTACTTGTTTGTAAGAAACGATTTGAAACAGAATACTAATAAAGATCCTTCAATATCTCAAATATTAGAACAAGTTGTTGATAAATTGAAAACAATTTGGGAAAGTGCTTCCGTCCCAATTCTGTCAGACAGGCGAATTGAAACAATGTTCAGAAGCTACCACGAAAAGTATCGTGTCATTATGAAGCCATACCAAAGCAGAAAAAATTCTGAAGCTTACAAAGCAAAGATTGATATGTTCAAAAAAGAAGCACACACGAAACTTTTTGACATTGCACGTGCAAGTGCAAAGTACTAACACAATGTTCTTGTCCCAAAGAAAAAACGGTTCCAAAGGAAGAAGTGACGTTCCTCTTAGATCAAAGGAGTGAAAGAAAACTGTTTATTGATAGAGTAGATATTACACTCTCAAAGAAAAAAGCATCTACGTTGCTAAGAAAGCAAAAGAAGCTGTGAGGCTCACCAAAGAATCTTCACAGGAGAAATTGCAGGATACAAATGTTGAATTATCATCATCGACATCAAAGAGTGAATGTGAATCTGGCGAAATATCAGACAATACATTTCCAGAGCCAGTCAGCTCGAAGAGAAAGCTCGAACAACCTGAAGAACAATTATTCAAGAAAAGGAAAACTACAAATCTACCTTCAGTGGCTACTGCTTGTGACAGGACTGCAGTTTCAGATCGAGCTGCAGCATTCATTGTTAGTGCAGTATTGCAAGATATTGGAGAAGTTTCTATTGACAATACATCTGAAGTAGTGGATAGGAGTAAAATCAGAAGAGAAAGACAAAAGAAGAGATCAGAAATTATGAAAGATCAAAATCAGGTCCCAATCAGAGGAATCTATTTTGATGGTCGAAAAGATTCTACACTCTTCCAAGAAAAAAAAAGAGTCCAAAGTATATCAGAAGAAGGTAACAGAAGAACATATCACTTTAGTGAGAGAACCTGGTTCAGATTATTTGGGCCATTATTCTGTGAATTCTGGATCAGCTGAAGAAATATATAAAGGAATGTTTGAGTATATTGGAAATAATGACATGAACCTGGAAAACCTTGTTGCCATTGGATGCGATGGTGCAGCAGTCAACACTGGAGAAAAGGGAGGCGTTATAAGGCTTATAGAATTGAAGCTGAAGAAGCAGTTCAACATTTAGTGTGCCAGCTCCATGCCAATGAATTGCCATTACGCCATTTAGTTGCAAAGCTGGATGGAAAAACATCTGGCCCCCGCGGATTCACCGGTCCTATTGGCAGGGAATTAGAGAACTGTGAGAGTCTTCCTATTGTCGAGTTTGAAAGGATTGATGCTGAGGAACCAACTGTAGACTGTGAAGATCTTAGCACCGACCAAAAATATCTAATTGATATTCATCAGGCCATAACAAAGGGATATTGCTCTCCAGATCTTGCTCATCGTAGTCCAGGCAAAATGGCACATTCACGATGGCTGACTACAGCAAATCGTTTGCTTCGTCTATACGTTTCAACTGTAAGTCCATCTGAGAACCTCATGAACATTGCTTCTTTTATAATGAAGGTCTACATCCCAATGTGGTTTTCTATTAAGCAAAGTACGTCTTTTGTCAATGGCTCAAAACATGTTTTCAAAACTATTGAACTAACAAGAACACTGAATGACGAAGTAAAGGATATTGTAAACCCTGTCATACAAAGAAATGCATTTTTTGCAAATCCAGAAAATATTCTAGCATCAATGATTCATGATGACCGCAGCGCCATAAGAGAATTAGCGTGGAGGCGAATAAAGAAAGCAAGGCAAACAAACAAGGAAAAGTTGTGAGGCGTTTCACAGTACCTGTTATTCAATTTGAAGCTACTGATTATACTGATTTAATTAATTGGCAAAAATGCATTGTCACTGAACCACCTGTGACAAGACACCTGACAGAAAATGAGATTGAAGAATTCATAGAAAACAAGAGTACCCCTCCATTCGAGAAATTCCCTTGTCATACACAAGTAGTAGAAAGAATGGTAAAATTAGTGACTGAAGCATCATCAAAAGTATTTGGATTGAACGCGCGAGATGGCTTCATAAGATCAACACTTCAGTCACGTAAAAAAATGCCATCATTCGAAAGTAAAGCTGAATATAAAGTTTAAATAAAACGTTAATAGAAAAAAACATGCGCAAGGATGGGTGGTTGGGAGGGCATGGGTGGAGCTCGACACGCAGCCACCTCCTCGTGGTGAGTTCTGGATTATTTAGATCATTAATCAAAAGAACATTGATTTAAATAAACTAAGAGCTGCGTAATTCAGTAACTATTTTGGTAATTGGAACACTTAATAATAATAATAACAAGTAAGTTTCAGTTATTGTACTAATGCAGAATATAAGAAAATCATTATATTTCACCTTTTTCGACGGCTTTGTGGCACCTGAAGATATAATTTCGCAGGACTAATATTTATGCACAGTCATTATCTATAGCACCCACATATTTTCCGCACTAGCCATATTTGAATTTCGAAAAGAAGGTTTAAAAACCTCATTTTCGATCCGCCCTAATAAATATGCCGTACAAAGTGACATTTCAAAGGCATTTTTGAGAATAAATCTTAAAAATGAATATGATAAGAACCAACTTAGGTTCTTATGATTCAAGGATCCATTTGATTTGAATAAAGGGTTCATAACCTATAGATTTAATGTTGTGTTGTTTGGAGCCAATTGCTCACCTAGCCTATTAGCATTGACAATTGGACATCATTTGAACCAGTTTAATAACTCTTTAACATTGAACTTCCTTAAGGAACATTTTTACGTAGACAATCTAATAGGCTCAACAACAACAAAATCTGAATTATCTGAAGTCTATGAACACTCAAAACATTATGCAACAAGGTAACTTTGAACTTAGAGAGTGGATTTCAAATGATGAGGATTTAAACAAAAAGATTTTAAAGGATAATAATGGTCTTACTGAGCCATCAGACAGAGTTAAAACTTTAGGTATGAACTGGTATTTGGATGCAACTTCTAACAGTCATGATTCAATCTGTACTAAAGGTTTTAAACTTGATGAGGAAGCAAATACTAAAAGACAAATATTATCAGAGGCTTCCAAAATTTTTGATCCTATGGGTCTATTCCTGCCTTCAACAATAAAATCAAAGATTCTCCTCCAAGAAATTTGGAGGACAAATGTTGGGTGGGATGATCCAATAACAAATGAAATAAAAAATCTTGGAAGAAGTTAGCTGCTGATTTAACAAAAGTGCAGAACATTAAAATTCAAAGGTGCTGTGGGTTTAGGGATAAGCCCCAGAGACTTCATGTGTTTGCTGATGCAAGCACACAGCTTATGGGTGCTGTGCGTATCTTGTAAGTCCTACAGAAAGTCATCTAATTTATGCAAAAGGGAAAGTTGCACCTCTCAAACCTACCCGAACCATACCTCAATTGGAACTATTGGCTGCTGCATTAGCCATTAAAACCATTTCATTGCTTAAGGATGCTTACCATGATGTGAACATAACTGATATCCACATCTGGCTTGACAGTCAGATTTGTCTTGCCTGGATACGGAATGATAGCATTAATAGTAAGAATATCTTTGTAAGAAATAGGCTAAAAGAAATAGCTGAAGCTAATGAAAGCCTACAAGTAAACTTTCACTATGTTCCAACTAAACAAAATCCAGCAGACTTTCTGACCAGAGGTTTATCCTACAAGTTGTTGAAGTCAAACAAAACTTGGTTTATGGGACCTAAGTGGCTCTGTAATACAGACCAATGGCCTGTGGAACAAGTTAACTTGACATTAAATTTAATCTTTTCAAATGAAAAGGTTGAACCAATCACTAATTATGAACGTTATTCTGACTTCAGTAAACTTGTCAGGGTCACAGCCTACTGTTTGAGGTTTGCTCACAACTGTTTAACTACAATTAACAAACAGCTAAATAAAAACAATCATAATTATACAGAAGTTGCAACCAAATACTGGATAGGCCATGCACAACAAAAAGAGTACAATAAAGAGTTAGAATTCTTGACTAATGGGAAACAAACAAAAGAACCTGTACCATCAGTAGTTGTGGATCTAAACTTGTTCAGAGATGAGGAAGGCCTTCTAAGGTGTAAAGGGAGATTAGACAAATCAAAACTGTCATACAAAAGCAAACATCCAATCCTTTTACCTAGATTTAGCTATTTGACAACATTAATCATCAGAAAAACACACAATGATGTATATCATATGGGGGTACACAGACACTAACTACATTAAGAAAAACTTATTGGATACCCAAGGGAAGGATCACTGTTAAAACAGTCCTGAGTGAGTGTGTCACATGTAGGCGTATTCATGCTAGGCCCTATAGGAAACCAAATCCTCCTGCTTTGCCAGAGGAGAGAGTTACTCTCAACAGACCCTTTGAGACTGTAGGCATTGACTATACAGGAGCATTGACTGTAGGGGTGGTTGACACTGAACAAAAAATGTACATTGTACTGTTTACATGTGCTCTCACGAGCTGTTTATTGGATGTTGTGGAGGACCTTACAGCAGAATCTTTTGTTGCTGTCTTTAAGAGATTCTGTGCACGACATTCAGTACCAAGACAGTTTGGACTGACAATGCTACATATTTCAAGGCTGGTGAACAAGTCATCCACGACTTGTTAAGCGATGAACTTCACAATTATATATAAAAATTCAAACATAAAGTGGAAGTATATTCCAGTTGCCTCTCCTTGGTATGGTTCTATCTGGGAGAGAATATACAAACAGTAAAGAATTGCTTGAAGAAAGCAATTGGTAAAAAACAGATACACTTATTTGAGTTGCTCACTCTCCTGGCTGAGATTGAGAACATCATCAACAATAGACCACTCACGTATGTGAGTGACAACATTAATGACCCGGAACCATTAACTCCAAATCATTTGATTCGGGGAGAACAAGTTAGTCTCCTGCCGGACTACAATATAGACTCTTCAGAAGACCCAAACTGGACTCAACGACACGATGAACTCCAGACTAAGTTACAACACTTAACTAGAGTTAAAGCTCATTTATTAAACAGTGGAAAACTGAGTACTTGATGGGTCTAAGGGAGAGACATAAACAAATGACTAAAAGGATTGGTCTGACACAATTAAGGTAGGGGACCTTGTTCTCATACATGACAGTACTCCAAGACAATACTGGCCTCTGGCTAGAGTTTCAGAACTCAGACCAGGGGCAGACGGGGTAACAAGAGTGGTCAAATTAAGGACTTCAACGGGTGACACAACAAGAGACATTTCTCTTTTGTACCCTTTAGAGTCTGGACCCAAAACAATGGACTTTGGAGAACCTTCTCCACTGACAGTAACAACTGGAGACACTGAACTTCCAGTAACTATTCCTTTGACAGTAGGAGTGGTAACGCATCCTACTACAACATTGACAGACACAAGACCTCAGCGACAAACAGCATTAAAGGCGCGACTATTTTTACACAAAAAATAGATGCTGGGGAATTGTAATTTTATCTTCTAACTTTCACTTTTTCTTTTCTTATGGTAAAGACCATAGACAGTTTCATCCTATGGATGTATATTTTCTCTTCTAATTAAATGCTACACCATCTCCATGAGAAGGTGAGGATAGGCACTGTTAATCAGATTAACAGGCATTTACAGTCAAATAGTTAGCTAGTCTACACTCAGACATAAAAATTGGTGACAATGACACCAAAATTTTTATCTCCCGGGGCCCCCAGTATATGGAAAACTGATGAGTGGGTAGTTGGGAGGTAACGAAAATGGTTCACTGAGTAGGTAGGTAGTTAATCTAACAATTATTAAATTCCTTTTATGTCAATAACTGGGTGGATGAAACCAATTGGTTGCTCACCAGAGTTATTCTCCACACTAGTATTTATATACTGTGTGACAAGAGCGTGCTCGGTAATAGATATACATTACCGATAAACCAACCGAGGAAAAAACCAACACGACGCTGGTGGAAAAAGCCCCGCGAAAAGGAGAACAAAGGAGAACGAAAACGAGGAACGGGGCGACATGACGCAACTAGAGAAGGGACAACAACAGACACCGAAGAAAGATCCCCACCAGCAAGTACGCTCTCGACAATTATACAGGAAGGAGAAAAGAGACTCTCTACTAACTAGCAGTAAGTGACTAATTGTGTTTTTAGCCCAGTTGGATCTTCTAACTTCTAACTTAGAAGACTCATTAAATTAAGCTGGGTCAGACAACTTAGGCCTACATTGTGGCCTAAGACCCAGCATCAACTCATAGCTTAACAAAGGTGAAGGTAGATTGCTCTAACCTAGTTTGGTGAGGAATCCTACTGTGGACCTCAATTTATCTGCCCGCTCTGGACCATTTCCGGAATCTCTAGGCTGACCCCTACAGGGCTAGACTTAATCTACTCTATAGTTAGACTGGAGATACACGGGGTGGGTTAATTGTGGACCAATTTATACAGAGCATTTTTCACACCTTGCTTCAATTATATGAAGTACTTATTTCGCCGCATCCCGAATCTATTTGAATATTTATTTATTCCAGTATCAACGCGAAAAGGAAATGACTCGAATTCCGACTCTGATTTTGAGTCAAAGCGTTTTGGAAGTTTGGACTCCGACGAAAAGAGATGAAAAAAATATTTGCCTGCGAAAACGCTCGCTATGAGACGAAATTTTGAAAATAATGGGTGCCATCTTGAAAGGAAAATCATTGAAGTGTCTTCAACAGATATTTTTCGTCTTTAAACCTTTAAAGTACTTAACTGTAGTGCCCATCTACACAATTTTGGATTTTTATTGTTCTTATTAAATATGTATGCGAATGGCCGGTGGTCGGAATGAATATGAAATTTTACTCCCGTCACATAATGCGCGAACTTATTAACTCCCTCAATTACAGCCATTGTTTCCTTCTCTATTGTCGATTTCGAGACTTCAGAATCTTTAAGTTTCCTAGGAAACTAAGCAATGGGCATAGGGATTGCTGTCTTAGTTATAGAGTTACCTGACATCTGCGTTAAAACTGCACCGAGTCCTTTATTTGACGCGTCTGTGTATACGTGGAATGGTTTGGTAAAATCCGGAGTTTGTAAAATAGGAGCCTCAGTTAATTTCTGCTTTAATGTATCAAATGCGATTTGATGTGATCTTTCCCATTTAAATTTATTGTTCTGTCGCGTTAATTCGGTCAAAGGTCCCGCAATAACCGAAAAATCCTTGATGAAACGACGATAAAAGCCTATTAGCCCTAAAAAAATTTTAACTTTTCGTATTGTGGAGGTGGTGAGCCCTCTTGAATACAAGTCAATTTCTCAAGTGATGGGGATAATGCCATGCTCAGAAACCTCATGGCCAAGAAATTTTACCGTATTCTTCGCAAAACTACGTTTTTACAAGCCCATTTTTAAATTGTAAGTTTCAAACTTCGTTAATACTTTATCTAAATTGCTCAAATGATGTTCAAAGTTTTGGCCTGTGACGATAATGTCATCAACAAACGAATGCCATATGTTATCCTGAATTTGTTTTCGTAAAATCCGATTTATAGTTCGTGAGAATATAGTCGCACCATTGGTCACTCCGTTTGGCAATTTTCTATATTCAAATAGGCCATTAAGTGCCATAAATGTAGTCTTTTGACGATCTTCCAGATTAAGGGTTATTTGATAGTAACCATGCTTTAAATCTAAGGTGAAAAACACTGTTGAACCATTTAGGCTATCAAATATGTCGTCGGATCTATTAATTAATTAAGTATCTTTCTTCGTAATTGCATTCAGTTTACAAAGATCAACGACTAATCTCGTCCACCCCCATTTTGTTTTTCACTAAGACAATCAGTGATCGCCAGGCACTTTCGGACGGTTGAACAACCCCCATTTTTAGCATATTTTGAATGTGCTGTTCCACTAAAGCGCGCGACGAGTACGGTAGTCTGTACTGTGGAGAAGCGATAGGCCCGCTGTTACCAGTTTCTATTGAACAAAGAACGTCAGGCACCTAGGTCGAATTCTTTTAAGGAAATGGCGTTCCTATGGTTACGTAAAAGGTTTAGTAACGTAGATTTTTGAGTGTCATTCAAATGAGACAATTCCAACTGTTGGAACTGTGTTTCTAATTCTGTATTAGGGATCACCGACGTAACACAAACTGAATGAGAAGGAACGTCAGTCTGAGGTTGCATTTCTTCCTATTACTGAATGAAAAGGAATTTTGAAATTTTTACTCGAATAATTATAAATTGCTAAAGGAGCTCTTCCCTTTTTTACGTACAGTAGACCAAAGTGGGGGGAAATTCGATGTCTCACGGTAACTTAGAGGAGTCTATTAAAACGCAGGTATCATCGGGAATATTATGTATTTTAACAAAATATCACGCCGACGTGAATGCAGGAATATCAAAATCTTTTCGAGCCATTGCAAAGTGCATTTGGGAATGTTTTGAAACTTTGACTACATTTACTTGAATCAACAGGATTTCGTTGGACAATGATGGGAAAAATGTTTTAAATAATTTGATAGACTAAATATCTGAATTTTCCTTATATTTTATAATCGCACTGGCACGTTTTAATAAGTCTGATCCAAAAGGTAACGCACCCGGAAATGAAACATCGTTAACAATAACAAAATTATGATAGTAAAATTTGTCATCTTTCAAATTAATTGGCAGTCGAATACTTCCTTCCGTTCGAATGCATTTTCCGTTCACAGCTCTCAGGATTTTATTACATGAATTGACCTTGAACCCCTGATTTACAAAATTAGAGGCAACCGAACTCTTAATTAGCGAAATATCACTACCAGAATCTATAAGAGTACGGTAAACATTATGATACATTTGAACGCGAATCATGGGGCATGCATTTTTCGCAGGTAGAGTAGGCTTCGCATTAAGTATGGGGCCTAGTGGTTGAGCAGATTTATTGGTGTTTTTTGTCGGCGAAATGTGAATTGTTGAAGTGTGTCGTTGTTTCGTAATAGGCTTGGGAGAACCTATTGCGTCCGTTGCCTCTTTGAAGAGGGTCCATTTCTTAAATGAGGGGCACGTACTACGCTTATGCCCCGGCATGTTGCAATGAAAGCAAATGCCTCTCGGTGGGTTACGAATACATCCCGTCAAAGAATGACCCTGAATGCGACAAAATAGGCACTATTTTCGTTGGAGATCTATCGTGGCCAACTGTGACGCGTTGGGAGGGGGTAAATTGTTTTGGAGAATCGGTTGTGGGGGAGGGTAATGGGAGTAGTTAGAGGGGGATATTCGATGGCATTGGTGATGAGGGGGAAAAACGCTTTATTTTTCGTCAGACGGGACGGATTACACCAATTCACTATTTTATCCGGATCTAATTCGCATTCAGATGGGTCCAATTTTTTTTGCAAAGGTATCGACATCTTTCGGGTCGAATGTTGACGGTGATGCCTTCAGGACATTCCGTTTCACAGCCAAGCTGGTTAACATTAAAGCTACTTCGTCTCTCGAAAATTTTCTGCTTTTGTCAAAAGCTCCGCAGATTTTATTCTTTACGATAGTAGAATATTCGGGGAACGACATATGAGGAGTGATTTGAAAGTTTCCAATAGAATTAAATAACAACAGAAACCTTTGTTCGGTGTGTCTTGACGATAAGGCGTTCCGTAATCCTCTCTCGTGCGAGACTCCGGGTCCGGAAGCGTATCTATCACCTTGTACAGTTGCGACCCTTTCAACTTGCCAAGAATGATCGTTACCTGATCCCGCTCGCTAATTTTCTTTAAATTTGCTTTCCACGTAAACGTTTGAAAATATGTTTCGATATCATCTTTATCTAAATTGAGGGCGGCTGTACGTTTCTCAAACTCTGAAAGGATTTGCGGAGACACCGTTAAAAGGTGATTAGTGCGGGGCTGACCATTTCCATTACGCCTACCAGCTATGTTAAAAGAGCTATATGTACTCGTATGTATCTTATGGGGAAAAAAATGAAGTGCCCGAGAGGAGAATCTCTAAAAATTAAAACCGTTTAAAGTTTATAACCCTCCCTTCGTATCGGGGATCTGGGGGAGATGGAGTATAATGGGGTCGGGGAATCGAGGGAGACCCTGAGGTAACCACTCGAGAGGGTTAAGGTCAAACAAAAAAGTTAGAAGCTACACAATCTGAGCGTGATTTTTTTCTTTCTTTTTCAAAAGCCTACCCCCTAGACAACTATATATAAATATTTATAAGAGTACCAAAATTTTCTATATAACAATGTTAACCAAAATAAATCGAAAGGGAAAGATGTAACATTAATTGGAAGAACACACACACAAATTTTCAATTCCTATTCATGACACGAAATAATGCAAAAGCCTACTTTAATAACGGAGTGCGTGGGTTCGTATTATTAAATTGATAATAATTTAATAAGATTAGCTGCCCCCAGAAATGTAGTGATTTGTTTATTAAAGAGCCTATTTGGCCGATATATTAAGAGTGCAACAGGTAATTAAGTATCTGTCCAGCTATAATAGTCGACTTTTCCACCGACATAACCTTAAGGATTGACGAAATAACTTGGTAGGCTTATTTTTATGTTTATTAAAATAACTAAATTATTTTAGGATTGCAAGCCTTGAGGGCAAGGGCGAACGTTAATACATAAAACAGCACCGAGAGAGGGAGAATTTGGTAATTTCGATTAACACTAAACTGACAAGCTATACTTACAAAATTCTGAGAGCCCCAAAAACCTGTGATCCTGACTGAACAAAATCTAGAATTCAACTCCCCGTAGGTAGGCTCTTATGGCACCCTTGCAGAGGGTTTTCCCCCACTTCTTCCCCCAATTCCCCCATTCCCAACCGAAACACCCACAAAAAAATATAAAAACCGTTACATTCTCTGAGAAGTTACATTTATCAGACATCTTAAATTTATCTTTCCAAAATGACTATATAAAAACCTATACTAAAAAGTTTAATTTGAAATACTTATAAAACTGCTATATTAACAATGTTCATTACAAACATTTCTCTCGGTGCTATTTATTAAATTTATTACAAATCATTACAATCATTACACATGTGTTCCAATAAATATATCTCGTGTGAAACAATTCTTCTTCATAACCCTTTGAATTATGATCTAAAGCGAACAATTTCAATCAAAGCTTGTAATTCCAGGTGGAATAGCACGGAAATACGATTGACTAATGCCTTGCCAAATTCGAGTCTTAATGCGAGATTTCCATGTAGCTAGAGGTTTAAGTGGGTGTTTATACTCGCACAATAGTCTGTTGAAAGATCAAAAACGTATACATTTACACTATCTATAAAGTCATTTAGCATCACTCCTGTATTAATCCCATCACACCCATCACACGCATTACATGCATTGTGTATAAAGCGAAAACCCAGCCTGCGTAGAGTATTTCGTCTATAATGGCCCTCCTACAGCCAAACAATAAATAAGCAATGTAATATTTTTCAAGTCAAATTTTTTAATTTAGATGATTTTTTTATTTTCTTCTCACGACATCATGTTCTAACATTCTCACAAGTATTCTTTTTGCCAGAATTCCGAGAGCCACATTCACTATCTCCTTGGAAGATAAGCCTGAAGGGACCGTAAACATTTTCATCTGAAACCGATTAATAAGATATCTGGCAGTCTCTCAGTAAATTTTTCTCAATTTCCATTTGCTTAGTAGCAATTAATTTCACGCGCCGAACTCTGAGATATGTGAATCACCACTGGTTTTGTAGCCTCTTCACTGCTCTTATCCAGGTTTAAGCATATCTCGGGGGCCGTGCGGCCGATTTCAATCTTCATATCAACCCCATTCACAAGTAGTTTCTCCTGGAACGATAAATCAAAGTGTAAGCGGCAATAACGGTCATAAATTTTCTTTTTAGATATTTTAAAATTATTTTTTATAATACTTTCCACGTTAGGGTTATAATAACATTCACTGTCAAATAGGTCTCTTTTGCGTCTTTTGAAAAGTTGAGTACATTTTCCATGTAAGCTCTATAATGGTAATAACTAGCACCTGATGAAATATTTGTCTGGTTTAGATATACATCACAATGACTAATTAATTATCGAATGCAAGAAATTGGCTTCGGGATAGATTGCGTATTAAGATTCACAGACTATTCCTTCTGAATGTGCTATTTGTGGTTCAGCATACATACTGTATATATATTGCTGGGATCGTAAAAATATGATCGGGCGCTAGGTATAACGAATTCTATAGGAGCGGTAGAAAAAACAACAGTGTTGAGTGGGTTAACTATGATAAATTCAGATTTACAATAGGTGTTTGTGTAGGTGGTAGGTCAAAGAGCGAGAGTTCTGATTTACAGCACACTAGGCTGTGATGTATGAAATGGGTCATGTCGAAGCGTTTATTAACCCTACTTCTCACTTCAAGTACACAATTACCTATGAGAGTTAATCGTAACAGGATTAGCTTATATCAGTTAAAAAGTAGTATACCGTTGTTTTAATACGTTTAGAACATCTCCTTTTTGATTGTCTTTTGCGTTTAACACCTCGACATGAAGGCTGATTATTTTTCTCTTTTCCTACAAAGCGCTTTTTCTTCTTCTTCCTTGTAAATGTTTTCTTTTTATTTCCTCTACCACGCATTTTCCTTTCAGCATCTGCAATAATCTCATCCCGTGTACGGCGTAAATGTTTTTTGAAAGCTTCTTTAGATTTAACACCAGCCATTATAACTTCAACGGTATTAAGTTCCGATTCTAGAGCCTTCCGCACAAGATATTCGCACCACTTTTCACTAAGAGGACTGCCGTACGTAGTATAGATGAAAAAATCGAGCCGAGACCACTTCCTCGCTCGTATCTCACCACGGTAAACGGTAAAAGGCTTTTGTGTCATTCTGCAAGACGTTGAAAGTGAAGCTTCACTGTTAAGCTCCCATAACCGAATTGATAGTTTTCACCTACCGTTCTTATATGTATTGCAATACTGTTTAGTAGGTTAGAGGCGACTTTGACATAATGGGGCTTATCATACGTTATACTCAAACTTTTTTCACTATGATTGGGTATGTGCACAATACGTATCAATCGTACCTGACTGTCCCCCACAAATTTGTTTTCCAAAGGAGGTGGATCTCCTCTATTGTTCAAACTCTCCAATTTTAGCTGGTACAATAAACTAAGCATATCATAGAGAAACTCCTGAAAAGTGTCTCTTTGGAAGGCTGAACTATATCTGCCCTCAGGTAAAATTTTGAACACCTCATTGTCTTTAATATTTCTACTCGTCTCTGATCTTAACGTTAGAGTACGTACCGGTGTATCTTTATTTAAGATTTCGAAAAGCAAATCATTTGTAAGGCTCGAATTTTTCAAACCCTCGTTTAACTCTGTAGCGGCCAACTGAAGTTGACGGAGTTGGTTGCAAGCAACCTGTGCAATGTTGCAGGGTATCGTCAACATTGGCAAGCTCATCAGGCCAAGCTCGACGAAGATGACGTCATGCAGGGCGAGCAAAAGATGACGTCAAAGCGCGGGAACCTCAGGACATGCCTTGTCTATCGTCTCTCAATTTCGTTACAGGGACACCAGGACGCCTCCACCTTCAGCTCTCCGAAAACCATTCAGTGATCCACGTGTTACCATCATGTAAACATCAGTGTGCAAGGCCCCATTGGCCT
Organism: Bathynomus jamesi; assembly: GCA_023014485.1. Lineage (NCBI taxonomy): Eukaryota > Metazoa > Arthropoda > Malacostraca > Isopoda > Cirolanidae > Bathynomus > Bathynomus jamesi. The sequence continues at coordinate 942,675 of JAJOZX010000769.1, read as the reverse complement.
TTTAATATCACTCAATTAACTTTACATAAAGAATCTATTAATCTGTCACGCGTTATTAATTGTCATATCGTAAGCATTAATTCAAGTGTGCACATTTATATCCAATGTAAAGAATCAACAATTCTGTCGCATGCATAAATCATTCGAATCAATTTATTTTGTATTAAATAAAAGAAGAAAACTCATGCTATCAATCATCCTAATTAATAACTTAATTAATAACATGACTTTGATCTAAAAGATCTGGTGACCTCGGCCAAAGCATTCATTAATAACATTCACTTAATAATCATTATCAAATAACGGTAATTATCATCATTCCTTATAGTACCGATTCACGCATCAAAACTATGGCTACAAACGGGCCATTAAAATTCAAATCATAATCATAAGTATGGCTACTATAAGTCTCTCAAAATTTCCTCAACACTGTCATAATGCATCAGTCCTACAGTACAGTATATAACCTTTGGTTAGCTTCCGCCCGAATTGTTCATTCTGACGAAGGTCATGTTTTTCACTTCACCTTAGACCTACAGTCTAACGTGGAATCCGAACCAAATCCCACCAACAGCCTAGCGTCTTAACCACTAGGCCACCTAGGATACCAATTTATCTACGAACCACTTTCTTTTTATTGTGTGGAAGGATGAACAGCTGGGTTTTGCTGTGCGCAGGCTGCCGTCAACGGGTCTCGAACCCGGGGCTGATGGATTCGTAGTCAGCGACGCTAACCACTACACCACTACATCTAGTGTTATTTCTGTGCTGAAGTACTGTACACCGCCGTTCCGTACCATATGCATGGTCATCCACAGTCACGCCTGCTTTTTCACATTCATCACGTCTTCTAAGAATCATAGAAACGATTTCTTTCTTTTCAGTACTTAAAAGTTTACCTGTCAGTTGAAATTCACACGATCCAACCTCGTACGACTCACGCTCCAATTCGATAGGACTATACAGATCTGTTATAAAGTTGGTCAGAGTATTGTGAGGATACGTCCCCAACGAAGCAGAGGAGGGTAGTGCAACGTAGAAGTGATCCGCTACCATGATGTATACTATTTAAATTTCATTATTGCACTAGCTTTTATACAGGATTTGAAGATTTTTGGGGACCCTAGCTATTTTACTAGGGACATTTTTCTTTTTCCGGAACCTTTTCTACGTAAAATTTTCTCAATTTTAAATCTTTTTCCTAAATTAAATGTTGCCTTCTGCAACTCATCACCATAAAAACCTCCCTCAACATCTTTATCATTCAAATCTTCGACGTAAAACATCATCACTTTGCCTTTAGATTTATTAACTAACTTTAAAAATTTCCTGAGTCCAGCTGTGTTCAAATCCTTTCTTGAACTTGTTACCTCATCGTGAGAGCCTTACATGATCACTGATTTTGAAACGTTCTATCATAGAGGTCGCTTTGGCTCTATCTTTTTCCACCGGTTCTGTATATGTGACTCTTTCTAAAACCTCGTCAGGTGATGTTCCAATCATAGGATGGTAAGAACGGTTGTAGAACGACGCTAGATGACTCAAAATGTCTATGTATCTGTACGTATTGTTGTGCGTAAAATAACGATGCATGCGTTCCTTTATGGTATGCTGTACCCTTTCGGCTAAATAGGCCTTATGCACAAACTTGGATGTACAATAGCTAATACTGAGCTCTGACAGCATATCTTGAAAAGCTCGACCCATAAATTCTTTCCTTAAATCTGTACACAGATAGCCGGATATTCTATTTTCCTTCAGCATCAACGACTTTGTAACTTTAGCAACTGTTTCAGGTGAATTATTTTTAAGAGGTCTAAACTATAGCCTTATAAAGCTAACTAACGAAAATATCACGACCTAACCTAACCAATCGTTATGTCAACTGTACGCCCTTGACGATTGGTTAGGTTAGGTCGTGATATTTTCGTTAGTTAGCCTAGATTACCAACCTCTTTCTAACCAACCAACCTTTCTCTTTTTAACATATTGCTTCCCAGTATTAATCACTTTAACATATTGCTTCCCAGTATTAATCACTTTAACATATTGCTTCCCAGGAGGGATCACTTTAACATATTGCTGTCCGAATGCTTTGGGAAGCAATATGTTGAAGTGATCCGGTAGCCCTTTAGAGTCTATCAACCTCATCGTAAGAAGCCGGACTAGAAATATCGTAATAATGTTTTCTTAATACGTCAGCCATTTGTGTATTTTAGAAGCACGTGGGTATGGTTGTACGTTGGTGATTGGTCTCTTCTTCTTCTTCAGAGGTCTTACACCCACAGGCGATGGTGTGCTCTGTTGTGGTATATGTGTTGTTTGTTCCAGATCTTTTATTGTTCTAGTTGCCAATCAGTGTTTTTGGTATGTTTATGTGTTGTAACCTCGATTTAATGTTACTCCATCCTGGTGGAGAGGGTCTATCCCACTTTCTAACCAAATCATGAAAGATATCAATAATATTCGAATCCTGAACCTTTGCACCTTTAATAACAACCTCACGAGTATCGGTCCATTGTATAACGGAGTCGACATTCAATAGATTATAAAGGCTTGCTCGTTTATTCCTCAATGCATGAGGGAGACTATTTTTTAATACATGTTCGAGATGTTGCAGACTCACCCCGTTGTTCTTTGTTTGTTTGTCTCTAGTCTCATGTTCACTATCACCACTATGTTTGATAACTACGAGTAACTCCACAGGTTTCTTATAATCTTCGTACTGTTGAAGAAATTTCTGAAGAGATTCTTGGTATGAAATTCTCTTCTCATCAGGATGCATGGGCTACGTCGTAGCCAATATCGTAACACCGCTTCCCGTTGATCAGCGAAGTTAAACGACATTGGGTCTGGGTAGTAGTTGGATGGGAGACCGTCCTCCATTTCCAGATTATGTGGCGACCCGTGGTTCGGATCACACGTAAAGCTGTAGGTCCCCTCCATCATATGATCTTAGATGTTGCGAAGAAGGTTAAAGAAACCCAATAATTATTATTATTATCAGGATGCATTTCGGTATTTAGTAGATTCATCAATTCACTTTCCATTCTTTTAAGCCTGTTTATTCGGGGTTCTAGAACTGATTCTTGATTCGTTGCATTTTGTAGTGCAGAACAATCACTACTTTCTCATTATATTAAGTTAGATAATATAGGGCCCAAAAGTGAAAATAAGACAGGCAGGAATGAACCGCCTTTTTGTACAATAATTTGCTTTTTCTTTAGCACAGTTTGTCTTTTACGAGCGTCATTGGTACGTTGCATTTTATAACATTGAGGCAGGCTTCACAAATACATTTTAAAAAGTCGGGGTCCATATTTTTGACAAACAGTCTTTGGAAAGTGCGAGGTAGGTGGGGAAAGGTTTTCATAAATTCACGATATTTCTTTATGCGCTTCGTTATTCTGGGATATACACTGTTTCAGCCTCGCTTTAGAAATATCATATATTCGTTCTTAGAAGTACCCTAAATGTGTTTCGTGGCTGAAGGTCGCAGAAAATACTAGTAACGTCGACTCGTTGCTTCTTTATAAACCTCCAAAAATTCCTTACGCTGATTCAGGAACATTTGACTGGCTAATACCCCAATTTGTGAAACATCTCGACGTTGCACGAATGAGATGAGGTATTGTGTGTTCAGTGAAATATCACGCATATACTTGAAAATAGATTTTGGTTGATGAAAAACACCCTTGTGTTAAGATGGTGGGAGAATACTGTAAACGTTTCGGCAAACGTTTTATTTATTTCTGACATAAGATCCACAGTTGATTCCCCTTTATTAACCCAACATCGTAAATACCTTTGTGGAATAATACGATGTCTTTGAAAACATTGAAAATAGATTGATATGTTGAGTAACACCATATAATTTTGGGGACAGGTTTTGAGTACAGGGTATCTTTATCATTAATAATTTTAAGCGTAAACATAGTTCTACTACAACATGTAAGACCGCTTACAGTATATGTTAAAGGGCTCGTGAACATGAATTTTTCTAGAGAATCCATCTCCAACGCGACACATTCTTAAACGAGATCTCTATAAAATATAAAATTTAAAGGACCATTCCTTATATTCGCCAAACTTATTTTCTTTTTCTCCTTATGGATAGTACAAAAGAACCTGAGATGAACGTAAATAGAATGAATTTTTTATAAAAAATCTTTGCCTAAACTTTGTTGAGATTCGAAATTAATTTCTTTAATTGAAAGATCAAACTTGTTTCCTTTAATTACCCATGTATTTAAGTGATGTGATGATGTTTTATTGAAAATGCCAACCTGTAAGCATTTAATTAAAAAAAAAATTAAAAACTTACAACCGTACTTCGAAGGTTGCTCTCCCCAGATTTTATTATCTTAGTCATAAAAGCATTAAACTGTAGATCATCGTTCTGACTGTTAGTACATTATCTGAACGTAGGTACAACTACTGACCACACCCAACGCCGGTTAACTTCGTTAATCTATCGGGAAGGAGATGTGGTCATATGAACTCAATAGGGTGTCCAATTTTTGACCAACTTCTTTTTTTCTCTGGTCCAACCTCCTAATATCATTATGCCTGTTGCTCTAAGTAAGAAAATAGCAATTATTTTCAATTCGGGGAAACTTTTGGACCCCCTTAGCCTACAAAACCAATTTTCCCTTTTTCTTTATCAAAAATTTTCGATTTTCGGAAGTGTTTCGGTTATATGACGCGTTCGGTGGAGAAGGGGCGAACGCAACATTTTCGAATTATGCCACAAAATGCAGTTAAAGTTTGTAAACTTTAAACCTTTGTATTTTACCGGTTTATTGAAATGTTGTATGAATTTGAACACATATTTGAGTAAAATATTGTTGTGTAATATGTCGATATAATAAAACGCCAAGAAATTTTACAATATTATTTATTGATAGCTTCTGATGTTAACTGGTGTAATCCATTATTTGGTCCTCTTCGTCGAATGTTGTATTACCTGCTTCAACTGTTTCGGTTTCTTCCAGTTCCTTTAACAATCTTGTATAATAGTTCACTGCAGTTGCAGGCATTAGGTCTGACAATTCTTTGAGATCTTTTATTTTTTCCTTAGTTATTGGCAGCAATTGGGAATACTTTGGTTGCAGTGTCTGCTGGGTTAGATTGAATAAACTGACACTGTAGGATTTTTTCCTTTTCTGCGGTCTGACGGGATGGCTATTATCTGGGGTTGTGCGGTATGCAGTAGATATTACGTAGCCTTCTTTGTGTTGAAAGTCAAATATTAACTTTCTTGCATCTGTAAATTTAGTAGTTGTTGATTTCCTAATGACAATGCACGTTTTTAGGACGTCAAAATCGAGAAAATCAGCCTGTTTCATTTCTACAACTAGGAAGCGCTGCGAAACGGCTGTAGTTATGGCCGTAACATAATCTTTTTTGGTGTAAATAATATTGCTGTAATTATTTTTTATATTTTGTTCAATTTGGCCAAATTGAGCATCACAGGGCATTGTCGAGTGACCAGAAAGTAGATAGATGTGTTCAATGTGAAGCAATGATGCGGAGTGAATTTCTCTGAGATAAATTAAAACCTAAATTTTACCGTGAAAGAGTGCAGACTAACATCTAATTTTTTGCATAGGTAAAGCAAAGGTTTTAAAGGATAATTATACGACAAAAAACTCATTTTTCGAATTTTGTGGCGTTCGCCCCTTCTCCACCGAACGCGTCATATATTCCTTGCATTTTATTATAACCTCATTTGATGTACATTTCTTGATAGAAAATTAAAATAGCTATCGATTGATACCTAATTTACTATGCTTTTGTACCGAAATAGAAAATTATAAAGCAAAAGTTTTAATTTTTTTACATTTTCTTCTACATTTTGTCTTGAGTGGGATTTAGAGAATAGTTGTTACCGCCACCTGTGAAGCATCATCCCAATGCAGCTTCGCGGCAATGGGCCTTGGAATAGATTTGAGACTCACAATATTTCCAAGGTGGGAACAACTCAAGAGATTGAACATTTCATGCCAGCTCTTGAGCTCCATCGTTTTTTTTTATTCAACAAACATACAATACTTTGAACATAAAAAATTACTTAGTAAAGCAAATGAATGTATGAAATAAAATGTGAATACTGATAATGATTGAAGCTATTCTAGCAGTTGAACTAAGGAACTTTTTAAAAGATGGCAACAAATTTCTTTGATATTTGGAGATTTGAATAAAATCTCTGTCCTCTTTCCATGTTTTAACAAGTTTATTTAACCATTTTCCATTGCTATGTAGAACATCAAAGAAAAACCAAGATTTTGGTCCAGCTGGGGAAGCTAGTTTGGTTGATTTATTGATCAAAGGAAATACTGGTTTGCCACTTTGGGCATACAAGCTGTTTTTATCATTTCTATGTGATCTAATAATTTCTGGAGCAATATTTCTTTTCTCTTCATCAGATATACGTAAAGAAAATAATGAAAATGGAATAAGCTCCTCAATTAGGTACCTTCGAATATCTTAATTGTACGATGAGCTACATTTCTCTCCACTGTCACCATATATGTGAAGGTCACTATAGAAAGTCAAATCATTGATTGCTGCATCCGACGCTTTTGGTGCTTTGAGCCATAGTTGGATATATAAAGCAGTGAATAAGCAGAACTCCTCTAAGTGTTTCACATATTCTTCAGAATAATCCATTTGTTTGCTGAATGCCAGCATTTTAGCAGAATAGAGAATAGTTTCCATCCAGCGAGCATTATGAATTGCTCCCGGACGGAGCCAACGAACTCCGTTAGGTAGTATAGTCCAAGAATTTGGAGAACAACTTCCGCACATTCTCTATATTTATTATTGATAAGTATGTTTCCGGTATCTGTGTCGCTTAACATCTCCTTCAAAACTTGGGTTACACGTTGCATCTTTGATTTTATCCGTCTATTTGTAATTTTCAAAGTTGTATAAGGTTTTATGACGTCTAATGTCTTCCATTTATCTCGAAACTGTTTAAATCAGGGTTGGCACTAGTGGGCCCAGCCCGAAAAAACCCACCCGGTTTTTTTTTTTTTAAAAACCCACTTGAAAAAACCCACTATTTTACCCACTTGTGGGTTTTTTCATGAAACTTAAGAAGTGCATATGCAATTATTTTTAAAAATTGTCATATAGGCGCCTATAATGATTTTACATGCAAAGCAAGCAAACATGAGTCAACAAATAGACCTACAGGTATAACTCTTTGGGTGAGGTAGCAGGTTATAGAGTGTAGACATCAGCCAATCAGGGTGTTATACATCCTGATTCTTCAGTCAACTGCATCTTCAAGGAATTTTCTACTTCTTCATGGATTGTATTTAAAAGTGGACCAGACAAATTTCGACGGGAAGGTGGAGTGTAGCCTGGTCTTAGAGTCTCTATCATTTCAATAAAATACTTAGACTCTGCACATAGAAATGGAATATTATTTGCATAAAAGAATTTGGCTATTTTGTTATCAATGACATTTTTCTGCAAAGTTGTTGTTGTCATGCCAAAATCGCTTACTTTCTTTTGAATTTTTCTTTTTTTCATCTGTAATTGTGTCACTGGTGGTGAGGATGAGTCTGGATCATCTGAGAGGTCTATGTCATGGCAGTATGAAGATGATGTACTGGCAGTATTGTCAGTCTTGTTTCTTGATTCCATGTGTTTCAAACATTTCATTAAATGCATTTTTATTCGCTCTATTTTATTACTTATTTCATTACTGCAATGTTTGCATCTAACTTTACTAGTCCCATCAATAATATTGACTTCACTCCATTCATGCCCTGATTTTCTTCCTGATCCAAAGGTCTTTGGCATTATTTAATGCAGTTATAACTTCAAACAGACTAATTCTGTAGGCTAGCAGTAAAGATAAATATGCTGTTGCCAGTTTGTTTTATTAACTGTGAATAAAAGAAAAAATATTCAGTAATATGAATTAAATAGATATAACTAGCTGAATTAAGTTCCCTTTGGGAGCTGTAATTCATCTACTTCCAGCAGAAGACACAGGGGCCTGTCTTCCATAGGAAGTATAGCCTAACAAATAGAATAATTTACCACACCAAATTTAGTTCAAATTGGTCCATGTTTTCCAAATTTTGTTGTGAAGCTCAATCTGAGAAAATAATAACTTTTTATGCTTAATTGCCTGGAAGGCAACCTTTTTGCTAAAAACAAGACAAATGTTATATTAATAGTGTACGGTACAGTACAGTATTATTATAAAAATAAGAATAGGTAGGTCTAATATGAACTACCATATGGACATATGAAAAAATCCAATTTTACCCGGGTTTTTTGGGGTTTTAGGTGAAAAAACCCGAAAAAACCCACCTGGGTTGGGCTTTTTCAAAAAAAGTGGGTTTCTTGCCAACCCTGGTTTAAATAACACATTTTCTGGGCCTGCGGTAGTGCCAAATATTTGGGTAAATGCAGCGGCCAAGACTCTTTCATAAATGTGATGCCACATGCAAGCCACATTACCTTTCTTTCTAGGAGCTCTTCTAAAATGATGCAGGCTCCATTTATCTATACAACCCATATTAGACGCTGTTTTATCAAAAACCTGTACAAATGTTTTGGCTCAAGTTCCAATCTTTTGCAGCATTAAATGCGGAGTTTGCTTGCATTTTACCAGAGGAATCCGGAATAGTTGGTATAGCAAGAACTTTTCCCTCAGGTGCTGAAGGGATCCCTAACGCAATTATTGCTAGCCTTTCTCCCGTTTCCCCACTGTTATCAGAAACGAGCTTCCCATCCCAGTGTAGAGCACAATGTTCAGGTGGTATAAACTTTTCTTTGACCATTGTGGCTGTTTCAGTTCTGCTTTTTATCCCTTGTCTGTGCATCGTTGATTTTGATAAAGTGATATCGCTTAGGTCTTTATCGCACTGACTTGCAATAACAGCAGCAAACCTTGTTCTTTGGCGAACAGAAAGGTTAAGATGATCTGCCATATTTGAAACAATAAGATTCTGTACAATATTTTTTCTTTTGCGTGAGGATTTTGATGGAGGAGGCGTATAATCCTCATCTCTAGCATATGATGTACTTGGAATAGGATTTCGTTTATTAGGAATCGCTATTTCTCCTTTAATATCTGTTTTCAAGGTCATTCTGAGTTTTTCCTGTTTCTCCAGTTCCTTCTCTTTAAGTAATTTTTCACGCTCCACTCTTTTCACCTGACTCTCAAACTTGTTTTGATAGCTTTTATCTATTGATCCTAAGCAAAGCTTTTAAGGTCCTCTTTTTTATTAGAAACTCTATATCTTGCTGCTTTGTTACCGAAGTTCTTAATGGATCTTTTTTTTTATTTCTATGGCATTTTGAGAACAAATATCAAATAACTCCTTTAATTCCTTCAGGAAAGAGGGTATCTTCTTATTTATTCTTTCTTCCTGTGTTTTGTTTTTCAAGAAGTATTCATCTTGCTTTATGAATTGTTCTACTTTTTTCTCGGATGGAGGATTTTGGAAGTATCTTGGCATGTGATACCGGCACAATCCCAAATTTTTTTTAACTTTTCTTAGTACTTCTTGGATCACATATGACTGTGATTTCTTTTTCATAGGTCCTCTTGCTAAAAATAGATAGTGACGTAAGACGTCACCATTAGATGGCAAAAGAGACCCTTTCTGAGGTTCCAAATTGTGAATTAAGTTTATGAGAAACCAATCTTCTGTCTTTCAACTTTTGCACAAGCCATTTTAGTCTAACTAATCTAATCTCAAATTTGTATCATAATCATATCATAAATCATATAATCATAAATCTGAAAATAAATAAAAGTACAGTTAGAACACACACGCACGCACACACACACACACACACACACACACACACATATATATATATATATATATATATATATATTATATATATATGGTTTTATACGGCTTTAGGATCAGAAATGGAGAAGAAAATGTTAAAAAATTAAAACTTTTGCTTTATAATTTTCTATTTCGATAAAAAAGCATAGTAAATTAGGTATCAATCGATAGCTATTTTAATTTTCTATCCAGAAATGTACATCAAATGAGGTTATAATAAAATGCAAGGAATATATAACCGAAACACTTCCGAAAATCGAAAATTTTTGATAAAGAAAAGGGGAAAATTGGTTTTGTAGGCTTAGGGGGTCCGAAAGTTTCATCAAATGGAAAATAATTTCTATTTTCTTACTTAGAGCGACAGGCACAATGATACTAGGAGGTTGGACCCGGGAAAAAAAAGAAGTTGGTCAAAAATGGGACACCCTAGAACTCAATCAATCCAGTTTATTCCAATTAGAGCTTGTTTTATATGTACAATATTACTACTCGAGACAGAAACAGTTACAATCTCTTCAAATGAAATAAGAAAAATATTTTTAAACGTTTTAGAATTTTAGAGTTTATCCTGAAGATGAGTGTTGTATACCTCAAAACGTTGGATCTATAAACGTTTTCAATGTCATCGTAACCCTATTTTATGGGGTTTCTTTTATAATGACATGATTATTTATATTAGATTGCTTAAATTTGTAGTTGATTTTTAGTTGTATATATATATCCATTGTTATCCATATGTTAAAATGGGATATATATATATATATATATATATTATATATATATATATATATATATACCCTCGACCATCGAAAGGAAAGAAACAGAAATAAAAATAAAAATAAATAAAGAATTTGTGTGGGTATTTCTTCTTAAGCTAATTAAGGAATATCATGGATATGGGTCCAAATTCTCACTTAATCTGTAATTTGTGCAATTTAGTAACAACGGAAAGCCTAGCGATTAGGTGTGATTTCTGCCAACGATTAAACGACTTTAACTGCATGAATTGGAATGATCGGGAAATAACTCTTGTCTCGAACGCGAAACAAGTCGTGGGGATCAAATTTCTATGTGGCGCATGTACACAGACTGTAAATTCTTTCGCGGTCTTTAAAGAAATGGAGATAGCAGACTCGAAAGTTACAAAAAAGAATGAAATAATGGGGACGCATGTGTCCGAAATGGTCCCAACGAAAAACAGGGTGGATGAGAGAGAAGACGAAATAACGATTAACAGCATAATAACGAACAACAATTTAATAACAAATAACGATATAAACAATAATACGGAAGGAAGACATAGATGAAAGGAAAGAAATAAGTAAAAGTGGCGAAGTAGACAAACGGTCCAACGAGCGAAATGATAAAAAGATAATAACTAAAAACGTAGAAAATAAACAGCCAAAGAAAAATAATGATAATGCCAAAACTAAGAACTTGGAAATAATAAGAAAGAAAGCAGAAGCGTAGAAAATATCGTATGCAAATACTACGCGAAAGGAAACTGCAGATATCGGGATGGGCAATGCATATATGCACATCCCACATTATGCAAAATGCATTACACAAGTGGATATGCAAGTTTGATAAGAAATGCATGTTCCACCATCTTACGGTCTGCAACACTTATGAAAGATATGGGAGTTGCAAATACGAAAAAAAATGCCGATACCACCACCCTCAAAGGACGCACCGAGGGAACAGAAAAAACGAACATCAAATAAGTGGAAATTTTTTAGACGCAGCCAACATTTCAGCTGCTAAATACTCTCCAGCAATTACAAAACCAGCTGACAAATATAAATATAGAAATCCGAGAGCCGGACAGAAGGTACGAACAAAGACACTTCATGCGTTATCGGGACAACAGGTACCGACAAAGATAAAAAGAGGTAAATTCTCGGAGGACCACAAGGCAACGAAACCGGCACCCCCATCGGAAAACAAAGCGGAACCACCTGTATGCGAAAAAAAAGAGAAAAAATAAAAATAATCCTAGCCAACATACAGGGCCTTAAATCAAACCAGTCCACGAACAAAGTTGCTTACCTGAAAGGACTCATGCAAGAAGCCGGAGCAGACTTTGCATGCCTCACGGAAACTCATCTAAAGGACTGCCAGGCGAACTGTGAAAATTGTGAGTCCTGTATTGACAAAAAAGAAATACAAATTGGACAACTATAACATCCTCCGAGCCGACAGAACAGTGAGACGTAAAGGAGGATGTGCTATTTACACACGCGAAAGGCACATAGCAGAAATGGTTATAAGTACCTCAAACAACTACGTAGAATGTGTAGCAGCAAAAATTGAAAAATTAAATATGGTACTAATTGTAATGTACAGACCCCCAAACACGCCAACCTCAAAATTTTCAGATTCCATTACAGAGGTAAGAAACTTAGTAAAAGATCTACACTCTCCAACTCCAAATATTTTTCTCTGTGGTGATTTTAATTTCCCATTCATGAAATATAAAAGGATAGGAAAAAATATATGTATCCACCAGGACAAGGGGGGCACACGAGAAGACCAGGAGCAGGTAAAAATGCTACTAGCTTTAGCTGATGAATTTATGTTAACGCAAGAAATAACAGAAAACAAGAAAAAAACAACTGCCTAGATTTGGTATTCACAAACAACAGTAATCTAATTGATAATGTAGAAATCTCCCCAACTATGATATCAGACCACAATATCATTGAAATAACAACTAATATAAAGGCAACAGGAAAGGAAAGAACACGCACAACAGAACGAAGCAAATTCGAAATTTTTAATTTTCACTCCAAAGTTATAAACTGGGAAGATGTGACATCCAGCATGGAAGTAATAGATTGGAAAACCATTTTCGAGGCCAAGACAACGGAAGAGATGCTAATGACGTTAGAGGAGAAGACGTTAGAAATTGTGGAAAAACATGTCCCAAAGATACAACAAAGAGGAAAGAGAAGCAGATTCGAAAGACAAAAGAGGGCATTGTTCCGAAAGAGAAAAAGAGTGACTGCAAAATTAAGTAATTGTAAAGATAACAACATCAGAAAAATATTAAATGATAAACTACAAAGTATCGATGTCGTCATACAGGAACAAATCGAGAAGCATACAGAAAAAGAAGAAGATGACGCTATAGAAGCGATAAAGGTTAACTCAAAGTACTTCTATAATTTCGCAAAAAGAAAGTCGAAAAACCAAGCGACTATCAGACCTTTAAAAAATGAGAACAGTGATTTTTCTGATGATCTAACAGAAGTATCTGAAATATTAAAAGCTCAGTATGAATCATCTTTCAGTATCCCAAAAACTGACAAATTGATTTGCGATAGAAACGCGTTCTTTGAAGAAGAACCACAAGGGGAAAGTATGACGGATTTCGACTTTACGACGGATGATATTACACAAGCCATAGGGAAACTAAAAACACACTCAGCGGCAGGACCGGATAAATGGAATGCCACACTGATCAAAAACTGCAAGAATGCAATCGCTAAGCCCCTATACTGGATATGGAGACGATCATTAGACACGGGAGAAATACCGGGCATCCTGAAGAGGGCGAACATAGTCCCAATATATAAAGAAGGAGATCGATCCCAGGCCAAAAACTATAGGCCAGTGTCGCTTACATCTCATCTCACTAAAATATTTGAAAGAATAGTTAGACAGAAAATCTATGACTTTTTGGAAACTCAGAAAAAATTCAATGATAACCAACAAGGGTTTCGATCAGGCAGATCATGCCTATCACAACTAATGGAACACTACACCATCATTATTGATTCACTTGAAAGTAATGAAAACTATGATGTACTATACACAGACTTTGCTAAAGCGTTCGACAAGTGTGACCACGGAATCATAATACATAAACTGAAATATGTGGGAATAACAGGAAAAGTAGGGAAATGGATATATAATTTCTTTAGTGAGCGGAGGCAAGTCGTTACAGTAAAAGGAGTATCTTCATCAGAATCAGAGGTCCTCAGCTCAGTACCACAAGGAACAGTATTAGCTCCACTACTCTTCATAATCATGCTAACTGACATAGATGAGGACGTTACCAGAGACAGCAGAGTAACATCCTTTGCGGATGACACAAAGATCAGTAGAAAAATAAGAAACCCAGAAGACATAGGATCTCTACAAACCGACATAAACAAAATCTACAAGTGGACTGAAGACAACAATATGAAGTTTAAGACCGAGAAATTTCGGCTATTACGGTACGGAAAAAGAGAAGACCTAAAGTGCATGGAATATTATACCCCAAATGGACAGGAAATTCAGAGAAATTCCAGAGCAAAAGATTTAGGGGTTGTAATGACAGATGATGCGAAATTTGAAAACACAAAATAAGATAGCAGTAAACAGAGCAAAGAGAATAACGGGTCAGATATTGAGAACCTTTTAAACGAAGGGATAGGAATGTAATGATTCCTCTACTGAAAACCCTGATCATACCCAAATTAGAATACTGCTCGGTCCTAACTTCCCCATATAAAAAAGAAGACATTAGGCAGCAGGAGGGATCCAAAGAAGCTTCACAGCCAAGATCAATGGGTGCAAAGAACTAAATTACTGGGAAAGGTTACGAGAACTAGACCTATATTCACTGGAAAGGAGAAGAGAGAGATACACCATTATTTACACTTGGAAAATAATGGAGAAACTAGTCCCTAATCTTACTCTGAATCCCATAACTCCCCAAACAACGATGGAAAGTAGAAGCGGTAGACTGTGTCGTATTCCCAAATTGAAGGCGAGACAGGGAACATCCTTAACCCTGAAAGAAAATAGTTTTGTAGTGAGAGGACCAAAACTGTTTAACCAGTTGCCCAAAGACCTAAGAAACACGAAGGGAGTTGCAGTGGAAATCTTCAAAAGAAGACTAGACGCCTGGCTCAGAACAATCCCCGATGAGCCAGGCGTACCTGGCTATGTGAGGTGGAGAGCGCAAGAATCCAACTCACTACTTCACCAGGCTAACTCGAGAGGAGGGGCGACAAGCTTGACCTCCGCGAAATGAGAAATCATCGCGCGGAACCTTTGTAAGGTTGTAAGGTTGTAAGGTTATATATATACATATATATCCCATTTTAACAATGAAGATACGGAAAGCTTTGACTATTAAATGTTTGCATACGGGGCTCCAATAAACCTTAGCCCCCCCGCCCATGGTCTAAACCATTAGAGTTAGAGTAAAACTAAACATACCTTACAAAAGAGAATTTAATCCTGCATTTAATGACAAAAATTAAAACTTGGTGTGTTCCCGCCATTAGCTTCCAAGACAGCCTGAATTCACTTTGGGTAGCTTGCCAAAAGTGACGTGAATAGATCTTGATTGTTACGCAAATTTGCTAAAACAGTTTCAATGTGTTGCGTCATTGTATCCTTCGAAAATCGATTTGCTGCAGGTTCTTGAAACAAGAGACATTCAACCTTGTCCTTTATAACTGATCCAATGTGTTCATAGACGTTCAGGTCAGGAGAATTTCCTGGCCATTCTTCATTTCCAAAGAAATCGATCTCATGGTTCCGCAACAACTGTTGTGTGGCTAATGCCTTAAAGCAGGGGGCCTTATCGTGCAGAAGTGTGACCTGATCGACATCCATAACATTGTTTGGGTTTCTTAGAAAATGAATGACATGCTGGGATAGAATAATATCACGAAAATACTGTCCATCCCAACTCTGACCATTTGGCTTCAGCACCCACATGAGCTTCTTCGCAGTGAACAAAACAAACGCACCAACACCGTCTGGACTTTTTAATAATTCGCGATAATGTTCATTGTCATCGATTTCATCTGGTGTTGTGGCCCACACTCGATCATTTTGGTAGTTAGGCCGACGTGTTACGTAAACAAAAAATTCATAGGAGACAGCTAAATGCATGAAATCATCCACATCCCAATCTTCAAGATAATGGGCAAACCACATTCTGTCATCGATGTTAAGTTGTTTTTCTTGGCTTTGGAAGTTCATGCCAAGGCTTTAAACCTTGCCTATGACGGTACAGTCGAACGATCTCACCACTAACGATCTTTCCTCTCAACACTTCGATCTCTCTAGAAAGTTTAGCACAGCTGTTTTTCCGCTTACGCGTAACGCTTTCAATGATGTCCTTTGTTTCCTGAGAGAGTGGCAAATTTTGGCGCCCAGATTTGGTTGTATCCATTTCACATTCATCCAAAGTTTTATTCCAATTTCTTTTGACGAAGTCCTCACTTCTTCGCAACTTTTTGGTAACCCATGAACGTGTTATAAAGGTGGCTCCAGCATCACGAGCTTCCCGAAATGTTATTGCTCGTATGCGATCTATCACACGTTGCCTCTCCGAATCACCAATTAATTGAGAAGCCATTATATTATCACTTTATCAGCTAGAGTAATTTTAATACCTGCAATAAATAAAGAATTTTATATATTTTCATAATCACTAAAAACTATTTCGATATAAGTAAACATGTAAGCTGCAAATGGGGGGGGGGCTAAGGTTTTTTGGAACCCCTTACATCATATTCCTCTCAATTTTAAACGAACAAATTGGAACTAGTCCACTTGATTGCTTCTGTACATATGGTTAAACAATGTAACTATCTAAAGTTTTTCCCGTTTGACCTATATGAGATACACTCGTTCGAATACACATGACCAACCAAATGCATTATCGGGACTATTCTTTATTAGGCGAGATTTAACCATATTATTTATAATAAAATTTTCATTTTGAAACGTAGCGATCCCCGAACCACCAATCCAACTACTGAGCAAACCCAACGATGCTTAACCTCGTTCATCTAACAGTAAGCGTGGGACAATGAAAACATATAAAGGAGATGAGATGGAATGCATATATATATATATATATAATATATATATATATATATACATTCAACTGCAAAGAACACGCAGTATAAATAACGTAAAGAAACGACGCTTGTATAGGAGATATTCCGCGCAAGACGAGAAAGAGAGAACGGAACAAATGAAAAAATGAGGTAACCACCTGGGAATCGAACCCGGGATCTTCCGATTGCCGGCATTGGTTTCTGCGAGTATGTAGAAGAATTACGGCATTTGGAAGAGTGAGGTCCATGGTGTAATGGTATCACGTCTGACCGGCAATCGGAAGATCCCGGGTTCGATTCCCAGGTGGTTACCTCATTTTTTCATTTGTTCCGTTCTCTCTTTCTCGTCTTGCGCGGAATATCTCCTATACAAGCGTCGTTTCTTTACGATATATATATATATATATATATCAGAGTGGCATTATTATTTTGGAGGAAAAGTGAAACTTCATTTTTAACATCGGACTTCGGTCCCAATATGTAAAGATTTACCAAACAAATATAATCACGTACTAATGAATACTTATTAGGAAAAGCGAATGTGAAGGAATGTCGTACAAAAGCAGAGATAGACGAGTAAATGTAAGATTTAAGTTTAGGGAATACTTGTGTTTATATTTTATTTTTAAAAACAAAAAATATATACAGTGGACACAGTGGTGAGTTACCCAACCATCAGTAAAACTGCTTTTAAAAACATAAATATTATCATTGAAAATCATTCCCAGTTATTTAACAATGCATTAATAATAATCTAAAAAGATCAGCTTTTAACGAATGTGCTTTATATATATATATATATATATATGACTATGATGTCATAATACACGGATTTTGCTAAAGCTTTCGACAAGTACGGTCGATCATGGTATAATAGCACATAAAATGAAACATATGGGAATAACAGGCAAAGTAGGAAAATGGATCTATAACTTCCTCAGAGAACGACTACAGGTCGTCAAAATTGAAGGTGCATCATCATCAGAATCAGAAGTACGCAGCTCAGTGCCACAAGGTACAGTGCTGGCCCCACTCCTGTTCATTATCATGCTAACAGATATAGACAGTGGAGTTAACAGCAACAGTATAGTAGCATCATTTTCGGACGATACAAAGATCAGCAGAAAACTCAGCGAGGCAAATGAAGTGGAGGCATTGTAGAGGAACACAAACAAAATATACAAATGGTCTGAAGACAACAATATGGCATTTAACACCGAGAAATTTCAGCTCTTGAGATATGGTAGAAATAAGGAAATTAAACAGACTGCATATTATGCTCCAGATAGGCAAGAAATTCAGAGAAGCACGAAAGTGGTCGAATTGGGGGTAATAATGACCGATGATACCAAATTCGAGACACAAATTCAGATAGCAATAAACAAAGCAAAAAGAGCCGCGGGACAGGTACTAAGAACGTTCAAAAGGAGGGACAAGACAGTAATGATTCCCCTACTGAGAACACTGATCATACCAAAACTTGAATACTGCTCAGTTTTGACGTCCCCATGTAAAAAGGAAGAAATTAATAAACTAGAAGAAACGCAGAGACATTTCACAGCCAAGATTGATGGCTGCAAAGAACTCAACTACTGGGAAAGACTTCGTAAACTAAATCTGTACTCCCTAGAAAGAAGAAGAGAGAGGTATAACATAATCTACATATGGAAAAAGATCCAAAAACTGGTACCAAACTTCAAACTAAACCCAATTACCATCCAAACAACGATGGACAATAGGAAAAGCAGAATATGTAGTGTTCCCAAACTAAAGGTCCGACAAGGGAACTCCTCAACACTGAAGGAAAATAGCTTGGTTGTCAGGGGGCCCCAAGACTTTTTAACTAGCTTCCTAAGGGCCTCAGAAACGTTACAGGGGTCAAAGTTGAAGTCTTCAGGAGAAGAAAAGATGCCTGGCTCAAGGCGGTACCAGATGAGCCGGGTGTACTTGGCTATGTGCGGTGGAGAGCTCAAGAGAGCAACTCGCTCCTCCACCAAGCCAGGCCTAGAGGCGGGGCCACCAGCTTCACCTCCGTGTGAAGAGAGACCGACGCACGAAACCGCAACGACGTTAACGAGGTGTATATATATATATATATATATATATATATATATGAATAAAACCACGAAGGAAAGGAAACACAGAGTGGTGCTCAAGCGTTTTCGTCTAATGACATCCTCAGGAACACTGAAGTAAATAAAGAGTTCAAGACTATAAATAGGTTACAAAAAAAATATATATATATATAGTAAATATAGAAATAAAAATTGTCGGAGGAGCATACAAATTTGTAAGGAAAACTACCAATTTTAGCACTTTGCCCGAATTCAACATAAGATCAAATGGATTGTTTACAACCAACATTATAGATAATGCTGAATGATATATAGGTCACAAAATAAATAAATAAATAAATAAAAAATAAAAATAAATTGAAAAATAAAAATTGTAAGAGCAGCACTCTGCCCTTCTTGTCTAAATCCATTCTGAACGAATTCAAAACAACGGGATCGAGTTGAAAAAGACCTTTGCTCATGTTAAAGTTATTTGTAAGTTGAATAATAGCAGACTCAAGAATATTTCTATTAACAATGTTGCTAGAGTGAAACAAAACTGAAGCATTATTCCAATCAATACAATGGGATAACTCTGTCAAATGGACAAAAAGGGCACTGGACGAGTGTCCCGTTCTAATTTTGTGTATCTGGCCCATGAATCGTGACCTGGATGACTTCCTCCTTCAGTTAAATGATCAAGTCCCCTCCATTAAGTTTACTTTAGAAGTGGAACAAGACAACATAATCCCGTTTTTCGATGTGCGTGTGCATAGGGAAAGCCCAGGTTTTAAGTTTAGTATCTATCGGAAAAAACAAACAATTTGTCCTACGTACACTTTTACTCTGGACACGACACCCCCATTAAGAAGCCATATTTTCTTCCATGTTTCTCCGCGCTCTTCGGATCGCCAGTCCGGAGTACATCGATGCCGAATTGGAAAAAAATCAACGGTATTGGAATTGATCTGTGCTACCCACCTGCGTTTATGGAATCTTGTCTTAACAAGGCAAAACGAACCGTCTATCGTGTGAATAATAACACTCGCGCTTTGTCAAAGAATATTTTAGTACTTCCATTTTTCCCAAGCTTTTTAGGCATTGCTAATGTATTTAAACTTTTGGATATTAATGTAGTATTTTCATATAACAATATTGTAAAAAATATCATAGTAAAAAATAGCCCTACCAATAATTCAGGCATTATCTATAAAATTGGTTGTAAACAATGCGATTCCTTTTACATTGGTCAGACAGGAAAGGATTTGCACACGCGTGTAAAACAGCATCAATATTCAGTTAGAACGGGAGAGTCGTCCAGTGCCCTTTTTGTCCATTTGTCAGAGTTATCCCATTGTATTGATTGGAATAATGCTTCAGTTTTGTTTCACTCTAGCAACATTGTTGATAGAAATATTCTTGCGTCTGCTATTATTCAACTTACAAATAAATTTAACGCGCGCAAAGGTCTTTTTCAACTCGATCCCGTTGTTTTGAATTCGTTCAGAACGGATTTAGACAAGAGGGGCAGAGTGCTAAACCTTTGGTAATGCTCCTCTTACAATTTTTATTTTTCAATTTATTTTTGTTTTTTATTTATTTATTTATTTATTTATTTTTTGGTGACCTATATATCATTCAGGCATTATCTATAAAATTGGTTGTAAATAATCCATTTGATCTTGTCTTGAATTCGGGCAAAGTGCTAAAATTGGTAGTTTTCCTTACAAATTTGTATGCTCCTCCCACAATTTTTATTTCTATATTTACAATATATATATATATTTTTTTTTTTGTAACCTATATATAGTCTTGAACTCTTTATTTACTTCAGTGTTCCTGAGGATGTCATTAGACGAAAGCGCTTGAGCACCACTCTGTGTTTCCTTTCCTTCGTAGTTTTATGATATTCATCATAAATATTTTTCACGTGTTACTTTCGTGAAATAATTTTCATATATATATATATATATATATATATATATATATATATAAAATAGAAAATGGAGATAATTTTATCAGTGGGCTTGATCATTACCCTCGATAAATTAGACGTACTAATGGAGGGTTACAAAAATTATACGTGAAAGAAGGCGATATAATTATATATACTCCCTTCCACTACCAGAGAAGTATGAAAGAAAGCACAGGACAAAGATATACAGTAAGTGAAGCTTCTTCCTCGAACTGAAGATCATGCATGAATAATGTGTGTGTGTGTACTTACAATTTAGTTCTCTTTTTATACAAAAGACCCTTCGATTTAATTAACATCATATATATATATATAATATATATATATATATTATATATATATATATATATATAATATATATATATATATATATGTGACCATTTGTCTATTTACCAAAATCAGAGATATATATAATATATTATATATATATATATATATATATATATATATATATATATGATGAATAAAAGCACGAAGGAAAGGAAACACAGAGTGGTGCTCAAGCGCTTTCGTCTAATGACATCCTCAGGAACACTGAAGTACTTAAAGAGTTACAGCCTATATATAGGTTACAGAAAATATATATATATATATATATATATTATATATATTATATATATATTATATATATATATATATATATATATATATATATATATATATATACAATAAACGAAGAGATAAAATAAAAAATTATTAAACATTAAAGGATTGTGAGAGGAGCATACAAATTTGTAAGGAAAAACTACCGATTTTTAGCACAAGATCAAATGAATTGTTTCCAACCAATGTTATAGATAATTTAAAAAAAAAAATACAAATTTATACTGGAAATCTGCCCGGGTTTTAGCACTCTGCCCTTCTTGTTTAAGTTCGATATATATAAAAATAAATTAAAAAATAAAAGTTATTAGAGTAGCATACAAGTTTACCAAAGATTTAGCGTTCTACCCTTCTTATCTAAATCTGTTCTGTAACCTATATATAGGCTGTAACTCTTTATGTACTTCAGTGTTCCTGAGGATGTCATTAGACGAAAGCGCTTGAGCACCATTCTGTGTTTCCTTTCCTTCGTGGTTTTATTCATCATAAATATTTTTCATGTGTTACTTTCGTGAAATAATTTTCATATAATGAACACCATGCGTTCCTTCGGCTTGCTGTTCCCTCTCTTGTCTCCGTTTGTGTCCGTGTTTTCTTCTACATTAATGAAGGGGCATGCAATTCGTATCCGACGAAAGTTTCTTACTAATTGTCTAGAGGAGCAAGTTCTTCCCAAATCCCTCCTTCCGATTCGCCTCAGACAAATTGACGACCATCCGTTCAACAACTTCAGCAGATTAATTTTAAAGAAACATACTGAAGTCACCAGACAAAATGAGTGGTCCGCCTCGGAGAACTTCTTCACTTCGTAACATTTTGGATCGAAAAATTAAAAGTCTCATTCGAAATAGTCAGTGGAGTAAAAAAGCAAGCTCAAAGTGTGTTTTGAACCTTTCTTCGAAAAACATTAGTGACGATGCAAAAAGTGCCCTTGGATATGGTATGTCCTTTTTTATTGTTAAAAAACCTTCGGCTTTACAAATGTTACAGTCTTGCTTGTTCTGAAAAACAGTGTAATCTCCCTCAGTATTTGTTTAACATAGTTAAAGGCCTTGTTTATAGTGCGGCGAATAGTAGTTACGAAGATAACTTTCCTAAACGTTTTCGCAATAGCCTCTCACAATTAAAAAAAGATGGCGAGCTCCATATTACTAAAGCAGACAAGGCTAACACCATAATTATTATGGACAAAGTGGACTACATCAGAAAGATGAACGAGCTTCTCCAGGACCCCGCCACATACAGCAAACTTAGGAAGAACCCGCAGGATGACGTCATCAAATCATTTAATAGTGGCTTGAAACGCATTCTCAAAGATCATAAGGACTTAATTCCGCTTTTCATGTCCACTTCACCTTCTCTGCCCTACCTTTACGGTCTTATTAAAACCCACAAACCTGGCAACCCTATGCGCCCTATTATTAGCTCGGTGGGCTATTATTAGGCTCGACGGGCTAATTCTATAAGTAATTCTCTTACTTATAGAATAACTCTCCAAATGGCTTGTCAAAGTCTTGTCCCCCATTCTCCGAACTATCTCTGATTCAAATGTAAAATATTCCATGGATCTTACTGAAAAATTGAATAATGTACTTACTGAAACCAACGATAGATTGATCAGTTTTGACGTTTGTTCATTGTTTACAAAAGGGCCGATTGACGATATGTTTGACTTTCTCTCCCGAGAATTACATAAGTATGACTTGCCACTACCTTCACACATTGTTTTGGAACTTATTAAGCTTTGCATCAAAGACTGTAAATTCACTTTCAATAACGAGTATTATCAACAAGTTTTTGGGATGGCCATGGGCAACCCCTTGTCGCCCCTCCTCTCCAATATTTATATGGAGTTTTTCGAAATTACTTACATTCCGAGAATCCTGGGGGTTGGCATCCCTTGGTTGCGGTACGTCGACGATATTTTGTGTATGATCAAGTCCCCTCCATTAAGTTTACTTTAGAAGTGGAACAAGGCAACTCAATCCCGTTTTTGGATGTGCGTGTACATAGGGAAAGCCCAGGTTTTAAGTTCAGTATCTTTCGGAAAAAACAAACAATTTGTCCTACGTACACTTTTACTCGGGACATGACACCCCCATTAAGAAGGCCATTTTTTCTTCAATGTTTCTCCGCGCCCTTAGGATCGCCAGTCCGGAATACATCGATGCCGAATTGGAAAAAATCAACGGTATTGGAAGTGATCTGTGTCATCCATCTGCGTTTATGGAATCTTGGCTCAACAAAGCAAAACGAACTTTCTATCGTGTGAATAATAACACTCGTACTTTGTACTTCCATTTTTCCCGGGCTTTTTAGGGCTAATGTACTTAAACTTTTGGATATTAATGTAGTATTTTCATATAACAATATTGTGAAAAATATCATAGTAAAAAATAGCCCTACCAATAATTCAGGCATTATCTATAAAATTGGTTGCAAACAATGTGATTAGTTTTACATAGGTCAGACGGGAAAGGATTTGCACACACGTATAAAACAGCATCAATATTCCGTTAGAACAGGACAGTCGTCCAGTGCCCTTTTTGTCCATTTGTCAGAGTTATCCCACTGTATTGATTGGAATAATGCTTCAGTTTTATTTCACTCTAGCAACATTGTTAATAGAAATATTCTTGAGTCTGCCATTATCCAACTTACAAATAACTTCAACATAAGCAAAGGTCTTTTTCAACTCGATCCTGTTGTTTTGAATTCCTTCAGAACAGATTTAGATAAGAAGGGTAGAACGCTAAATCTTTGGTAAACTTGTATGCTACTCTAATAACTTTTATTTTTCAATTATTTTTATATATATCGAACTTAAACAAGACGGGCAGAGTGCTAAAACCCGGGCAGATTTCCAGTATAAATTTGTATTCTTTTTTTTTTTAATTATCTATAACATTGGTTGGAAACAATTCATTTGATCTTGTGCTAAAAATTGGTAGTTTTTCCTTACAAATTTGTATGCTCCTCCCACAACCCTTTAATGTTTAATAATTTTTATTTTTATCTCTCCGTTTATTGTATATATATATATATATATATATATATATATATAAATAATTTTTTTTTCTGTAACCTATATATAGGCTGTAACTCTTTATGTACTTCAGTGTTCCAGAGTATGTCATTAGACGAAAGCGCTTGAGCACCATTCTGTGTTTCCTTTCCTTCGTGGTTTTATTCATCATAAATATTTTTCATATGGTTCCTTTCGTGAAATAATTTTCATATATATATATATATATATATATATATATTATATATATGTGTATATATGTTAACCCCTCCGTCTATGGCCTGGGTTGGTTCGAAGTCGACGGGGGTTCTAGTTAGGTGGCACCAACGGATGTGTGACTTGTAGTAGTTTTCTTCTATATTACTCTCCGAGTTCTTCTATAGTGCCTCGAAGGACTCTGGTAGACTTACTAAAAACGCTGAAGATTCCGGACTCTTCTTATAGCGTATCCGGAAAGTTTAATGACTAAGTTCTCCTGAAGAGAGCAAGGCTCGAAGGATAAGATAAAGACTAGCTTTACTGTAATTTACTGCCTCTGAATTAGCTTCTGAATGACAATGGGAGATTTTTACTGGGGTTTATATACCCCAAAACTGCTAACATCATTATTATTAAATGCTAAAAAGGCTGTATTATTTTTGGACAATATTTGAAAATAAAGTAAATTTTTAGCTGTGGTAAGGCTTGAACGAGTAAACAAAATATTTGAAGAAGAAACCATATTTTTATCTTAAACCGCGACTGTTCAGATCTGATGTTATCATGATCTGCCAAGTTAACTAAAAGTGGAAATCGGACTATGCATCTTTACACTAAAATATGCATATGAGTAAAATTTTAAGGTTTAAGATGTACAATTTTAATGCTTAGGCAAGACATGATCTCATCTTTTATAACGAAAGAGAATGTATACAAAATATGAACATTGCAAAGCTTAAACAGGATTCCTTATTAAGCGAAATCTAAAAAAATGATTATGAGATTTTAAAAAACAACAGGTCACCATTTATTTGGCAAAGTAGAAAGCAAATCAAAAATTTTATCCAAACTCGCGTTGGGCGATTTTGGTCCTTATGTAAAAATGAATACACACACGTACATACATATGAGTATAGGCATTATATAAAGTTAAATATATAAGAATATACAGGATTATATAAATACATGAACCATATAACATGAATTTTTTTAAATGGATACTTTTTTATAAAATGGATACAAAAACTATATAAATGAATACAAGAATTACATGAAGAATAAGATAGTATAGGAATATGGGAATTATTTATGGTTCATTTTTACAGGGCTCTCACCTCTAGAATGATATTAATATAATAATGTAACATCCTAACTTATGCTAACTAGATGATAACTATGGGTTTTATAATACAGATTTATATACACAACATAAGTCGGGTGGTTAAGTCTAGTTCACGTGGTCTGGATACGCACTCTTGGTCTTGCATAAATAGTTTCATGTTGTTCCGTGTCTCTTGTTTTTCTTTGTTCCCAGAACGATCTTTTCACCACAAATATACCGAGGATAATAGCACATACAATAATAATGCTAACGGCAGATGTTGAGAAAATTGTAACAGGTTGTAATATTTGTAAGAGGTTGTTTTGGTTATCATCCGAAATTTTAAACCGACTCAATTGATCATTCCATTCAGGGGCATATAGCTCGGGTAGGATGGTTTCAGGTTTTATGGAGAGATTGAAGATC
Source organism: Bathynomus jamesi (assembly GCA_023014485.1). Lineage (NCBI taxonomy): Eukaryota > Metazoa > Arthropoda > Malacostraca > Isopoda > Cirolanidae > Bathynomus > Bathynomus jamesi. The sequence goes on along the minus strand of JAJOZX010000769.1, from coordinate 916,608 downwards.
TCTATGACGGGTTTAAATGGAGGGTTTTTGAACGCAAGGAGCAACCAATTGGTAGCCGAATAACCATAGGGATTGTGATGAGGGAATAATTTGACAGACACTCGAGAGTAGTGGCAGTCCTGTTCGCGAGAGAAACCCAGATGTCTGGCCCAATTCGTAGTTGGACGGTTTTAGGGGAATGAAATTTTTTAAATGAACATACCGGGGCTTGTCGGTCACGAATTAAGTCGATAAAGCAAGACCTAGTAGTTGGAAGAATAACTGGTTTGAGTGGAGGACAAACGAGTTGTTTATTTGGTTGCGGGAATCGGCAATGCCGGACGTCGCTATCTGACATCATAGAATAGGCTGACAGATATTTGGTTAGGAAAAGGCAAGGTGGTACGGTGGGTAGGTAAATACAATCGATAGACATTAGAATTGTTTTGGTAGGGTGTTGGGAAAGGGTGAAATTTATATACGGCGTAAGTGAGGACATCGAAAAATGGTATAATTATGAGGGATGTGTAGGGGCGTGGTCCATGTACAGTCCAGGTGTATTCTAGAAATTGGGGGTAATTAGTGTGATTGAGTGGGAATATGGGTGATAATTTTAATTGTGTCTGGGCGGTGTAAATCAAGGACTGAAGTGTTTCCCATGGTATTAGGGTGGAAAGAGTGATTTTTCCATGGGCTAGCTGTGTTGCACGCAAAACCTTGGAATGAATCGTAGTTATTCCTTGTAGGTATTTATCGATTAGGGTTACTTGTATGTTCATTATCTCTATTAATTCTAGATATCTTTTGTGTTCTTTGTATTGAGCTAACATGGATTCAAGGTATGTGAATCTGTCCGAAAGGGAGTGGGGAAGCGATTGTTTTCGTGTAGTGACCTAATAGTTTGTTTAACATGTGTCCATTATATGTCGATTTCGCGCGAAGAGATTCAATTTGTTCATTCTTTTAATATCTTCGGTTGCTAATCCGAATAAACCTTTGAACAGTTTCCCTCCTATATCTATCAGTCCCCTTTTACTTCTTTGGTTAAAGTTTTCTGAGTTTTTAGTTTCAGTTTGTATCCATGGTAAGGCTAATATTTCTGATAGGGCGCGTGCTGTAGTTTGAATATTTTCGAGGGTATTTTCTAACAGAACGCGACTAATCTGATCTTTTCCTTGGAAAGAATTCTGGACTTTACTTTCAAACGTTTTTAATTGGGTTTGTATCTGAAGGAGATTGATTTTAATTCTAGCAGGGGGTTGCAAATTTATATAAAGGTCTGCGTGCCCTTTCAAAAATTTACCTTCTGCAAGTTTTTCTATAACAACTCCGGTAGAAATTTTAATGCTAGGGCTACAAGAGTAAATAATTTGGAAAATTATAAGGGGACAATTTTATTCATTTCTACGCCTTAGGTTATACGGAGCTGGGGTGGTGTGGGATACTTGTGTTTGTGGGCGAAGGGGTCGGCCTCGTTTTGGTGGCAATGGGGGTCGACCGTTGAGCTCGGATTCTGAGCGGGTTCGTTTCTTATGTGAAGGTTCTAGTTCACGTGGTGATGCATTTGCGGGCGGTATGTAGGGTCCGTGCGTCGATCATCAATCGGTGAGGGTGGTGACAGAGGAGATGGTGGAGTTGGAGGAGATGGTGGAGTTCCACTGAGTGATCCTCTCGAAGGGGTTTCTCCAGGGTCTGGGTCCGATGGGACGCTTGGCTCTGGGGCCTCCTCTTGTTCAGAGATTGCCTCGAGTACTGGTGGTATTACGAGGTACCAATCTTCGTCATGGGTAGCGTTCCCGCGGTGACCACTTCAGTTTTTTGATCCCTGCCGATTTGTTAATACTTGACCTTTTGAAGGATAGGCGGCTCGAACGCCTGGCAGCTGTTTTTTGGGAAGGTGTTGTTCGGAAGCTATCTTCAAATTGTCAGCGTGAATGATCTTTAGTTTGGAATGATCCCGGAGGTCGAGGATTTCATAACGATTTTTTCCGAGGTTTTTCATAATCCTATATGGGCCATCCCATTTTGGGTATAATTTGCGATGAGCACCTGGCGGTTTCACGCTCTTCAGATAACATCGCATACCGACGATTATAGTCCGTTGACGGGGATGACGCCTATGTTGCTCTTGCTCCATCTGTTGGTTTCGTTGGTCGAGGGCATAGCGGATTATGTCAAAAATCTTGAAAGATCGTTCAGCTAGTTGCTGATTTGCTTCTGCCATTTCGGAAGATGTTAGAACTGCCGGGTCGGTTTGGTCGGGCAAATCAAAAGGTAGACGCTTGTCGTAGTGATAGAGGACGAAATGAGGGGTGTCCCCGATGGACACATTATAGCCATTGTTGATGGCTGTTTGTACCATGGGAAGGGAATCATCCCATGTACGGGAGGATGCATCGACAACGTGGCGCAGGGCTTCTAAGATCTTTCGATTGTGCCTTTCCACTAAGCCGTTTGCCTGCGGATGGTATGCCACAATGTGTGTATTTTTAATTTTACACATGTTACAGAGTGACTCGAACAGTTTGGAAGTGAAACTAAGGGCGTTATCCGAGATTAGGATGGAAGGAGTGGTATGATTTTGGATGACGCGTTCCACTAGGGCTCTTGCCACAGTTTCCGAGGTCTGGTCTGGAATGGCGGCTACTTCGCTGTAACGCGAGAAGTGGTCCGTAAACACAATGATGTACTGATTTCCCTTTGATGTTTTGGGAAATGGTCCCAGTATATCCATTCCAGTTCTTTGCCAGGGCCTTTGGCATACTGGATATTTATGCATCGGAGCTGTGGATGGTACGTTGCCCTTATGTTTAAACACGACGGACATTCGGCGATGTATTCTTACCTTTCTTTCATCTCGGGAAAGTGGTATCGCTCCAAAAGACTCTTGATGGTGCGATCCGGCCCCATGTGTCCATACAAAGGTGAGTCGTGACAAAGTCCAATGGCTATATCGACGAGATCCTTTGGTATCTCCACGAGGTCGTTTCCATCTTCGTTCCTGAAATGTACGAGCCCATCTTTGAGGTTGTACTGTTCTTTTACCTTCGATGGTTCCTTTTGTTCCAGGCGCGCCCGAAGGTTTTGGGTGTGTTGGTCCTGTTGTTGGGAGTATTGCAGACACTCGTAGTCGAACACAGGAAGAATTCCTATTTTATTCACTTGGGCGTCGGGCTTGAGTCTCGACAATCCGTCTGGAATAACTTGCAGTTTTCCCGGTTTGTATACGATTTTTGCTGCAAAGTCCTGAATCAACAGAGCCCATCTACTCAATCGTCCTTCAAGTAGCTTGTCCTTGAAGAGGTACGTGAGTGGCTTATGATCAGTCTTGATGGTTACATCGTAGCCATAGACGATATTTCGGAATTTTTTCAAAGCCCAATATACCGCTAGGGCCTCTCGGTCCGTAGTGGAATAATTCCGTTGAGGTGCAGAGAGAAGTTGACTGGCATAAGCAATGGGTAATTCCACACCGTCTACGTCCTGTAACAGGACGGCTCCTAGTCCATAGGAGGAAGCATCTGTGGCTATGATGAAGGGTCTTGTGTAATCAGGATATTGTAAATGGGATGACAGGTTAGTTTATTAATTAAAGTTTCAAAGGCATGTTGGTGATCGGATTCCCAGTTAAATTTCGAATTTTTCTGGAACAAATTAGTAATGGGTTTAGCAATATTTGAAAATTGGGGGATAAAGTTCCGATAGAATCCGACAAAACCAATAAATGCACGGGCGTCGTCGATGGTTTTGGGTACAGGGTACCTTTCCAGGGCTTCGAGTTTGGCTGGATCAGGTTTAATTCCTGTGGACGAGAGTAGGAATCCTAGGTATACCAGGGATTCTTGTAAAAAATTGCACTTTGCAAGCTTCAGTTTAAGGTGTGCTTTTCTCAAGTGTGATAGCACATTCTGAAGGCGTTGAAAGTGTGTTTTTATGTCCGAACTGTAGACGATAATATCGTCAAGATAAACGAGAGCTTCGACACCTAATAGGTCGGAAAGGACTATATTCATCAACCTAGAGAAATTAGCAGGCCCATTTCGGACTCCGAAAGGTAAAACCTGGAATTCGTAATGGCCTCGGTTAGTGGAGAAAGCAGTCAATGCCCGAGATTCGGGACTGACCTCCATTTGCCAATAACCCGATGCTAAATCGAGGGATGAAAAAAAGTTCGCTTTCCCTACGTTCAGAATTGTTTCCTGCATGTTTGGAATCGGGAAACGGTCTGGGATGGTAATGTTGTTCAAGGGTCTAAAATCTATACAAGGGCGAGATGTTCCGTCCTTTTTGGAGTCGAGAATCATAGGAGCGGACCAGGGACTAGCTGAAGGCTGAATGACATCCTGCTCCAACATGTCCTGATGTGTTCTTCAATAGTGACTAATTGGGAATGTGGAACCCGATAGGGAGGAATGAAAATGGGTTTGGAATTGGGTTCCAACTTGATTTCAAAAGGGACCAAATTAGTTCGGCCCAGAGGATCTCCTTTTAGGGCAATCACATCTCTATTTCTTATCAGGAAATCGAGAAGTGATTCCATTAGTTTGGGATCCTGTAAAGCTGGTGACTCCTGAAGGGAGTGCTCCAGACATTTCTTATATTCTTCTTTTAATACTGAAGGATTTAACTCTAAGGAACTGGAAACACGATTTATCATACTGATGGGGAAATCTGAATCTACTTCTACTGTGGAAACAGTTCCTATTTTCTGATTTGAAGTTAATTCTATAGGACTTTTTCCTTTGTTTAAACAAACAACAGGGATAGCTGAATTCTGACTGACTAAGGACTTGGGCAATAAGAACATCTCTTTTGAAATTACTTTTCTCTGTAATCAGAGTACGCTCTGACTCTAATAATTTTCCTTGACTGTCGACTACTTTTGCTAGGAAACAAATCTTCTCATAAGGTGCTACTGTTATATGCTCGGTAGGGCATATGAAAAATTGTGAATCTGACTGGTTCGGCGACTAAAATTTGCCTTATGGGCGGAACTGAAGCTGGCTGAACTGAAACTGGCTGACTGGAAACTGGCTGACTGGAAACTGACTGACTGGAAACTGACTGACTGGAAACTGACTGACTGGAAACTGACTGTGTTGATCCAACTGGATTCAACAACTGGAACTGATTACCCTGGGGTCTGATTTCTGGAGCGGTTGTCCCTCTGGATACAACCGGCTGACTTGAACTGCTATCAAGTGGAGGGGGTTTCCTATTTCTTTCGGAAATCTGAACTGGACTAATTCTATTAGCATTAAGCTGTCTGTCATTCTCACGGAGATGGTGTGTCCTATTTCGACATTTACTAACTTTCCGGCTGGGTAAATCTCCCATTGATTCCGGTTAAAAAAATCCATACCTAGTAGGATGTCTGTCTGAAAGGTGGCGACTGTGTCCACTATACAACATTTCGCGGGGTATACCGCGTTTCCAACTTCTAAATATAACTCAATTTCTCCGTATGTAGGTATGGGTGTGCCCGTAACTCCTCTGAGTTGGCAGGATGGTGCCTTAAGTTCATATTTGTAATTTGTATCTCTAATAATTCATCTACACATTGTTTCTTAATTAACGTCGCGTGTGCTCCTGTATCTAGGAGAGCAGTTAAATCTTGGTTATCAGTGCTACAATTTATTATTAAATCTAGGAGGTCCGCACCTATTATCCTGATGGGGAGTTTGTGTGCGTATCTGGGTTCATTACTGTAATTTAGGAGGGAGGAGGTTGAACTGCTGCCTCCAATGTAGGGTCTAAAAAAGGGCTCGAATGGTCTTCTATGGGAGGACCTGGGTCATATTCTACGGGATTACCATACGCTGGAGGGTGTTCTTGAAAACTGTACTCTGGGGAAAATGATTCCTCCACGGGTACTTCTACGTACCGCACTAGCTGACCTTGCTGGTTGTACTGAGGTTTGTACATGGGTTGAGAGTGTGGTTGACCCTGTGGTCGTAATCTATTGGGTTGGTGGTTCGACTGAGGCTGGGAATGGACTGGTTTCTGGGGATTGGATGACTTTTGGGAACGTGGGTGGTTTGGTTTCTGAAAGTGGGGTCTATACCCTGCAGGGGCTTTATCAGCACACTTTTGGCGATGACCATGTTCGTGACAGTGGGAGCAATAAGAGGGATAATTGCACTGACTTATTATGTGCCCAAAGCTATCGCAGTTAAAACACTGTGGAGGAGGGCGTGTATTCTGGGTTTGGGGGGCTTGTTTCTGGGGTGGTGTTCCCTGCATTGGCCTCGATTTATAGGGTTGTTGTTGTTGTGTTGCTGTTGGTGTTGTGGCTGCTGCTGTTGAATGTAATGTACGGGGTTTCTCTACTCTTTCGGTAGTTCTGGTTTGCTAAATCGGGGTAATGTTCCCGTGTTTTGTTTATGGCTACACTTACAGGTTTGTCAACATTTAAAAACTGAAACTTTTTTTTAGGTGCTCCGGGTAGGTTTTGGTAAATGGTTGTTGCTACTATTAGATTTCTTTGTTTCGAAGTGAAAGTTATGCCACGCATTTTGCGGCACGGAGGGCTTCTCCTACAAGTTTATGTGTTCGTGTAATAAAATTGTTTAAATCTTCGTGTTCCTCTTTCTTCCATTTAGCTTGGAAGACTGCTTCTAACGTGGCTAAGGGTTGTGCAAGTGTTATTTCTTTAAAAAATTCTAATAAGTTTTGTTTAAAATCGTCCCATGTTGTAGCTTCGCTAATTGATGGGACGTAGGTGACTGTGTCATGAGCATTCCCTTCTTTAGGGTCGATAAATCTTTTTGCTTCCCTAATTTTTATATCATCATCGGTGATGTTTTCGCGTAAGAAATGTTGCTCTAAAGATTCAATCCAAGGTCTTACGCGTGGTTCAACAAAGCGATTATCTATGGTCCCCTTAAAAATTAAAACAGTATGTGGAAGGTTTACTAGTCTGCCTAAGTTAATGTATGCTGGGGTGGGGGTTTGAGACTGAGACATATTGGCTTGTTCTGGATCTGAAGTTTGTGTGTTTGGGAGTATGTTTGAAGGGCGCGGAGTAGGTGGAAAAATGGGTGTATGTAAATCTTCGATGTCAGAAAGCGCACCGTCTGAATCGCTCATATGTGAAGGTACTTATTAATGTGTTCTAATTACTGCAGAGCTGGGCACTTGCGGTTTTTTTTGCGGTACTGCGGTACTGAGGTACTACCGTGTTGGTCGGTACCGCGGAAAGTACCGCGGGAAATTTGAATGCGGTAGCGGTACTGCTGTACTTTCAGCGATCCTTTGCGGTACTGCGTTATGCGGTACCGGTTTGGTAGTGCGGTAGTAGTACCGCAGTACCGCAGTACCGCAAAAAAACGCGCAAAAAAACGCAAGTGCCCAGCTCTGCTAATTAGGTGTGCTTGACCGATCTTAATTTATGGAATGATCACTTAAGGGGTTTTCCTAACTACACTATCTAAAAAAATAAACATTAAATAAATGCACAATAATTTGCCTAACTAGGGGAGAATTTGAAAAGATTGCAAACAAAATAAAAAATGTAAACAAGATTTCACTCGAATGTACGTGAAGGTATGGTTGTTAATAATACTGACTTTTCAAATGTTTAGAGATTATTTAAAAAAGAGTTTTGTACTTAACAAGATTCCTACGGCGAAATCCTTAGAGACGTGTCCTGAAGACGTGTCTTGCTGGCGACTTGTTCTTGGATAAAAACTAGACGTGGAGAACTTGGAGTCGTGACGCACCGGTTCAGGGGTGGATGTGACGAACTAGAAGTCGTGACACGCCGGTCAACTGGGTGTTGGTTCTAGTTCCAGGGTCTGGAAGACTGGAAGAATCCTGGATGCAGAAGTTGTCAGTTGTGAAGATCCTGGTTAAAGGGTCGCCAGTTGTTAACCCCTCCGTCTATGGCCTGGGTTGGTTCGAAGTCGACGGGGGTTCTAGTTAGGTCGCAGCAACGGATGTGTGACTTGTAGTAGTTTTCTTCTATATTACTCTCCGAGGTCTTCTATAGTGGCTCGGAGGACTCTGGTAGACTTACTAAAAATGCTGAAGATTCCGGACTCTTCTTATAGCGTATCCGGAAAGTTTAATGACTAAGTTCTCCTGAAGAGAGCAAGGCTCGAAGGATAAGATAAAGACTAGCTTTACTGTAATTTACTGCCTCTGAATTAGCTTCTGAATGACAATGGGAGATTTTTACTGGGGTTTACATACCCCAAAACTGCTAACATCATTATTATTAAATGCTAAAAAGGCTGTATTATTTTTGGACAATATTTGAAAATAAAGTAAATTTTTAGCTGTGGTAAGGCTTGAACGAGTAAACAAAATATTTGAAGACGAAACCATATTTTTATCTTAAACCGCGACTGTTCAGATCTGATGTTATCATGATCTGCCAAGTTAACTAAAAGTGGAAATCGGACTATGCATCTTTACACTAAAATATGCATATGAGTAAAATTTTAAGGTTTAAGATGTACAATTTTAATGCTTAGGCAAGACATGATCTCATCTTTTATAACGAAAGAGAATGTATACAACATATGAACATTGCAAAGCTTAAACAGGATTCCTTATTAAGCGAAATCTAAAAAAATGATTATGAGATTTTAAAAAACAACAGGTCACCAATTATTTGGCAAAGTAAAAAGCAAATCAAAAATTTTATCCAAACTCGCGTTGGGCGATTTTGGTCCTTATGTAAAAATGAATACACACACGTACATACATATGAGTATAGGCATTATATAAAGTTAAATATATAAGAATATACAGGATTATATAAATACATGAATCATATAACACATGAATTTTTTAAATGGATATTTTTTTCTAAAATGGATACAAGAACTATATAAATGAATACAAGAATTACATGAAGAATAAGATAGTATAGGAATATGGGAATTATTTATGATTCATTTTTACACACACACACCACACACACACACACACACATATATATATATATATATATATATATATATATATATATATATATATATATATATATATTAGGGTGGTCCTTAAAAATGAACTTTTGAATTGTCACGCTCCCAACCCGAGAAAAGATTGTACTCCTTAATAAAGACACTTACGAAGAATTTTTGTGAACCTACTTCTATTATAAGGATTCGCGCAAAGCCGTTGCACTTCCGAACAAAAGAGCCCTAGTCTGTCCTGGTGCGTTGGTGTGTTCGGTTCTGTCGGAAACTGAATTCTTGTTTTTTTATGTAGCGGTTAATGAACGTGTTCAAGTTAAAACATTATATATGTTATTTATTTTATCAATGTCATTATTTATAATTATTTTTATTACAATTAGTTCAATGAACATACTGTAACCAAGCAATATATAAACATTTAAAAAATTAAAATACATTCTTCCACTTATTAATAGTGATGAACATTTCGTAAACCTAAGTCATCATTTATTAATTTCATAATTATATAATGGCACCATAGTCTGCATGTATGATATTTACTTAATCGAAAGTACATCACTACCAAGTCACGTGTAAATTCAGTAAGCATTCCATTCTCATGGTAAAGTGAATATTTGCGGATTATCATGGGAGTTTTGTTTATGTTGTGGATGTATTAATATCAACAATTATGAGTCGGAGATCATTATTTGGTTATTGACTTTTATTGTGTGAGTTATCTAATTGGAATTTTTATTCATTTCAGCGTTATTAAGTAGTTTTCACAATGTCAAAGATTAAACCTAACATTTCTAATGGAGCACTGGCAGGACAAACTTATAGGGGCAAAATTGCCTTCGAATGGTGAAGTGTTATCAGTATTCCTTCATTTTCACCAAAATGAAAAAAGAACTGTAAAAGATAGTTTGAAAGAGGTACTTCTGGACGTAGAAAGGTTTTGGAATCGAGCGCGAATTCTTATCAAAATCACAGACCACTCAATGAAAAGTTAAATAAATTATTTGTTAAGTGGCAGAGACTAAAGAAAAGCACGAAGAAGAGGTCAGAAACGCAGATCAAGAACGAAGAGGAATTCACGAGAGAATCAAAAAACCTTTTAGATATCGCTCATGAAAACGCACTTGCCATGATAAAACTTCCTGAAGATCGAGCTTTCTTGTTGTTGGCTCAAAGAGAACCTGGTCGCAAAAGATCTATGGCTGGGATTGATATGGTCCTTGTTCGGAAGCAGGAAGCGGCTATCAAGCGGAGGCTCAAATATGCGGAATATCAGGCTGCTGTGGCTTCCCGGGAAAAAGCAAAAACCTCAACTGCACATTTGGAAAGCTCTTCCAGTGAAAATAACAGTAGTGTTTCCAGTGATGCCGAGGAATCGGGTACAGAGAAGGAAGAATTCGGTGCAGTAGCAGGTGGTTCTTCACATCCAAAGCGTCGACGTGCAACGAACGCTATCATGACTCCTAATCTAGCATCAACCCTTGATCGCACGAATGTTAGTGATCGCTCAGCAGCCTTCGCGTTGGCAACTACTGCACAGGGACTTGGTCATGACGTATCGGAGCTAGTTATTAACCGTTCTAGTGTGAGGCGGTATAGACAGCAGCATCGCTCTTTAACGGCTCAACACATAATGGAAGAGTTCAACACTGACTGATATCATTGTTCATTGGGGTGGAAAAATTCTCCCGGACCTCACTGGTCAAGCCAACGTCCATCGTCTCCCTATCTTAGTCTCCAACAAAAACACGTGTCAGCCCCTTGGTGTTCCAAAACTCTTCCGGAACAGGAGAAGAGTAATCTCAAGCTATTGTGAACCAGCTCCAAAAGTGAAGGCTTGAGCAGTCCGTTGTTGGGATGAGTTTTGACACTACCGCTTCAAATACTGGCCATCGCGCAGGAACTTGCGTTCTCCTCGAGCAAAAACTAGGGAAAAACCTCCTGCATTTTCCATGCCGTCATCATATTATGGAAATGGTGTTTGGAGCTGTTTTCGGGTCTTATTTTGGAGCACCTTCTGGCCCTCAAGTACCTTTATTCATGCGCTTCAAGAAGTTTTGGCCTCAAATTGATCAGTCCAGATATAAGACGGCTGCAGATGACATCGACAACGAAGAGAAGAGGTCATTAACTTCTTTTGCTTGCAAGATGCTACAGGAAGGAACAGTTCGAGATGATTACAAAGAATTCCTGGAGCTGGCACTTCTTTTCTTGGGCCATAACTCTTGGGATGGAAAAGAAATTCGCTTTAAAACTCCAGGAGCTATGCATCACGCCCGATGGATGGCTAAGGTTCTCTACTTCATCAAGGTATGGTTGTTTCAGAGTCAATTTCAACTAACTACCAAAGAAGAAAGGGCCCTAAACGAAATTTCCTTCTCTGCTGTCCGAATTTACATGAGCGCATGGTTTCTTGCTTCTGTTTCTGTATCTGCTCCGCATGAAGACCTTATTCTCCTTAAGAAACTTCAAAGATACCCAAATAAGATCATCGCAGAAGCTGCCATTAGAAAATTCAGCTCACATCTCTGGTATCTGTCAGAGGAAATGCTGCCCCTTGCATTATTCGACGAAGACGTTCCTGTAAGCGTTAAGAGTGAGATGGTTCAGGCCATGAGGACGAAAGAAGGAAGTGATGACTGTCCAAAGCGGATCGAGCTTCCACATAATGCTCAGGTCAGCCTTGTTGACTTAATATCGAAAAACTCAGTTAAGTTTTTCAGAAGTTTGGACATTTCAGACGAATTTCTTAATGAAGATCCTGTATTCTGGACTGTTCATGATAGTTACAAATATGCATGTTGCATTGTGAAAGGTATAAAAGTTGTTAATGATAATGCTGAACGAGCAGTGGCCCTCATTGAACAGTTTAATTGCCGATTAACTCACGACGAGGAGCAACTGCAGTATCTGAAGCAGGTTGTCGCGAATCATCGTCGAAAATATCCTGACAGCAGAAAATGCACACTTGAGTCCACTATTCAATAACACTTTTTTTGTAATATGAAAAATATGTTGCTTTGGTTTCTTGTGACATTAAAAATATTTTGTTTTTATTTCTTGTAATATGAAGAATATATTGGTTTTGCTTATCATGTTTTGGGATGTTATGTTTTTTTGAAAAGAACACTTAGTTTTATGATCCTACTTTACATGGAGATTTATTTAAATTTTGGTAGCATATTTGAGATACCGCGAAGATTATTTATGTTTATTTTCTTAAAGTATTCATCATTTATATTGTTTTATTAGTCATCCTTTATTTTAGTTTCCGTTTGATAAAAATTTAAAAAATTACCCATGAAATACAAAATTTATTAAGCCTGCGCAACCCCTAAATATTCTCTAAAATAGAAGAAACTCTATGAGATAAGTTCATTCATTCAAGAGTACCTGGAGAGCCTGGAAAATTTAATATCGAAATTTTTTATATTTGTAAGAACCACCCTAATATATATATATATATATATATATATATATATATAATATATATATATATATATATAAACACTTTCAATAACAGTGCGGGGACGTATAACATTGACGACATCATGTTAAAATTTCTTTTGCCTCTCATTAACCCTTGTTAAGTATGTGCTAATTGTTTGGTTTTCCTGTACGTTGTATATATTTATGGGCTTCTCGCCTTTATCTTCATTCCCTGACGAGGTGTAGCTTTGAATACACGAAATGCCTTGGAATCGTTTTTCTTTTTCCTTGTGGGTTTGCAGCATTATTCATTTCACGTGTTTTATTGTGAAATTCATCCCATATATATATATATATATATATATATATATATATATATGAAAATTATTTCACGAAAGTAACACGTGAAAAATATTTATGATGAATAAAACCACGAAGGAAAGGAAACACAAAATGGTGCTCAAGCGCTTTCGTCTAATGACATCCTCAGGAACACTGAAGTACATAAAAAGGTTAAGCCTATATATAGGTTACAGAAAGAAAAAAAGAAAAATAAATAACATACACACACACACATATATATATATATATATATATATATATATATACATACATATCTATATATACAAATACAATACATACATACATACATACATATACAATAAACAGAGAAGTAAAAATAAAAATTAAAAATTAAAACCTTAAAGGATAACCAGTGAGGCGTACAGATTTGTAAGGAAAAATATCGATTTTTAGCACAAGATCAAATGGATTATAAAAATACAAATTTATACTGGAACTCTGCCCGGGTTTTAACACACTGCTGCCTATGGTCAGGTTTCGATATATAAAAAATAAAATGCAAATTAAAAGTTAATAAAGTAGAAGACAAGTTTACCAAAGATTTAATGTTTTACCCTTCTTATCTAAATCTGTTTTAAAGGAATTCAAAATAACAGGATCGAGTTGAAAAAGACCTTTGCTTATGTTGAAGTTATTTGAAAGTTAAATAATGGCAGACTCAAGAATATTTCTATTAACAATGTTGCTTGAATGGAATAAAACTGAAGCATTATTCCAATCAATTCAGTGGGCTAACTCTGACAAATGGACAAAAAGGGCACTGGACAACTGTCCTGTTCTAACGGAATATTGATGCTGTTTTATACGTGTGTGCAAATCCTTTCCCGTCTGACCTATGTAAAAGGAATCACATTGTTTACAACCAATTTTATAGATAATGCCTGAATTATTGGTAGGGCTATTTTTTACAATGATATTTTTCACAATATTGTTATATGAAAATACTACATTAATATCCAAAAGTTTAAGTACATTAGCAATGCCTAAAAAGCCCGGGAAAAATGGAAGTACTAAAATTTTTTGACAAAGTACGAGTGTTAATATTGACACGATAGAAAGTTCGTTTTGCCTTGTTGAGACAAGATTCCATAAACGCAGATGGATAACACAAATCACTTCCAATACCGTTGATTTTTTCCAATTCGGCATCGATGTATTCCGGACTGGCGATCCTAAGGGCGCGGAGAAACATTGATGAAAATATGGCCTTCTTAGTGGGGGTATCATGTCCCGAGTAAAAGTGTACGTAGGACAAATTGTTTGTCGTTTTCCGATAGATACTAAACTTAAAACCTGGGCTTTCCCTATGTACACGCACATCCAAAAATGGGATTGAATTGTCTTGCTCAACTTCTAAAGTAAACTTAATGGAGGGGACTTGATCATTTAACTGAAGGAGGAAGCTATCCAGGTCACGATTCATGGGCCAGATACACAAAATATCGTCAACGTACCGCAACCAAGGATGCCAACCCCCAGGATTCTCGGAATATAGGTAATTTCGAAAAACTCCATATAAATATTGGAGAGGAGGGGCGATAAGGGGTTGCCCATAGCCATCCCAAAAACTTGTTGATAATACTCGTTATTGAAAGTGAATTTACAGTCTTTGATGCAAAGCTTAATGAGTTCCATAAGTATGACCTGCCACTACCTTCACACATTGTTTTGGAACTCATTAAGCTTTGCATCAAAGACTGTAAATTCACTTTCAATAACGAGTATTATCAACAAGTTTTTGGGATGGCTATGGGCAACCCCTTATCGCCCCTCCTCTCCAATATTTATATGGAGTTTTTCGAAATTACCTATATTCCGAGAATCCTGGGGGTTGGCATCCCTTGGTTGCGGTACGTTGACGATATTTTGTGTATCTGGCCCATGAATCGTGACCTGGATAGCTTCCTCCTTCAGTTAAATGATCAAGTCCCCTCCATTAAGTTTACTTTAGAAGTTGAGCAAGACAATTCAATCCCATTTTTGGATGTGCGTGTACATAGGGAAAGCCCAGGTTTTAAGTTTAGTATCTATCGGAAAACGACAAACAATTTGTCCTACGTACACTTTTACTCGGGACATGATACCCCACTAAGAAGGCCATATTTTCATCAATGTTTCTCCGCGCCCTTAGGATCGCCAGTCCGGAATACATCGATGCCGAATTGGAAAAATCAACGGTATTGGAAGTGATTTGTGTTATCCATCTGCGTTATGGAATCTTGTCTCAACAAGGCAAAACGAACTTTCTATCGTGTCAATATTAACACTCGTACTTTGTCAAAAAATATTTTAGTACTTCCATTTTTCCCGGGCTTTTTAGGCATTGCTAATGTATTTAAACTTTGGATATTAATGTAGTATTTTCATATAACAATATTGTGAAAAATATCATAGTAAAAAATAGCCCTACCAATAATTCAGGCATTATCTATAAAATTGGTTGTAAACAATGTGATTCCTTTACATAGGTCAGACGGGAAAGGGTTTGCACACACGTATAAAACAGCATCAATATTCCGTTAGAACAGGACAGTTGTCCAGTGCCCTTTTTGTCCATTTGTCAGAGTTAGCCCACTGTATTGATTGGAATAATGCTTCAGTTTTATTCCATTCAAGCAACATTGTTAATAGAAATATTCTTGAGTCTGCCATTATCCAACTTTCAAATAACTTCAACATAAGCAAAGGTCTTTTTCAACTCGATCCTGTTATTTTGAATTCCTTTAAAACAGATTTAGATAAGAAGGGTAAAACATTAAATCTTTGGTAAACTTGTCTTCTACTTTATTAACTTTTAATTTGCATTTTATTTTTTTATATATATCGAAACCTGACCATAGGCAGCAGTGTGTTAAAACCCGGGCAGAGTTCCAGTATAAATTTGTATTTTTATAATCCATTTGATCTTGTGCTAAAAATCGATATTTTTCCTTACAAATCTGTACGCCTCACTGGTTATCCTTTAAGGTTTTAATTTTTAATTTTATTTTTACTTCTCGTTTATTGTATATGTATGTATGTATGTATGTATGTATGTATTTGTATATATAGATATGTATGTATATATATATATATATATATATATATATATGTGTGTATGTATGTTATTTATTTTTTCTTTTTTTCTTTCTGTAACCTATATATAGGCTTAACCTTTTATGTACTTCAGTGTTCCTGAGGATGTCATTAGACGAAAGCGCTTGAGCACCATTTTGTGTTTCCTTTCCTTCGTGGTTTTATTCATCATCATATATATATATATATATATATATATATATATATATATATATATATATATATATATATATATATTATATATATGACGATTTGTCCATTTACCAAAATCAGAGAATATTGTCACAAAATGAATGCATGCAGTCAGAATTGTTTGCATTCCAAAATGGCTGATACTGATGCTTA
Source organism: Bathynomus jamesi (assembly GCA_023014485.1). Lineage (NCBI taxonomy): Eukaryota > Metazoa > Arthropoda > Malacostraca > Isopoda > Cirolanidae > Bathynomus > Bathynomus jamesi. The sequence goes on along the minus strand of JAJOZX010000769.1, from coordinate 900,493 downwards.
AGGCTAAATTATTTATAATAAAAACAAGAACGGAGGATGGTTAGACTTGTAAGGAAAACATTATGATGTAGCCAGTTAAATTCAGTTCTCCGAGTAGCGTAGTTTAGAAAAGTTGGACTTAAAAACAAATTAACTTTTGTATAATTTCTTTATAAAAACTAGAATAATAATAATAATACTTAATAAGTTCACAAAAAATTATTCATTTAATTTTTTACGTATAGTTAAATAACCAGTTCATTATCTGCCATTTTAAACAATCATATCTAATATCCCACACAGTATTTCATCCTGATGATCTAGTGACCCGTGGTTCAGACCAGGGTATTCATTAACTATCCGATGATATTTCGATTTAATAATCGTTTAAGTTAAGTTATTTAATTTTTATCTCTTTTTGTTTAGGTTAGGTTAGGTTAAATTAGGATAAGTCAGTTTCTGTTTCGCTAATTTAGTCTTATATACGTTCATGAGATTATTCTGACATTCTAAAATTAAATAGAATTTAAGAAATTAGAGTCGCTGAAAGTTTGAACCCTCCTGAACTAGAGGTAATGATCATGGTAGTGTACGTATATATATATATAATATATATATATATAATTATATAATATATATATATATATATATATATATATATATATATAATATATATATATATAATATATATATATATATATATATATAATATATATATATATATTTATATATATTATATATATATATATATATAATATATATATATATATATATATATATATATTATATTAGGGTCTCTTATTGGGTAGTCATCAAAATTGAAATGTTGAATTATTTTATCTGCGCCCCCTAAAAATAGTTCCAATTAGCATAAAATCTAAAACTTGAAAGTTTGACACAAATTGGCATTAATTTTAGTTGGGTCGCCCCCGGCTAATAAAAATGGTGACCATGGCATAATAGCTCCCTGACATATGGATTATGCTCATTATACACATAATTCCTTCCTTCTTTTTTTTAGTTTGATTCGTTTTATAAGTATAGGCTTCTTATTTATCATTGATCCTTTTCTAAACCTATCCTTGATGTTGTTATAATCCACCTTTGGTCCTCAATCCTTCTTTATCCCAATCCTTTTTTCTCCTATCCAAAATCCTTCCTGGCTCTTTTTTTATATACAATCAGCAATGAAGCATTGCTACAAAAAAAAAACATTAGTTTATTATATAGAGATAAATTCAAAATGCCAGTGCTATTTACATACTTTAATTACTTTAATTAGTCATTATTTCCTTATTACAACATTATTTAATATACAATGATTATACAAATATGGTAGTAGTTTAAGGTGCGCCTCATTGATGGTTATTTTTTGAGAAGACGAACAGTTTTTGATGGAACTGGGTGACTCTGGCGGTGTTTTGCAACAATTTGGAGCAGGAACTGGAGCTGCTCTTCCCCCACTGTCAATTTCTTATTCAGCTCTTGAACTAAAGCTACTGCACGTTCTGCCCGGTCATTTACAACAGATAGAGCTGCAACAATAGCTCTGGCCCTTAAATATTCACAGTTGGATCGTCCAAAGTGCTCATGCCTTGTTCAGAAATCCTTCTAGGCAAATCAGCTTAGTAAAGAATTCTCTATAGTATTTCTTGTAACAAGTTGGTGTAGTCCTTCACCAGAGCAGAAGGTCGATTCAGGAATCCGAGGACGCTTGGGTGGTCTAATCAGTGGACTCATCTTCTAATGCCTTTACCATGCGTTTCTTTACATCTGTAGTAATTCGCTCATCAAAGAAAGCAAGACCAACTGCTTCTTCAGACAGGTACCATAAGTGGTTAGAGAGCTTTTTTTTAGTTGCATCAGAAATCTTTTTGTTAGGATAATTAATCAATGACCTCATAAGGAGCCAGTCATTAAATGGGGTTTCAATAGGGAGTGAGGATGTTGTCCAAGCCTTCATATAGATGAGAACAGAAAAAAGGGAAAGATCTCGAATTCCTCGTTCTTCAGTCTTAGTCATCTTGAACTGGTTTCGAAAAAAGCCACATCTTGATAGAATAGAGCGCTTTGGACATCCAGCGAGCTCGATGCATGGCACCTGGTGCACGAAACTTGATGCCTTTATTGGGGACACCTCCAAGAAAGATGATGGACAGATCCAAAAGTTCTTGATAGTCATCCCGTAGCATAGGTGCCTGGGATCTAGCAAACTGAATTAGTTCAGTTTTAGACTGGATAATTGCTTCTTTAGTAATCGTGTCTGTCTCACCTGTTTGGAACTGGCTTTGATCAACAGAAGTCCAATTGTCACGAAAACGCTTAAAGATCAATATCTCTGGACCAGTTGATGTAGATCCCAATGTTGCTTCAAATGCAGCTCCCAACAATAAATCTAAAACATGGTGTCTACAAGGCAAGTACAAAACATCATGTCCCAATTTTGCTTCGATGAGAGCACAGGCTCCACTATATTGACCCGTGTTTGAAGCTGTTGTATCGAAACAAATTGCTTTTACTCTCTCTGTAATTCCCCATTCATTCAGGCAGTTAAAGACGGCTTCAGCTTGTGCTTCTCCAGTTGAGTTTGGGATTTTGGGGACACCAAGCAGCTGTTCAACACCAGGTCCTGACACAAGTACTGGGAGACGATCAATGTGCTTGTGCGAGGTGAGGTCCTCCATCATCTTGCCATCCCAGTGGACTGTCATAGAACATTCTCCATGGAAATGCTCCTTAAGTTCTTTAGCATGACGAGCTCGGTTCTTATTTCGAAGGCGATGGATAGAATGTTGGTTTATGTTGTAATCTGAAGCGTCCAAACCAAAGCTTTTAGCTGCCTCTGCGAGGATAAATGTTGCCTTTCTAGAGGAAATTTGTGTACGATCCAGGGCAGCAGACATCTGAATAGTCATGATGTTTTTCATGCCTCGTTTTTTCTTAGATTTTGGTAAAGCACAAGCTCCTTTGGGCTCCTCCTCCTCATTCTCACTTTCATCAGTGTTGCTGGAAGATGTGGAAGAAGCCAGTACAACTTGACTAGTAGACGCCTCCATCAAAGATTCTGACTTTCTTTTTCTCTCTGCCTCAGCTTCCAACCGTTTGACTGCATTTTTTGTGCGGTGAAGATGTACAGTGTCCACACCACCGATTGAGCCAGGACGACCTTTTTGTCTTTGCAGTTGAAGGAACTCCCAGTCCTCACGATTCTTGATCAGCTTCTCAGCGTCTCCATGGGCGATGTCAAAGAGATCTTCCAATCGCTCTACAAAATCAGCCTCCTTGGTTTTATGGCTCTGGCTTGTTCTGGAAGCATGCTTCTTTAAGCAAGTCCATTCGTTAAAGAAATTCTCTAACTTCTTCATGGCACGAGTTCCTGCTGAGTAGGAATAGTGGCCTTATCCCAGATAAACTATTGTGGCTCGAATAGATTGACGCAGAGCATCGAGGATTGTCATGTTTTTCTCTCTGTGGAGGTGCATAAAATAACCAAAAGCTTGCCTATATGGGGCAGCTTTGAGCCTTAATATCATCTACTGTAGATCCGACCAAATAGAATGGTCTTCTTGTATTCATCTTCAAAATAAGAAAACCAAAATATTAATGTAGTGTTATGGTTTTGTTTTAGAGCAGGGCTAAATCACTGTTTTTGACTTTTTTAAATTACAAAAAAAAAAAAATTTGGTAGACATAACAAAGTTTAATTTGGTCTATTTTTATAAATCTAACGTATTTTTCTCAATTATTATTCCTATTATTTTTTAATCTAAGAAACAAGGAATAAATATTTTGTTAGTAGTAGAAATTTATATTTTGCTATTTTATTGGAAATAGAAACAGTGGCGTCTCTAGGGTTGGTGTCACCCAGTGCGGTAACTCATGGTGTCCCTCAACCCCCCCCCCCATGGACCTCCTCCCGTACCAGACCATACAGAATCCTTAGTAATGTTTTTTGTACTAATGTTACTCGTAAATCGTAATTCCCGTATATCACTGAATGTAATGGCAATAGTAGTGACATAAACAACTAGGAAAATTAAAATTACTCCTTTAAATTACAATATCATACGCACAGCCTAAATGTATTTACATTTACATAGTTTCATGTGGTTAAAGTGAAAATTCGGTAAGAAAACAATAGAATTCGAAGTAAAAACGTTTAAGAACTACATCAAAATTATGTTCATTTTAACGTTAAACTTTACCGTTACATGAGATACATTAATGGATTAGGTTTGCATAATCAATAACGGCCCAAATAATGTAGAAGTTGTAGACAAATGCATATGGAAATATACTCATAAATTTGAGGCTGCAACATCATAAAGACAGAGGCTGCAACAACTGAGCGGAAGCCTTTTTTTATTTTTCTCCTTCTTTTCCTTTAATTACTACTTCATTCTCAAAAACGTTATTGATATAGGTTCACAAATACTAATTACCACAATATTGTAGCTAAAACAACAGAAAATTTGACAAATCAGCGACTATAAAAACACCAGCAGCAACGAAAACAACAGCGCATGCTTGTAGAGCGTGCAGACGAAACCACGTGATTCGAAGCGTCATTGTAATTGGGTAATAATGACAGCTCTGACCGGAGCGCATTAGAAGGTTCAAAAAGTAAATTAGCATAGAGTTTTAGCCTTGTAGGTATATTGATACACGTAAGCTGGGCTTACGAAAAATGTTTTTGTTGTTATAACTAACTACAGGGATATTTTTATAAAAAATAATAAATTTCTGCTCAAACACTGCACAAAAACCCCCCGCACCCCTCTAGTGACGCCACTGATAGAAACACAGATCATGAAACACATGTCAGGTAAAATTTCCATTGAACTAAATTAAATTTGTGACAAATAGCAACATTGTTTAAAACTTCATATGTGTATAAGAGCATAAATTCTAATTTTTTCATTAAATTCATTAAATTTTTTTCAAACACTAATAACAAAATCAGTATAAATAATTGTGAAAAATATAAATAACATAGTTTATTATCTGATAATAGCAAAAAAGAAGTATAGTGATACACAGTTACACACCTTTTACTTATGACAGCAGAACACTGAATGATGACAAATAAACAATTGCAACATAATCTGGAGCAATCTTGATGAAACATGTTTAAACAGATTGATCTTGTCTTGTCAAGCAATATTTTCAGCTACAAACTTGACAATTATCTCTAATATATTCATTTAATTGAATTCATCATAAATATGATGATTAATCAATTAAAAACATATGTTTAGTATACTTGACAACTGCTAGTAATTTCAAATATTAATTGCATAAATAATAGCTATATTTTATGAACTTTAATAAGCGGGGGCGACCTCTAAAAATTGTTCAATCCAAAACAAATTTACATGTGATGTTTTTTCAACCAATGGAACTGGTTGAGGGGGCGCAACCTAAAAATCAACACTTCGAAAATAAGAGACACCCTAATATAATATTATATATATATAATATATATATATATATATATATATATATGTGTGTGTGTGTGTGTGTGTGTGTGTGTGTGTATTATGATATTGCTTATGGACGGTTGGGTTGGGGCATTGTTTTGGAACGTGAGTGGGGAGGGACGATGAAGTGAGAGCGATTTGTGAAATATATACAAACATACATATACATATATATAGTGTGTATGCATGCGTGTGTGCGATTACTACACCCGATATGAGGTGGGTGCAATGAGGTCGGGGGTTCGACTCTCCATGGTGCTGGTAATAATAATATTTGGCTCCTTCATATTCAACTTTCTTTTTATGTTGAGTTAGTCTCATACAGTTGACCTTGAGAGAGAACTCACTTTCACCTTTCTCTGTAAGCATCATCAGTCTCTCTCAACTATTGGCCGTGATTGCATGTGTGCTGTAGAGTGTAAAAGAATTTACAAGTGTATATATATTATATATATATATATATAATATATATATATATATTATATTAGAGGCGGGGCCACCAGCTTGACCTCCGTGTGAAGAGAGACCAACCCACGAAACAACATAAGGTAAGGTAAGGTAAGGTAAGGTAGATATATATGGGAATGAACTCAGAATGGTTCCCTGAGGTTCTTTATGATACACACAGACCGTGCATGGAACAAGGAACTCTTCTGGGAAAATTAAATCCACTATAGTCCAAATAAGTAATGATAAATGACAAACACTATAGTTTTTTCTTTTTCATGATGTTAGCCCGACGTGGGCGAGTGACCTGTTGCCCACGTCGGGCTAACATCATGAAAAAGAAAAAACTATAGTGTTTGTCATTTACCATTACTTATTCGGACTATAGTGGATTTAATTTTCCAAGAATTTTCCATGCACGGTCTGTGTGTATCATATATATATATAGTGGCCTATGGATCACCAATGAATTATATTGAAATGAATAATTAGGGGTCACCAGCATGGCCTACAGCCAAACAAACAATATTTAATAAGGAGAGAAAAATTATTTGTTGTTTTGTGTTTAATTATAAAAAAATCAATTATTTGATCATAGTGATTAACAATTATATAACGGTATTTATACTACGCCAAAGATGATTAATTATTAGCAATAAGAAATGATTATACAGTCTAATTGTTAAGTGAGTACACTAATTCAGGTAGGCTAATGAGATAAGCAGAGGTGAACACAGAATAAGTGAGTTTCCTACTTACGCTATATTCAATAACATTGTTCAGATTGCGGACAAAACAACTACTGATTACGGAATATTCTCAGAGATTAACAAAAGAAAATTTATTGGGCTGTAGAAAATACTCGATTTGACTGTGACGAACCAATAAATGACCTAGATCATATGTTTCAGTTCTTCTATGACACCTTATTCCATATTTTTAATATTTGCTTTCCTTTAAGGAGAAAAACAGTTTCGCACAAAAGTGTCGCAAATCCATGGATCACTCCAGGAATTATTACTTCAATAAAGAACCGAGATAAATTATTCAAATTGCAACTACAAAGCAAAATTCCTAAAGCACAATATACTCAATCTTTCCTAGCAGGCGCCTGGTAGACCTAAAGCGGTCTGTCAGTTGAAAAATGTGTTCATTATACTAAGAACATTTCTTGCACAAAAATTTACCAGCATTTCCCGTTCCAAATTTTTTTCCCTCACGCCAAATGCCCCGATCACGTCTTCATTTCCGTTTCGATCTCCACCCACATGGCCATTTAGGTCTCCCATCAAAATTCTTGGTCCATAAGGCAGCCCATCTATCATTCCCTGAAGATCCTCATAAAAAGTTTCCTTTTCCTCCTGTGATCTTCCACTCTGCGGTGCATATGCCTGGATTACCGATAGTCTCTCTCCGTTTAGGCTCAGGGTCACTCCCATCACTCTCTCACTCTTCTTTATCAATCCAACAACATGTTCAGAAAATCGGGGGTACAGTATAATTTCCACACCCGATCTGGTATCTCTTCTCTGCCCTTGTATATGCACTTATAATCATTGTGCAGTACCTTGGTTCCTTCACCTCTCCATCTGGTTTCTGCGATTCCCATAATATGTATAGATTTCGATTCCATGAACTCATCTATTTCTTCATATTTATCTCTAAGTGTTCCGACATTTATTGTAGCAATCCAAAAGAAAGTCCGTTTTCGCGCCAAAGTCGTAATCGTGGTCCGTCCGTTGCGAGGCTCTCTGCGTTGTACTTGAGCAAAAGAAAACCACCAGAGGCTTGCTAGGCCTTTCCTGGCTTGTTCGACACTACTAATTAGTACCTTCCGGATGCCTATTGCCCCCCGCAAGTTAAAGAAATCTCCTTCCAGATTTCCAGGCAGACATTCCAGTCGGTTTAAGCTGCTACACCTCGACAAGGTTACGTAGTTTCTTGTCCTGGTAGGGTAAGGCTCCAGGACCGTAGCAGAATACTCAATACAGAAACAAATTAACTAAAATAATCAAAATTGCAAAATATAACTTATAACAATCAATTTTCCAAACATAAAGGAGACTTGAAAAACATTTGAACAACCATAAACAGTCTTCTCGGGAAAACAAATTAAGAAAAATTTAATAGAGAAATTAAATGTTGATAACAAAGAAATTACTGATGATACTGCTATTGCAGGTTCTTTAAATGTGAATTTTACTTCAATAGCGGATAAGCTTCGCTCACAATTACAAAATAATGATCACTCTCACCTCAAGAATATATGCCACCTAGCCCACTAAATTCATTTTCTTTTGTTCCTGCTACCTCAACTGAGGTCCGGAATATTATTGGTAAATTAAAATATACAAAAAAATAACATCCATAACATTCCTGTACCTATACTGAAACTTGTTAAAGATAAGATATCTGTAACTTTGGCTAAAATTATCAATCAAAGTATTTCCAAAGGAATATTCCCATCAATGCTAAAAACTGGTTGAATAACACCCGTTTTTAAAGGGGTTGATCCTACACGAGCAACAAATTACAGGCCGGTGTGTTCATTATCAGTGTTCAGCAAAGTTTTTGAAAAAATTATAAAAAATAGAATGCAGAGATATTTAGAATCCTACAATTTATTATCTCCAAATCAATATGGCTTCCGTAATAATAAAACAACAGAAATGGCTATTTTAAATCTTATGAAAAATGCAAATATAGCTAAAGAGAACAAATAAATAATGATATCAATATTTATGGATTTGAGTAAGGCGTTTGATGTAATAGACCATAATATTCTACTTAATAAATTATATTGTTATGACTTTAGAGGAGCAATCAGTGATTGGTTTAAAAGTTATTTGTTCAGTAGATATCATTTTGTATCAATAAATAAGGTTGGTCAACTAAAGCGCTTGTCAAACATGGTGTGCCACAGGGCTCAGTTTTGGGTCCACTTATTTTTATTATATATAAATGACCTTCCACGTTCATTTGATATACTGAACTTCATAATGTTTACAGATGATACAACTGTCTTTTTCTTGCAAAGATGTCAATTCAGCTAAGAATATATTTAATTCAGAATTCATCAGTGTAATAAAGTCTTCCTAAATACCAGTAAAACAAATTTCAGGATTTTTACTAATAAAAGAAATGTATCATATATCTTGATGAACTTAATGTTAATGAAATCGCTATAAAGGAGTGTACTCTAGGGCGGAGCGTTTTTACACTTTTTTCGATTTTCGTTTTGTAATAGCGAGGAAAAGTGGCTCTTCCACGTCAAAAGTGAGTGTGTAAAATCTCAGAGATCTGCAATAATATCTTCTGCCTCCGCACGCGCGTTGAAAATCCAAAAACTGCGCCAAAATATGCATTTTTTCAATATTTTCTTATAGTTTTAATTTTCATCCTACCTCCTTGTATTAGCGAGAAAAGCATCCTAAAGGTTTATTTTAGACTATTTTTTAATATTTTTGTCCTGCGATAATTTCTTCTGCCTCCGTAAATGTTCTAAAATAGGGAAAATGTACATAAATAGCGTATTTTATAATGATGCTATTATGGTCAACTTCGGCCCTACACCACAGTTTATTCGTTAATTATGTATTAAGTAATGCAATTAATAATTCATTATATCATATTTTAGTAATTTAAGAAGTTTATATATTTCAGCAATTAAATAATTTAGGTCCACCAACGCAGTTTACTTTGCATATGCTTGGTTTATTTTTTATGACTTTTATGTAATATGCCTGCAGCTTCTCGCTTATTTCGTGAATACTGAATGTACTATATTGACAAAATAACCCAGAACTCACCACGTGGAGGTGGCTGCATTTCGAGTTCCTCCCTGCCCGACCCAACCACCCTACCATTATCGGACTTAGGCTAGTTGCACACTGTAGTCACTTTTTGTTTCCATTCTTGGCATTTTCTTTCTGGATTCTAATCTTGCTCTGATAAATCCATCCCTTGCCTCTGAACCGCATACTGCAGCTGAAGCCTCTGTTACCAGCTTTATATGCCGTTCAACCGCTTGGGTGTGGCAAGGAAAGCGTGGGATGAAATCAGGTACATCTCCTGATGAGATATAGTTCAGGATGTCGGAGCGTGATAGAACTTTTGTCAGAGGAGGCTCTAACAGCTCACAAGTTTGCCAGTTAATCATGTTGTAGTACTCACTGCACTGAAAGTTCAACGTGGGCAATTTAAACACTCTCACTGCGGCTGACTCAGAATCTCTTGCTTTAAGGATTCTCCTCCATCCTAATTCTCTGATATGTTTTGCTTCATCGTGAATCATACTAAGGAGAACATTCTCAGGATGAAAAAATAGGAATTTCTCTGAATAACACGATCAACTATTTCTATACAGCGGGCACTCAACGACCTCGAGCGTTGTATCATTTGATAAAGATGTTTGGCTCCCTGTGTTGCTGAAGAATTTCTCTTGATTTGAAACCACATTGGAATATAAACTTTCATAATATAATCCACGATACACTTAAGGTTGTCTGAAGGTTCTTCAGTTGAAACGTAGAGACGAAGTATGCGGTTAGCAGTTGTCACACATCTGGAGTGTTCCATTTTGCCTGGTTTCCTTTGAGCTAGAGAGGGAGTACATTCACCTTTTGACACAGCATCATAAATTTCTGCCAAATATTTCTGATCTGTGCTCAGATCATCTCTGTCAACTACAATTTCTTCCGCTTCAACTGCTTCAAACTCAACAACAGGTTTCTTTTCACAATCAATTAACTCTTTTCCTATAGGCCCCGTAAAACTATGAGGACCTGTTGTTTTATCATCAATGTCAGTCACTATGTGCCGCAAGGGAAGTTCATTAGTGTGAAGCAAGCAAATTAGCCACTGGAGTGCTCTCTGAAAGTGCTCTTCGGTACTTCTTATCACTCCTCCTTTTGGTCCTGTATTAACTGCTGTCCCGTCACATCTGATGGCTTTAACTTCTGAAGTATCACTCTCATTTGAGAGAAAAAAATCCAAAATTGCAGAAGATATACTCTGTGCTGAGCCAGAAGCGGGAGTTACATGCCCAATATAATGCGAGTTTGGTTCTTGAAGAAAAGTGTCATGTTCTTCTGTTATATTTTTTTGATAACCTTTACTGCCAACTTTTTCTTGCACTGCAGTTCTGTCCTTTCTTCCATCGAAATAGATACTCTCCATAGTTTCTTCTTCGTAATCTGTCTTTTGAATGATAGATCTCACTCTTTTTCTAGCTCTCCTTACTTTGCATTTGTCTATTACTGAACTTAAATCATTTTCGTTTATAATTCCCACGTCTTCAAGAACAGCCGAAGCAATCATAGCAGCAGACCTGTCTGACACACCAGTTCTGTCACAAGCTAGCCAATGATGAGATTGTTCCATGATGAGAATGTTCCATCGATTTGATTTTCTGTGTCGGTTCATAATCAGAATCCGCTCCTTCTGTTTCACTTGATGTTGATGACAGTGTTTCAGTTGCCTGTCTTTTACTGGTAGATGGTTTTGGTTCATACTGTTTCATTCTTTGTTGTCTTCTAGCAATAGTTGCTAGATCTTTAAGAGTTTGTGAAACATCAAGAGAGCCTATTGCCAATTTTCTTGTTGTTCTCTGATCTTTAAGGAAGTCTTGTTCAATTGCTAGAACCTTGAGATGGTTTTCACATGAACACATCAAAATTTTCACATTTGCAAGCACTGATGTCAAATAATTTGTTTTCTGCCTCATTTTGAAATGTTTGTAATTTAATTTTGAATGAGTCACTATTTTGTTTCCTTTTTATTGACTTTAGAAGGTTTTAACATTTTTCATGGTAATTTCTAATCATTTGAACGACACGGTTATGAGAAACAGTAGGAATAGAGGCTGTTTTCCACAAATCTTCGAGAGTTTTTGAGAGAACACCCGAAATTTCTGCAACTGTAGGCTCTTTCTTCGATGTCTTCAGATTCAACCTTATTTGATGAAAATATTTCATGACGTCCTTATAGGTTGGAAGGCACCTCTTGTCTAGATCAGCTGGAGCACCAAATATAGGGCAACTTGAAGAAGTTGTTGTTCCTTGAGCTGGTACTGACATTGTGAAAAATACAGTAATTAATATAAAAATTAAGAAATTACTCGTAAAACGTAAAATATTCTTGCATTCTGCAGAAGTTTTGTATATTACACCAACGTATTATTATGCACTAAAATATGCAGTATATGTCCACATATGCGTGTTGTCGTGTTCCAAAGATGTATTAACAGCAAGAGCAACACAATCCACATCTTACCCGAAACGTAACTAGCACAACACTGCGGGAAAGTGAGAGCAAGAAGGCCTGGTAGAGTGTTGTGAGTCATGACTCATCAGTCATCACTCAATGACTCATTGCCGTATTGGCAATGACAAGCAACACACCATACCAGGCTGTGGGGAAGCTTCTAGAACGATGTGGGAGTACTACATGACGTACAAAGTGAATTTATTAGCGTATAGGCTGAATATGCAAAATACGTGATTTATGAGGATTTTTCCATATTTTGGAACGTTTGCGGTGGCAGAAGATATTATCGCAGGAAAACATATTTAAAACTAGTCTAAAATAAACCTTTAGGATGCTTTTCCTCGCTATTACAAGAAGGTAGGATGAAAATTAAAACTATAAGAAAGTATTGAAAAAATGTGTATTTTGACGCATTTTTTGGATTTTCAACGCGCGTGCGGAGGCAGAAGATATTATTGCAGATCTTTGAGATTTTACACACTCACTTTTGACGTGGAAGAGCCACTTTTCCGCGCTATTACAAAACGAAAATCGAAAAAAGTGTAAAAACGCTCCGCCCTAGTGTACTGTAACAAAATTTCTTGGTGTAATGCTAGATAATAATTTTCAGTGGAGTGATCATGTAAATTATATCGCGAAAAAGATTTAAAGGAACGTTGCTTAGAAATGTAGTCCCTAAACAAGTTTTATTGACTCTGTATCATACTCTTGTTTTTCCTTATATAACGTACTGCACCCTTATTTGGGGAAACTCCGCCAACAACGCATTAAATGGTATCTTTGTCATCCAAAAACGAGCAATAAGGTTATTAGCTGATGCTGATTTCCTTGATCACTCTCGTGCATTATTTAAAGAGCTAAACCTACTAAAGCGTAATGATATAACCAAAGTGGCACATTTTATTTTTATTTACAAGTGTAAGAACAAAATCATTAATTTACAATGGGTAAATAGATATTTCATAAATCACCAAGAAATCTACTCGTATCAGACCAGAAATAGATCAAAGCTTGTTATACCTCAATTTAGATTGTCTTCATCTCAAACACTACCCATTTTCATTGGATTGAAACAATGGATTGACTTGAATGCCGATATAAAAAATATTGTGAATGTAAATTTGTTTAAAACCAAATTGAAATCCCGATTAATAATGGCATACTAACAAAAATCTAGGATTAATGTCCATTAATATTGTTTACTAATTATTAATTTCTCGTGTGTAATCTAGTATTAAAAACACATTTCTTGGGATTGTTCAGTTCTTATCTCTCATGTATAGTGCCATTGGTATAGTGTCTTCAATGGTGACCTTGCATTTGTCATGTCAGTAGTGATAATTTAAGATTAATACATGTTTTAACTATTAATAATACTTATTTACTTATTTATTATTAATTAATAACAACTAGCTGTTTATTTTTAATGAGAGTCCAGTAAAACCTAAAGTTTAAGGGCCAAATTAAATAAAATAAATAGTCGAGTTTCACAATTATTCATGTCATTGTAAATTGTAAAACGAATGTATTTATTTTATTATTCATAAAGGTTATTCAATTCAAGTCAATTCAATAAGCCAATAATAACTAAAATAATGAAAGTACGGTATAGTACAGTAAATGGATTAGGTCGGTAAAGATGAAATGCATAAAAGAGCACATAAACAATCGGATGAAAAATAAGTACGTTATATGAGTGAACACAATATCAAGGTGATATAAAACTACGGTATTGGTACAACACTTGAATAGGCCTACTGCGGTCTTAACGGGGAGTTATTTTGAACGGAATTGAAGACATTTTTTATGGCCTACGCGATTAGGCTGAGTTTGTAGACTTTTCAGCTTTGAAGGGTGACCACTCTCAACCCTCCAATATCGTCCAATTGTTTTGATTTCTTGCTTTTCTAAAGTTTTTGAATGTATCCTTAATTGGAAGGTTCTTAAACACCTCTCTTCTCACAATCTTCTTTCAGAGCGTTAGTATGGATTCCGCAATGACCGCTCTACTGGCGAGTTTCTTGCAGATCTCTCTGAACCTTGGCCATCCTCCTTTCGGTATTTCGGTGAAACATTTGCTATTGCGCTTGACATATCTAAATCTTTTGATAGAGTCTGGCACAAATCTATAATTTCGAAACTGCCCTCCTTCGTTTTCTATCCTTCTATCTGTGCCTTCACCTCTAATTTCCTTTCTGCCGATCTATAGCTGCGGTTGTAGATGGCTACTGTTCTTCTCCTAAAGCTATTAACAGTGGTGTTCCTCAGGGTTCTGTCCTATCACCCAATCTTTTCCTTTTATTTATTAATCATCTTTTAATTCGCACTACCTGTCCTATTCACTCCAATGCCGATGATTCCACTCTTCACTTCTCCACCCGCTTCCCAAAGCTTCCCTCACAGCAGTCAGTTCATGATTCGCGTAGGACGGCTATGAGGCACCTGACCTCTGATCTTTCTGCTATATCTGATTGGGGCAGAGAAAACCTTGTTGCTTTCAATGCCTCATAAACTCAGTTCCTCCATTTGTCTACTTATCACAATCTTCCACATGAATATCCCCTTACCTTCAACACACAACTCTCGTGATCTTTCCTGGAAAGATCACATACACTCTCTTTCTAACACAGCTTCAAAGAGGTTCGGTGTGCTGTCCCGCCTCCGTGATTTCTCACCCCCCCACTCAATTTCTGTCTCTGTACAGGGGTCTTGTCCACCCCTGTTTTGAGTATGCTTCTCATGTATGAGATGGCCCAACCCACACAGCCGTACTTCTCCGGGTGAAATCAAATGCTTTTCGTCTCCTCAATTCCCCGCCTCTGACTCACTGTCTTCAATCTCTCTCTTTTCCCCGTAATGTTGACTTACTCTCACTTTACTGTCGCTATTTTAACAGACAAATGCTCTTCTTAACTCTCTAACTGTATGCCGCCTCCTTTAAGGAGAGCACGCAGCACCAGATTTTCTAAATTTCCCATTCCTTTTCTGTCCAACTCTCTAACGCAAGGGTTAATCGGTATTTTCATCTACTCAACCGGTCAATTCTGGAACACTCTTTATGAATCCGTATTTCCTCCTGTCTATGATCTCCCATTTTTCAAACCCAGAGTGTCTAGGCATTTTTGAAACCCCGGCGTTTTTGCGGGCATTCGCCCTTGGCCCCTCCTTCCTGCATAAAAAAAGTGTTCAAATGATGAAACAAATTAAACAAAAAGTCTATAAGAATTTTATTCATACAAATATTTTGTTAAATTGTAAGTTAATCTTCAAAGAGTTCTCCATCCGCTATGATACATTTGTGGATTCGCTGTGTAAAACTCTTCGTTCTTCTTCTGAACATATCGAGTGGGATCCTTTTCAGTTGTTCATCTATTCTGCGGCCAAGGGCATTCACATTTGGATATATGAAACCAGAAGTGTTGAGTTTGTCACACAAATAAGCCGCCCAACCCATCTTCCTTCAATGTTCGTATCCAGAATCTTACGAACATGCAGAGTAATGTGGCGGCGCTCCATCATGTTGATAAAACCAGTTCCTGCCAACGCCATTAGTAAACTGTGGCAAAACTTTGTCTCTCAATACCTGGTAATCGCGTTTTCCACCCATCGTATCTCTCGATATGTCAAAGGAAACGAGTCTTAAATAACCAATGCACGACCAAACTGTTCGTGGAGCCGTTTTAACGAATTTACCCAATCGTATTTTGGGATTATTTTTCGCTTAGTAGTGAACGTTGTATTTGTTTCCTTTACTCATTACACCGAAGACACATTCATCTGAAAATGTGATCTTTCCAAGGAAATATTACTGTTCAACTTTTGTCTCATTTTTTCAGCAAACTGCAGCTATCTATCAAAATCATTGTAGTATATGTTAGCTTAGAGTAAATGGGTTTGTATTCGTGGTACCTCTGCGATTTCAATATTTTTGCAACTGAAAATTTGGAAATACCCAATTCCCGTGCGACTTTTCTCGTTGAAGTTGTTGGATTGACTTGAAAACTGGTCGTGGACATTTTCTTTGTTGTTGTCTCCCAGGGCCAGGGCCACGGTTTGCGGGGTTGGTGATTAATATTTGGCAGGCTCTTTTTAATTGTTAATAACGTATATTTACTTATATTGCCGTTCAGTTTCAATAAAAAAAAAAATTAATATTAAAAATAAAAAAATTGAATTCTATTTTTGCTGTTTATTTTAGCAATCAATAATGAAAGCACAAAAATAACTAATCATAAAATAACCATAACATTCTCATAATAAAAAATAAAATGCACGTTACACTATACTGTACAATCACAAAAACTTAAACACAACACTCTCAAAACATAACATAAATTACAATCTTTTTTTTTAGTGATATAAAGGAGTAAGAATATTAGGTACAGTTGCACTTATTATTCATAGGACACTCTTGAGAAAGAGATAGTGACACCTGGCATATAATTGTTGTGTGAACTACAAACGGTTGTAACATTTTATGAATGAATGTGACGTAAACGCCACATTCATTCATAAAATGTTACTGAGCGCTGATTGGTTGGTGGACTCATTGCCAAATGTCTTTAAAACATAATTATTTTCATTCGTCACTCTGGTTTACATATTATTAAGAAAACATAACTGAATAATTGAATATAAATTCAAGAATGGGATATATATTAAGAAGGGGAATGCCAATGAAGTGAAAAAAAATGGCCTTGTAAAAATTTAAAAAAAAACTTCGGACGTGATGACAGTGTTCGGTATTGGCAAGCCTGTCATCCTGAACGAATTGAAGTTTCAATGTATAAAAACAGAGCCGTTGGTTGACATTATTGCGACCTGAGCAAATTCCACGACCTGCACCACGAATCCTCCCTGTATTTATTTATTTACTTATTTATTTATTTATTTATTTACATTTAATACTGAACATAAATTTAGATATTGTTTTCTGTTATAACAAAAACGGAGCAAAAACCTGATATCTATATCGGGTTTTTGCTCTATACTGTACATATATAGGCGGTTTATGAATGAAAAAAGCAATGTTTTGATGCATATTAAATTTTAATAACATAACATTACCAGAATGATGGGTATCTGCAGGTTTCATACTTCACTGCTTAGAATATCTTCCAATTGACAAATGAACGACAGCGGAATGGATACTACTGGTATGACATTGTTATGGCCGGAGCAAATTCTATTTCTAGATCAGCAACACTGATATAGTAATAAACAGTCACTGAGAAAAATATTATTTAGAAACGAAGAATGTTTTGTATTGAGACAGCATCATAAATGCATAATTGTTTTTATTAATAAGTTCTATGTTGCAATTTAAGTGTTGAACCACTGCAGCTGTGACTCTTGACGGTCTCTCACCTCAAAGGAGAGAATTACAAAAAATAAAACTATTACAGTGGTTCATATCAGAAAATGGTATTCATATCACAACCCTTACTTGGCCAATCCAGAAGGTGATATTTCTTTGTTCAGAGAACCAAAATGTGACGATCCGTGCTGTGTAAATTGGGGACCTGTCTTGCATAAAAATGATTCGCTCTGGAAATGACAGAGCATATGAACGCACAGAAGGAAACATAACCTCTTTGAAAATTTCTATATACTGGTCTGCAGTAAACCTCCCTTCTATTTTGGTGAGCTTTCCTACACCATACAGATGAATCTATACCCACATGTTACAGGTGAAATGACCGCAACGTGCTTCCTCATAGATGTGCTCTTGATTATATCGAGTATTATTCCTCCTCGAACAATGAAGACGGACATGGGATGTGGAGGAAAAGGTAATTTCGTCGGTAAATATCAATCGACTCCAAAAGTCAAGTCCTCTGTCAACATGTTGCCGAGTAAAACGGTGTCTATTTTCTCGATGTTGCTGATTTAACATCTTCATAGCCGGGGTCCAATGGTATAACTCAGCTTCATGTAGCCGCCGCCTTACTGTCATTGCCGAAACATCAAGCTGCAATTGTTCCCTTATGGCAACAACATTGGTAAAGGGATGGGCTTCGGCAACATCGCAGATCTTCTGATCATCCGCAGCAGTTGTCAGTCGAAGTTTCCCCGTTCTGCGGTGATCTCGTAAATTCCATTCCTCTTGCCGCCTCTTCACGCATATATAAACAGTGTTCCTAGAAATTCCAAGTTCTCTTGCAATTTGAGTTGGAGACAGCCAGCTCTCCTTCATGCCGACGATTTTTCCCCTTTAAGCAATTTTCTGGTGATGGTAATCCATTCTGCAGAGTAGTTGCTTCGATGAGATTCATGAATAGTGTGAGCTTATTCTTAGTCACCATATCTGTTAACACCTCTGTCATGACGTCATGTGGTGTCACGTGATATGTTAAAAGTCAGGTGAAATTGTTGGAATGCGGAAACAGTTTAGAAAATGGTCATTAATATTTTTTTGTGGTTACCCCTTTTGGTTAATCGCCAAATGGAAATTACCCCCTTGCAAAAAGCACAGGAAACTTCATTTTACTGAGCATGAGAATAATTGTTAAAATTTTATAAACATAATACTCGTATATTTCTATATATAAGTTATGTATAAGTTAAACACATATGATATTGGTCAAAGAACGGCTACAACATTACATAGGAAGCAAACAAAACGCATCACCACCAACTACTAGTCTAGTGCGAGGGATGCAACTGTTTCTGCTGAACTAACACCTGAATTCTGGGTTCAGTTTCGCTCAAAGTGCAACGTAATTCGCCTTCAATGTGCAGCCGATTTCGCAGTTTTTTCTTTATGGCCATCATTGTTGAAAAGCCTGCCTCACAACGATAACTTG
Source organism: Bathynomus jamesi (assembly GCA_023014485.1). Classification (NCBI taxonomy): domain Eukaryota; kingdom Metazoa; phylum Arthropoda; class Malacostraca; order Isopoda; family Cirolanidae; genus Bathynomus; species Bathynomus jamesi. The sequence continues at coordinate 881,514 of JAJOZX010000769.1, read as the reverse complement.
TCGCAAAAGGCACCAGCACTTTATTTGCCTCTTCAGCAAGCAAAGGATACTTCCCATCCACTTTTGCCCAAAATGTCTCGATTTTTTTCTCTGCAAACTCAAACTTCAGAATAAGATCTTGCCGCATTTTCAGGAATTCTGCTTTCAGTTCAGGTGAGTCACCGCTTTTCAGGGCGTAGTAGCATGGCTGCGTATTAAATATGTTTCTGTACCACATCGCCTGCACGAAGTCATAGACAGCAACGGTGGCTGCACAAGATATTAAATTTATTGTGTTCATGTATAAAATATATCTTAAATGCAATGGTAATTATGAATGTGTAATACCTTTGCAAAATTGTCAAATATCATCGTTTAAATGGCTCTATATTTATTGATATGAATAACTGTAATAATGTTATTTTCTGTAATTCTCTCCTTTGAGGTGAGAGACCACCAAGAGTCACAGCTGCAGTGGTTCAACACTTAAGTTGTAACATAGAACTTATTAATACAAAACAATTATATGCATTTATGATGCTGCCTCAATACAAAACATTCTTCGCTTCTAAATAATATTTCTCTCAGTGACTGTTTATTACTATATCAGTGTTGCTGATTTAGAAATAGCATTTGCTCCGGATATAACAATGCCATACCAGTCGTATCCATTCAGCTGTCGTTCATTTACCAATTGGTAGATATTCTAACCAGTAACGTATAAATCCTACAGATACCGATCAATCTAGTAATGTTATGTTATTAAAATTTAATATGCATCAAAATATTGTTTTTTCATTCATAAACCGCCTATATATATATATATATATATATATATATATATATATATATATATATATATATATATATATATATATATATATATATATATATATGTGTGTGTGTGTGTGTGTGTGTATTTATATAAATCAGGTTTTTGCTCTGTTTTTGTTTTAACAAAATAATACCTAAATGTATGTTTAATATTAAATGTAAATAAATAAATAAATAAATGAATCAATTTGGAATTTGCTCAGGTTGCAATAATCCTTCCAACTACTGTTTTTATACATTGTTTAGGATCACAGGCTTGCCAATAGCATGAACACTGTTATCACGTCCGAAGGTTCTTTTTCAGTTTTTACGATACCATTTTTTATTCACTTCATTAACATCCTCCATCTTAATATATATCCCCTTCTTGAATTTATATTTGATTATTCATTTATGTTTCCTCAGTAATATGTAAACCAGAGTGATGAATGGAAATAGTTATGTTCTAAAGACATGTGGCAATGAGTCCACCAACCAATCAGCGCTCACTCACTAAACATTCATTCATAAAATGTTACAACCATTTGTAGTACACACAAAAAATATATGCCAGGTGTCGCTATCTGTTTTGAAGAGTGTCCTACAAATAATGAGCGCAATTGTACCTACAGTAGTGTTACAAAAACTGGTAGAACTGAACTTTTCTTGCTTTCAGTGAAGAAAAGTCAGTAATAACGTCAGAGGTAGGAATGGCCTAGCCCAGTCGGGTCAGCCTAGAGATTCCGGAAATGGTCCAGAGCGATAGATTAAATTGAGGTCCACAGTAGGATTCTTCACAAGATTAAGCTTGGGGTATTTACCGGAGCCTTTGTTAAATTATAAATTAATGCTACGTCTTAGACCACAATGTAGGTCTAATCTAACTTGACCTAGTTTAAACTGCTATCACTAAACTGGGGCATATTCATATAACGGTTAACTTACGAAGTCAATTGTTCTTAAATAAGTCTTGATTTATTGAATTAGGTTTACTTGTGTTCAGGAGGCCTCCTTCCATTTGTTGAATTTAGGTGAGCGCACTTTTAAAGATAGTTTGTATCAGTTGTAGAACCAATAGTTTTCCCGTCAGCGTTTCAAGCCCTCAGCGTCCCATGCTGCTAATGATGCGGCCGTTTTCTTTGTTTCTCCAGTTTTTTTTGGTTGGTTAGTTGATCTGTAGTGTCATTGTATCAATACTACCGAGTATGCTTTACCATCCAGTATATAAATACTAGTGTGGAGATTAACTCTGGTCAGAAACCGATTGGTTTCATCCACCCAGTCATTGTTATAAATGGAGTTTAATAACACTGGCCAACAAGTATTTTTCATCAGATATAATTATGGATGGGCTAGATAGCTGTTGCGACGCTGATTCCAAATCTGTTTTCGGTTTTCCTCTAGCACGTCTGGTTTTCGAGATGAGCCCGATCATAATATATACTGTATAATAAATATAATATATTGACTAAACCTTCGTCCAATGCGTGTTTGTCCAGCGCGAATTTGCTTATACACGGAAAAATAAATGCGAACAATTATTTGCCGAAAGCAGAAATACACGTTCCGCCAAACACACTCTAATACAGTAGTACTGTACGCGTGCCAATGCGCGCTCTAGTGTTTTCTCCTACACTCCCCAACACTCCCGCATCTCCTTCCCTCTCGCGTCACCCCTCGCATCACCCTTTGTCTCAGTTCCGCTACCGCGCTAAGTTCAGTGAAGTTGTGTTGGATTGTTTTTGTCGTATTTTGCCGTTGTTTTGCTATTACCCTTAGACAGCATTATGGCACCAAAACGTAGAGCAGCTGCAAGTGATAGTGAAGAGAAGAAAAGTCGTAAGGTTATGACATTAGCCGAAAAAATAAAGATTCTAGACAAGTTGCTTGGTGGTATGAGCATAACATCACTTGGCCGCGAGTATCACGTGAATGAGTCTACCATACGCACCATCCGAAAGAGAAAAGAAAAGATACGTGCGATTTTCATTTAATATATTTTTATTTATCACATGTAAATATCATTATGTTTATGATTTTATTATGTTCATATTTCATATACGAGGGTAATTCAATAAGTATCCCCATTTTTTCTTTTCACAATTTTATTTTCACATCTGATAGATTATAAACACATCACTTCTCAACATAGTCTCCCTGTTTCTCAATACACTTAGTCCAGCGATCTACAAGCTTCCTAATGTCATCACAAAAGAATGTTTTTGGCCGTGTGCGTAGCCAGTCATGCACCACCTCCTTCAAGGCATCATCGCCTTGGAATCGCTGACCTCTCAAAGCATCTTTTAGTGGTCTAAACAGGTAAAAATGTGAAGGTACCAGGTCTGGATTGTAGGTTGGATGGTCAAGAACTTCAAATTTAAGTTCCTGAAGGCATTTTCTAGTCTGTGCAGCGGTATGAGGGAGCGCATTGTCGTGTAACAGAATAACACCTTCCGACAATCTCCCTCTCCGTTTGCTTTAACTCATTCCGAAGCATGTCAGAATATGATGCACTTGTTACTGTAGTTCCACGCTCTAGATAATGTTCAAGGATAGGGCCTCGTGTATCCCAAAACAGTGTTAGCATAACTTTACCTGCTGACGGCTGCGCTTTGAACTTCCTTGCAACGGGAGATGTTGGATGCTTCCATTGCATGCTCTGTCGTTTGCTTTCCACTCTTACACACTTCGCCGTGGTAACGCATTACTTCCATACTGAGCACATAAACACGTGTGAATTTCAGCTCCTTTCACACCTTCTGCCCATAAAAAACGAACCACGGATGTCTGTTCTTCCAGAGTACAAATTGAAAGCGGCGCAGCCATGCTCACTACTCGTACGATATGTGACAGCTACGAGTAGCCTAAATAAGCCTATACTGTTGCTAGCCTAAATAAGCCTATGGATCTGAGTTTGGCTCGTTATTACGAGTATATATACTATATTATATATTATATATATAATATATTATCACTAAAATAAAAAGTGCGGATACTTATTGATGTACCCTCGTACAATATAGGTAGGGAAATTCATTTATGTGTGAATAAAAAATCTACGTATCTAAGTACAGTAGACGCCGGATTTAGTGTCCTCGGATATTATGTCTCGCCGCTTATAGTGTCTCAAAACTAGGAAACAGTTACTTTTAAATGGTAATTGCTTGGATAGAGTGTCTCTGATTACGCTTATAGTGTCTATTTTCAGCTAGTATAGTCTATTTGGTAGCTCTAATTTACACTTGTACAGTATTTGTGATGCTGTGCTGTTTACAGGCTTACTAGATGGCCATGGAAGGAAAATGTTTTGTTTTAATGTAAAATGAACATCGTTTTGATGTTTCAGTTGAATTGTAAAAACAATTTTAATTAATGAGAAATTGCATAATAAAGATGTTTATGTTGTAAATATATTGATATACAGTACATATTCACTATTTTTAACCTTGCAACCCTCAAGAGACCAAACTATGGATATAGTGTCTCATTGGATATAGTGTCCTTTTGGCTTGGCACCGAGTGGAACACTATAAACGGCGTCTACTGTATTAATGGGAGACTTTACGCGGCCGCGTTCACGTATCCCCATAGTTCATAGTATGACGTCTCACACACACACACACACACACACACACACACACATATATATATATATATATATATATATATATATATATATATATATATATTAGGGTGTCACTAGGTAATAGGGGGAAAATTAAACGATGGATATTTTCCTATGACACCCCCTAAAATTGTTCCATTTGGTGTAAAACATACGGAAGAGAAATTTGGTCCTGATTGGTCATCATTTAAAGGTCGCCCTCGTCACTGAAAACAAGACCCATTTGTTGACGTCAACAAGCTGTTCAGTGTTCACAGCTTGGGCCGAACCAGATAATAAAAAACAAGGCAATTTGGTGAAATAACGAAAGTAAGACACTTAAAAACGCAAAGAATACAAACAGTTTATTATATAATCAAAATAGAAGACATAATTTGGCGAATAATGGTACAAAATGGAGAAGCAACAAAAGCAAAACTTTGAGAAATAAAATACATATACAGTAGCAGAATAATTGGTGCTCATACGCTGATCAGTGATTAGTTCTTTCGCGTCCTCACTAATGCTGATTTGTTCGGAGCTGGGTGTTGCTTTCTGTGGTCAGTGACAACTTGAACGAGGAACTGGAGCTGTTCTTCTTTCACTGTCAACTTTCCGTTCAGCTCCTTCACCAGAGCCACGGCCCGTTCTGCTCTGTCGTTCACCACTGCAAGTTTGGAGACCACATCCCGAGCTTGCACGTATTCAGAGTTTGACGTCCATGAACTGGGATGGTGGAGCAGAAAGCAATCTGGCAACTGAAGTTTTGAGAAGAATCCTCGGGTGTTCTTTGTGATCAGTTGCTCCAGTCCTTTGCTGTCACTGAGGAACATAGTATCAAGAACCAAAGGTCGTTTTGGCGGCATGTGAGGGGCTTCTTGATCTAACGCTGCAACCATGCTGCACTTCACTTCCATCGATATCCTCTCATCAAAGAACGCCAGACCCACTGCCTCCTCCGAATGGTACCACAGGTGCGCAGACAGCTTCTTAGTGGTACCATCAGAGATCTTCTTGTGCGGGTATCGAAGGAGCGTCCTCATCAATTCCCAATCATTCAGCGGAGCTTCGATGGACAGATGAGCTGTTGCCCACGCTTTCATGTAAACTAGAACAGAAAAGAGGCAGATATCTCGAATTCCGCGTTCCTCAGTGTTCGTCAGTTTAAACTGTCTTCGGAAGAGCCAGATCTTGATGGCATAGAGCCCCTTAGCCATCCATCTCGCCCGGTGCATAGCACCAGGGGCGCGGAAGTTTAGTCCCTTGTATGGAACTCCTCCAAGAAAGATGACGGAAAGATCGAGGAATTCCTGATAGTCATCACGAACTTGAAGTGCTTGTGATTTTGCAAGCTCAATGAGCTCCGTTCTACATATGCTTAAAAATAGCTGCTTTGGTGAACGCATCTGTGTCAGCAGTTTGGAACTGTTGCTGGTCAATGCGGGTCCAATAATCATGGAAGCGCTTGAAAAGCAGAATTTCTGGACCGGTAGATACTGAATCTAGCGATGCTGCGAATGCCGCCTGTAGCACCAACTCCAGTACATGGTGTCTGCACGCGCAGTGTAACAGGTCACGTCCAACTTTTTCTTCCAGAAGAACACAAGTTCCTCCACGGTGGCCTATGTTTGTCGCGGTTGTGTCGAAACACATAGATTTGACATGATCGGTCACTCCCCATTTATTCAGGCAATCTATGATGGCATTTGTTTGTGCCAGCGCGGTTCCTGACAGAAGTTTTGGCACCCCGATGAGCTGCTCTGTCCCGGAGCCAGATACAAGAATAGGTAAGCGGTCAACATATTCTCGTGACGTCAGATCTTGCATGAGTTTTCCGTCCCAGTGAACAGTCAACCAGTCAACGGACTATTGCCTTGGAACTGGCTCTTCAGTTGCCGAGCCTTAAGGGTACGGAATTTTTCACGCTGACGATGAATGGATCCACGATTGATGTTGTAGTCACTAGCATCATGCCCTAAGCTGGAAGCTGCCTCAAACAGCAGATATGTGGCCTTTCTTGACGAGAGTTGCGTGCGATCAAGCGCTGCCGCCAATTCCGATGTCATGATGTTCTTCGTTGCTCTTTGTTTAGACGCTAACGAACCACCACATGCTCCTTTTTCTTCGCTATCATCTGAGCTGGAGGATGAGGACTCCAAAACCGCTTCGTTGGATACTGCCTCCATTTCAGCTGCTGATCGCTTTCTTCGTTTCTCCTCTTCCTCCCGACGTCGGGTACAATCTTTGACTTGGCGCTGATGGGTCATGTCCAAACCTGCCATTGAACCTGGACGTCCTTTCTGGCGCTGCTGCTGAAGGAACTCCCAATCCTCTGGGTACTTGACCAATTTCTCACAATCAGCGTGGGCGATGTCAAAGAGACGATCGAGGCGTTCAATGAATTCTTTTTCTTTCGTCTTGTGTGAATCGCTCGTCTTGAGGCGTGTTTTTTTGAGTCCTTTCCACTCCTCGAAGACTTTATCCAGTTTTCTGACGCAGTGTGTCTCGAGTCTGGTTGGAATGTGAGCTTTCTCCCAGAAGGACATCACTGCTCGAAGTGACTTCCTCAACGCGTCACGTATTGTCATTTCTTTTCATGGTGAAGGTAAAGGAAGTAACCGAATGCTTGCCTGTAGGAAGGAAGCTTGCATCCTTTCACCTCATCAACCGCTGCCCCTAATAGGTATATACACTTCCGGGTTTCCATCACCAGAAATCACGTAGCTGAAATGAGAATTCAGACACACACAGATACACACACACACATATATAGAGATATATAGATATCTAATGAACGATTATGGAGACGCCGCGCAAGCATTAAACTTTGGAAGGCGGGGGCGACCTTTTATAGTTATTCAAATAAAAAGATTTTTCAGTCACCATGTTTTTTTTACCAATGGAATAGATTCGCGGGGTGTCAGCATGAAAATTTCAAACTTTGCATTTAAGTGACACCCTAATATATATATATACAGAGTAACCCGCTTAATGTCACGTCGATGGTGAACGAGATAATCGTGATATAAAGCGGGTCATGCTAATAACCGAATTTGACATTCTCAACTTCATTTTACAGTAAAAACATACAGTAATACAGTGCTAATTACACATAAAAGGAAAAACAAATTTCGTTTTAAAAATACACTGTAATTTATTTCTCAACACATAAAAAGGAAAAGGACATTAATTTTAAAACCGCAGAACATCTTTTAAAAATGCAACGTAATAAGCTAAATTTTAAAGTAATCGGTTATCTTACTTTGTTTTGCACTGTTTAACGTAACATTATGTAATATAGACTCAAATTTGGCAAATAATGTCCAATCGACATTGTCATTTTGTGTTATAAAATGTTTCAGCTTTGTTATACAGTTCAAAGCTTCTGACGACGTCACACAACATTCAGATGTTTCTTCTCCATTTATATCGTTTACATCTTCTTCCTCTTGAGAATCAAGATTCTTGCATATTTCAGTTACAATTGCAGCGTCATCTACAAATTCAGTACATTCAGCTTCTTTGTCCACATCCAGGAATGCATGGAATTCCGATGCAGACATTCCTTCTGGAGCAAACACGGATTCATCTTCCACATCATCATAGCATCATGATAATACAGCATGATACATTACAATGTGCACATGCCAAGACTTGACAATAAAAGGGTTCGTGATATAAACCGAAGTGATATTAAGCAAGAAATTTATATCACAACGTATAGCAATGGGTCACTGGTTTTTTAAAAATAGTGATAATAACAGGGTTGTGATATTAACCGAGGTGATATTAGGCGGTTTAGACTAATATAATATATATATATACAGGGTGGGAGAAAAGTCTTTAAAGATTTTATACATACAACTGTTCAGTTAACAACATTATCATACAGATAAGTGTTCAAATGATGAAACACATCAAACAAAAAATCTAAGAATTTTATTCATACGTTCTTATTTTAAATATTTAAATTTCAGATGATTTCTTATAAAATTCAAGCGTTGTCACGCGAGACATAGTGAACAAAGACATGTAAGCCATACTGAACAAAGAAGACAATTTAATTGTTGCTGACAGAAGCAAGGTCAAGTGAAAAAGGAAAAAGCACAGGAGTAAGCTACAACGGCAATTCAACTTCTCTTCTCTTCTCTTAACCCGCTACTCTTTCCTTTCTCTCGGGCTAACCTTAGAGTGGATCTTAGGGTCTTTGTTAGCCTTAGCTTCTGTAGATCTGTAGATCTGTAGATACATTTGTGGATTCCCCCTGTAAAACTTCATTATTCTGCTGAACATATCGAGTGGGATCCTTTTCAGTTTTTCATCTATTCTGCGGCCAAGGGCATTCACATTTGGATAGATGAAACCAGGAATGTAGAGTTGATCATAAAATAAGCTAGAGCCAGAAATCACATGTGGGTTAAATCAGGTGAACTGGCTGACCACTCGATGGAACATGGTCACCCAACCCATCTTCCTTCAATGTTCGTATTCAGAATCTTACGAGCAACTGCAGAATAATGTGGCGGCGCTTTATCATGTTGATAAAGCCAGTTCCTGCCAACGCCATTAGTATACTGTGGCAAAACGTTTCCTCTCAATACCTGGAAATAACGTTTTCCAGCCATTGTATCTCTCGATATGGCAAAGGAAACAAGTCCTCAATAACCAATGCATGCCCAAACTGTTAGTGCAGCTGTTTTAACGGGTTTACCCAATCGTATTTTATTATTATTTTTCGCTCAGTAGTGAACGTTGTGGTTGTTTCCTTTACTCGTTAAACCGAAGGCATCTTTGATCTTTCCAAAAAAATCTGGATTACTGTTGAACATTTTCATTTTTTCAGCAAACTGCAGCCGTCTATCAAAATCATCGTATTATAAGAGCTGAGAGTAAATGGGTTTGTAATCGTGGTACCCCTGTGATTTCCATATTTTTGCTTTTGAAAATTTGAAAATACCCAATCCCTGTGCGAGTTTTCTCGTTGAAGGTGTTGGATCGACTTGAAAACTGGCGAGGACATTTTGTTTGTTGTTGTCTCCTGTCGCTGTTACTGGCCTTCCGCTTCTTGGACGCTCTTTTACCAAGCTCCCTGTTTCCAAAAGTTTGAGCTTCCAATATCGAAGAGTGGTTGCATTTGGTGGTGGTTTATTATATTTTTCTTGAAATAAATGCAAGATTTCTTCACATGTATTGTTATACTTATAAGAAATAGCCCACGATACAAGATACTTTTTTTCTTCATTGCTGTATTCCATCCTTACTGACATGGCGGTAACTGGGGATAGGGCCTAGGGTCTTGCTGTTCTTGCCGCGGGTCATTTCTGGCCTTATATAGTTGCTTTGAAAAGTATCATGTACACTGCAGTGATATAGCTGGAATGTATTTATTAGTAACAAATTTATTTGTATGTATAAAACCTAAAAGACTTTTCACCCCCCCCGTGTACTGTATATATATAATTTTTTCAAGTGTATGCTAGGTTAGATTAGGTTAGGTTACTTTATATTCAATTTTCTACTTTTGGGGGATGGTATCCCCTCCCCATTTTGCTCTGGCACTGGCACTCCCCACTCCCCCATACATTAATGCGCCCATACTAATTATTATACCTTGTAACCTCGTAGCAGTTCCGTGCAAACGTTGGTCAAGCTGGTGGCCCCGTTCATGGGTATTATAAATATACAGTATGTATATTTTGGAGGGAATGCTGTTGTATATATATTTTTTAGGGTGGAGTGAGAAAATGAAGACCCTTAAATCAAACTATTCATAAATGCCAAAGTTGAATGTTGTCATACGCAATTACTGTGTAAAATATATTTTTTTTTAATTTCAAGGTCATTTAGAGGTGCCGACCGGGATTTGAAATGTATAACGCCACACGTTCTTATTTTAAATATTTAAATTTCAGATGATTTCTTATAAAATTCAAGCGTTGTCACGCGAGACATAGTGAACAAAGACATGTAAGCCATACTGAACAAAGAAGACAATTTAATTGTTGCTGACAGAAGCAAGGTCAAGTGAAAAAGGAAAAAGCACAGGAGTAAGCTACAACGGCAATTCAACTTGCTCCTGTTGAAAGGTCTATATCTTGATGGTCGTAAAGGTAATACGCAAGTTCAGGTAAAGACAGGAATAAAGTATTACCTCACAACAAGGTTGAAGAACATATTACCCTAATCCAGAAGCCACAACTGAAGTACATTCGTCACGTAACGATGAGTTCTGGAACAGCTAAATCTCTAACAAGTACAATAACAACAGTTCTTAAAACTACGATACCGGTACAACTGATCTGATTGCTGTTTGCTGTAGGGGAACTGCAATGAACAGTAGGGCAAAAGGTGGGGTAGTTAGACTTCTGGAACAATATACTGGCAATCCACTCTAATTGTTGGTGTGTATGCTGCACATCACTGGACATGGAGCTGAGTACAGGCCAGCGTATTTGTGGAACATCTGTAACGCGGTGTAATTTGGTTACTGCCCGCCTGATGTGGAAAAGCACCAGCCAGGTATGCTTAACCATTTGACACGGTTAACAACAGCTAACAACAGCTAATCGCATCCTCCAGTTATACGTATCGACAGAGAATCCATCAACAAACCTGAAAATATTGAACAAATTCGTCATGAAAGTATATGCTCCAGCTTGGTTTCACATAAAAAAAAATCCTAGAAGCACTGACGGCCCAAAAATCTTGGGATCATAATTCGTAGTTCGAAATACCTGCCAGACGACTTGAAAGTAGTAATTGGCCCTGTCATTCAGCGAAACGGGTACTACCGTCATCCAGAAAATTTACTACTAACAATGCTGACGGAAGACCATGAGCATATCAGACGGTTGATGCTTCGAAGAATAATTGCTGCTAGGAAGAAAAAAACATACAAGCATGGGACGATTCACAGTTTCGGCACTGGATTTTAGCGCCCCCAATTATACCGAATTGATCACTGATTGGGAGGCTAGAACTGCCTTTAACTCAGCAGCATATCACCAATGAAGAGCTGCATCAGTTTTGAGCTGAGCAGAGGTAGCACCCCATGCTAAGGTAAGCATCTATGAAGTGTGGGAGCTCTAATCCCCTTACTTTTTTTAATATGACAGTTTACCTATAAGGGGTCAAATAACAATATAAATACAAGATTAAAATATTTTTGCTTTTAACCATGATCGTCAGGTGGCTCCGTGACTTTGAATTTTTCCCATACAGACAACACACAAAGCCCATAGGCTTCTGAGCATACCATAAACCCTAACTGTACAACTCTTCGCTAATTTCAACTTAAATTTAAAGATGGAATTACCCAGAACTCACCACGTGAAGGTGGTTGCACCCATTATGTGTAGGTTTACTCACACCTATACGCTGACTTCCTATTGATGGATCTTGCTTGAATTCGTGCGCGAATGAAACTCGTCGCGGATTTCAGCGCCACAAACAGCAGCAGCCGCTTCTTTCACAAGTCGAACACTTCGTTCCACTGATTGTATGTGGCATGCAAATTTGTCAAATTCTACCTTGTGTTCGTCTTAATTGAGAAGTTGCTCGATGTGTCCCCCTTCCTGCTCAACGCAGGCCTCCAAACGTGGACGCCACTGATCGATACACCTGTTTAACTATCGTTGAGACACCTTCTCCCAGCCGAGCAGAATTCTTTTGCGTAGTTCATCTATCTCTTATATTGGTACCAGGGATGTAAACTTTGGACTTCAGGGCTTCCAAACACCATAATCTAGTGATGAAAGATCGGGGCTACTAGCCGGCCACATATTGGGTTCGATAAAATCCGGTGTTTCGTTCTCAAGGAATGTGACAGTTCCGCGTGCTCTGTGAGCAGGGGCTCCATCTTGTTGGAAAGTATATCAACAGTTTTTTCACTCTCAAACATTTCTTCAACAACACACTTCTCCAGCAACTCTTACAAGCAGACACCTGCAGGTATTCACTCGTCTTTGGCCAACCCAAGATTTCCCTCAACACATCTTTCCTACAAACAAGGTGCTTATTACTTTGAGGCCAAAGGCAAACGATTTTGAGCATCAACTTTCTCACCTCGCTTAAAGGAACCCTTGCATCTCAGTTCAATCAGTTGGCATGCGTCCACGATGCCACATCCTTTAACAGTCCTTCGTGGGACCATTTATATTCCTTGACTCAATTAACTCTAAAATCGTTCGATTGCGCAATCTACTTCCATCAATAAATAATTTACCATTGCACATCCGTGTAATTCAACTAATAACCTGCTGCATACGATATTAATCAATCATTCAATTAAAATTTCATTTATTTTCTGCACCTGTTTCCTTCACTTTATTTGTGACTATCATTTATTGTTTTGTTTTATTAAAAGAAGAAAACTAACCCTATTAATCTCCTTTAGTGACATTTATTAGTCTGATCGAAAGATTCGGTAAGCATTTATTTAATTAATCTAATTACATTACTATAGGCTTTACCGTCTAGGTCACTATAAATTGGTGATACCCTTTAAAGTGACAACGAATTTCCAGCTAAAGTGAAATTGCATAAAACACTTTTTTTCTAAGTGATAATTTCAAAATTACCTACAGCGACATTCAGATTTCATTAGCCAGCGCGCGTTTGAAAATTCCTTCCTCAACTTATGGCAACACAGCGTATTCGACCAGCGACTCCCTCCACTCCTCGGAGGAACCCTTTCACACAGCACCGGCCCTAGCAAATGTGAGGCCCAATTCAAGATTTTTAAAGTGGGGCCCTATTGTTTTGTATAGTCTGTATAGTTCCAGTTTCTCGCAATGTCGTTTTCAATGGAGAGGATCGCCAGATTACTGAGTCGATCCTGCAGCAGTTCTGATTTCCGCTTCGCTTCATGCTGTCTCTTCTGGTGAACGCTGAGATATTTCCGAGCAGTATCTCGCAATCTCTTTGGAGGCATCACTGCCAATCGATATCTGAAATATAACAAAATATATAATTAATACGGAATACTATTGTATATGAATACTACTGTATATGAAGAGTTATTATGAGAAGCCGTATTTAATTTACCACTCAAAACCAAAATACTTTTTTATACTCTACTCATATATTTGCGGGGCCCCTAATAGCGCGGGGCCCAAAGCAGCCGCTTTGCTTGCTTTGCCCAAAGGCCGGCCCTGCTTTCACACAAACACACCCCTGCTTTCATAGTGGGCATCAAGCCCACCCTCAACCACCATTTTCCGCGTTATAAGGAATGTTTTCTGCGCCACAACCAACTCCACCCCATTTCTCACCTAGCCGGGCACTTAGGGCAACATGTACCCCCACTCCTCCCTGGCACTACTGTAAATTTGATACTTTTGCAAGACGTGCGGGTTTCGCTTCCATTCCCGCTAGATTCATCGAACGACCCTACACCGAAACGTTAATTCACTTGGAGGGAATCTCCTTTAGCGACGTCCCACCTGCATCAACAACCCCAACCTTTCCTAACCCGTAACTCTTCCTAACCCCTAACTCTTCCTAATTTAATACAAATTAGGAAAAGTTGTTGATTTAAGTATGAAATGGTGAAAGAACGGTTTTAATATACAATATTTGTTAGTTATTAAGTAATAAATGATTAGAAATGCATTGTTATATGCATATGTGAAATAAAAACCCAATCTGTTACCTTTCTGAAGAGAAACCCAAATAATAAAATATATACCCAGCATACAGTAAAATAATGGAGAGCTCGAGGTAAATTAGGGAGTACGTTTCGCCATTATGCATTTAAGTAATAATTATGTTGCTGTTTAATGCATTTTAAAGATGTAATTTCCTTTTCAGTTTTATAACTAGCGCATGCAGGCATTTGCTGCTAATGCAGACAGCTATTCAGTATATGAAGAAATAAGGTAAGATAAAGTAAATATTAACCTGAAATTTTCTTTTTGCTGAAGGATTCTCGGTGGATGCGGGAGAAGAGCACATTCAGGGAGTTCCTTTGCCCTTGTTCGCTCGTTCGCAGTTCCGAATTCCTTCCAAAGTGACCGTTTTGTCCTACACGAGGCCAAGACGACTTACGTCCTCTAAATCCTACAATTCCTATACGTTCACTCCCTTTGAAGGTAACGAAGGCTGTCCGAGTTATTCTAAAATTTATATTTCTAGAATTATTATTACTAAAACTGCAAATGCTTTTTAACTTCTTATACAAGCCAGGGCCCGTGACTCACCTAGTAACACTGTTTCCCCTATAAGCGAAATGAAAATATTGAGGTGTGGGGTTTCATTTCTCAATGGTGCTGGCTAATAATAATCGAGAAGTTAGCGCAACGAGCCTCAATCGTCTGACCTGAGGGCTATGCCAGTTTCTGCACCAGTTTCTGTTACTTTTTCATAAGGGAATTTTGCGAGACGCTCAAAAACGACAACAAATACAAATTTCCATTTTCAAGTGAAATTTTACATTTTTTGCGACATTTAACATATCGTTCCTAAATTAATATGACAACTACTGTACAGTATAAAGCAAATTAAATTACATTAATCGCAGTTCCAATGATAAACTTAATACTTATGTTTATATGATATTTCGTTAAATCTGATAAACAGGTCTTATTCCATCTACAGCAAAAGGATACAGAAGACCCAGCAGAAGGGCATAGAAGTAGTCAAAGTTCAACGTCATTCAACGACAAGGTTTATAGAGACTAAGAACGTTTTGTAACCAAGTTATTTTCGGTTTGTCTGTTTTAAACTCCAAAACAAATGTCACCTATACTACACTATATCTGATGAGTGAAAAAGGCGAGGAAAGGCAACAATAGCCTCGAACGTGGTTGCCGAGCCTTCCCGAGCCACCCATGTAACTACAGGCAGGTGTTGGTGTGTGGAATATAACTTCAACTTCATTATAAAAGAACAAATGATGATCAGAAGAGAGAAATGGTGCAGGTGTTCAAGGGTGGAAGGTTTGATGTGCTGGGATTGTATGAAACAAAGGAGCGAACGTTGCGGAACCCGTATTGACGATCTAAAAGAAGATTGTGAGAAGAGAGGTTTTTAAGAATCTTTCTATTAAGGATAGATTAAAAATTTTTAGAAAGGCAAGAAATCAAAGCAATTGGAGTTGGAGGGTTGAGAGTGGTCACCCTTCGTTGGGATAGGGTGAATGAAAGCGAACTTCCAGCAGGAAGAAAAAGTACCAGATGAGAGACAAAGACAAAAATATTTGACTCGGCAAGGTGTCAGCACAAAAGCAGTTCTTGAGAACAACAGGAGAAGGAGGAGGAGGAACACCATTAGAACCTACCCTTCCAAGAGGTGAGCCTAGATAGGGCAGAAAAACATCTTTGCAATAGATTCTAATTGCAGACAGAATTAAGTCAGTGGGAGGAAGTACTGGAAGAACACACCTAAAACGTCCAAGACTCCAGGTTTGATTTTGAGGCGAAAGTTTGAGGGAAGAGTTCAGCTTTATCGGGAGAAGAGATGGCAACTGAGCTGTCTACAGATCTACAAAAGCTAAGGCTAGCAAAGACCCTAAAATCCACTCTAATGTTAGCCCGAGAGAAAGAAGAGAGTCGGGGTTTAAATGAAGAGAATAGAGAGTTAAAAGAAGAGAATAAGGGGTTAAGTAAGTAGCAAAACCTATCATTCGTGGGTCAACATTCATTCAGAAAAGAGAAAGACTCACCATCATCATCTGCCGGCCACTGCCGACAAGTCGGAAAAATAGTCGAAGCGAATAGGAAAGGGGTGAAAGATGAAAAGAAATAAAATAAGAACGCTTACAAACCATGCAAACACAGTTTTAACTCAAAGAAACACTGTCATACATGCAAACTATAGACATGCAAGGAAAAAGAGTATAACAAAACGTGGGTTAGTTTACGCTACGAGCTACATCTAAGTTCGTGTTAGTCTAATTTTTTTTTTAATAATATAAATTTAACACTGGCATATCACAGGCTGGCATGTCACAAGCTGGCATCAATCATCAACAGACTCAAATCTCGACTATCAACCCCAGAGCTCCTGTTGCTAATTGTTTTATTATTTTAAACGACTTTAATATTTTTAAAATGCCTATCTATACAACTTTTAAACATATTAACGCTGGTAGAGTTCACGACGGACGCGGGAAGATTATTCCATTTATCAATTACTTTAAACGTAAAAAAGTTTTTAGCGAGGTTAGTAATGAAACGCCTAGTACGTAATTTAAATGCATTATTACGAGTATTGCTATTATCGAAAATGAACAATTTGTCAAAATTTACGTTATCGATTTTATTAACGATTTTGAAAACTTCAATAAGCTTCCCCCTTAATCTCATAGTCTCGAGTGAATGTAAGTCTAACTCTTTAATCCTATCTTCGTAAGACTTGTTGCGTAGTGACAGAATTAGTTTCGTGGCGCGTCGCTGAACCCTTTCCAACCTATTAATATCCTCACGTAAATACGGGCACCAAAACTGAACGGCATATTCTAAGTGCGGCTTGGCTAAGGACTTGTAAAGGGGCAATATAATATTCTTCGATTTAAATTCGAAATTACGCGCTACGAAGCCTAACATCCTATTAGCTTTTGCGCAAGACTCCAGGCACTGGTTCCTAACTTTTAAATCCATAGATACGCGTACGCCTAAATCTACTTCCTCGTCAACGCTCGCTAACTGTCTATCGTCCATCCTGTCCGTGTAATTATTGTTACGAGAACCTATATGCAAAACTTTACATTTGTCTACATTAAATTGCATCTGCCACTTATCCGTCCACTCCATAATCCTATTTATATCGTCTTGGAGCCTATTTCTATCGTCCACGTTAAGAACTTTACCGCCTATTTTAGTATCGTTCACGAATTTTGACACGTTACTGGTCAATCCTACATCTATGTCGTTAATGTAGATTAGGAATAGCAATGGGCCTAACACTGAACCCTGAGGGACACCGCTACCTATATCCAGCCAACCCGATTCCCTACCATTAACAATAGCCTTCTGTTTCCTGGCACGAAGCCATTCCTCTAATCGGTTTGCTACCCGACCGCGTATACCGTGCGCTTTAACCTTCGCAATTAATCTTCTATGCGGAACTGTATCGAACGCTTTTTTAAAGTCTAAAGAAATAACGTCAGCCGCTCTATGCCTATCGTATTTGCGCACTATTTCGTTAAAAACTCCAACAAATTAGTTAAACAAGATTTATAGGCGTCAAAACTCATGCTGACTACTATTAATCAAGTCACGACTTTCTAAGTGATCGACTATACGATCTCTAACTACAGATTCCAAAAGTTTACCAACAACTGACGTTAAGCTAATAGGCCTATAATTGCTTACTACTGTGCTGTCGCTTTTTTTTTTAAATAGGCGTAACGTTAGCTAATTTGAAGTCTTCAGGAATAAGCCTCGCTTTCAATGACTTACTAAAAATTTTGTTAAGGGGCCTACGATAACGTCTTTCAAATCTTTCAAATGTCTAGGATAAAGCGCGTCAGGGCCTGGAGCCTTGCTCACTTTTACCTTATCTATATAATGCGCAATCTCACCCTCGTAAACAGTTATTTCATTCAAAATAGTCTCGCTACTAAATGGAACGATATCGTCCACGTCGGGGACATTATTTACGTCTTCTACGATAAAAACTGTCGCAAAAAAGTTGTCAAAAATACCCGCCATCGCCTGAGCGTCGGAAGCCAAAACGCCGTTAGCGTCCACTAAAAGGCCTATGTTATCTTTTATCGGCTTACGATTATTGACGAAGTCAAAAAACTTTTTCGGATTATATTTACTATCTGCAGCTACAAGTATCTCAAAATTACCCTTAGCATTCCTAACAGATCTTTTAATCTGAC
Source organism: Bathynomus jamesi (assembly GCA_023014485.1). NCBI lineage: Eukaryota > Metazoa > Arthropoda > Malacostraca > Isopoda > Cirolanidae > Bathynomus > Bathynomus jamesi. The sequence continues at coordinate 863,290 of JAJOZX010000769.1, read as the reverse complement.
GTCTAAGCTCGATATATCTATGAAAGTTAGCTACCATGCCATCGCGCTTATTAAGTCTATACGCTCTGTTACGCTCATTTATGAACTCACCTATTTCCCTAGTCCACCACTTGGGCCTACCATGATTTCTAGCTCGCTTGGGCCTACACTTAATAACTTAATAAACTCCCTTTCGATATTCAAAAAACTTTCTTTAAACGCCTCCCAATGAAAATTTGCGTCATTATCCATCAATAAATTAGTCCAGTCCACTACTCTCATCCTGTCCGCAAAACTATCAAAATTACCCCAACGAAAATCAGGGACTTCTATTACGTTACTATCCTTACTATTTTCTATCAATAGCTTAAACCTAATAATTTGATGATCATTATATCCCAAACTCTCACCTACTTCCAAATCTTCGACTATATTTTCGTCGTTCTTCATCACCACGTCTAAAATATTATCACTACGCGTTGGTTCGGTAACCATCTGTCGTAAAAAATTATCTTCCATGAACTCAGTCTCAAACCCTCCTCATTACTAGTAAAAGTCTTGTAATTAACGTTAGGGCAGTTAAAGTCTCCGTCAACTATACTATCCTGATTATTAATAGAGTTACCAAGAAATGTTTAAAATCTAGTATCGGTTTCGAGGGATTGAATGGGAGGTCTATAAACAACAACGAAATTAAAGCTAATACTACGCGCCCTAAGCCCTAACTTCAACGCATATCGCATTAATTGCTGCTGGAAAATCTATCTTAACCTCGATAGCCCGAGGGAATTACGAATGTACAACAAAACGCTGCCATCAATCCTATGTAACCTATTATTAGTAAAAAGTTTGGATCACCTGAATTACCAAATGATATTTTCGTTAAAACTAACGAAAATATCACGATTTAACCTAACCAATCGTCAAGGGCGTACAGTTGACCTAACCGGGCATTCATTTTAATTTATTATTATATTTGTCACTGTAAAGCAAAAAACAAGAATACATGGGGGGTGGGAGCCCTGATCATCAGGTAATCCAAAAGTTTAAAACCAGCTATATCAAGTTCCCCCAACAAGTCCCGAATCACGGTATTTAACCACATTTCGGTTATAGCAACTATATCGTAGTTCCCTGAATAAGTTATCGCCTTAAATTCATTCAATTTATTTCTAATACGACGCGCGTTACAATAAAAGACGTTTAAATTATTTTTTGTCACGGATCGGCGTTTTAAACTATTTTTCACGCCAGGCCGGCGTTTCCTGGACACACAACGTTTAAAGAGGGCTTCGACCTATACAGGTTTCGAACGTTCTCATCGATTAACCTAACTAGCCTAGTATTCGGATCACCTGAAGATCAGGGCCCCCAGCCTTCGTTAGTTAGCCGTATAAGCCTTATAAGGCCGAACTGGAGCGACAGGACAGGAAACAGATGTAAGATTGTTGTCGAAGGAGCCCAACGGAAAAAAGTTTGACAGAGTAAGGATGAGAGGTGAGAAATAAATGCAGAATGTTGGGCCTATCTCCAAGGTGATCTGGGATACGAGTAGGGTGCTCTACAATCTGCTCTTGGTCATTTAGGAGAGAAAAGTTGTAAGCTCGTTCATCATGGATGTTAGTGAAATGGGAGTAAAACCAAAAGTGGTGGTAACATTGAAATTACCTAAAATGGAGATTTCAGCAAAAGGAGAGTGGGATAAATGAGGGGTCCCGCGTCTTAAGGTACCTAAGCGCCAAAATTAAAATTCGCCAGAAATCGCCTCCAAAGTTCAGCAATATTCTCGCAATAGTATCTCTGTTATTAATTGAGCTAGAACGTTCATTTCTGGCTAAATTAGAGTTCTAAGTATGCTAATGAAGATGTTGATGAGTTTTTGGAATATATTTTCATATTTTATATTTTATATATATTTGTTTTAATTTTTTGATTTTCTTTTTATGCCGAACTTGGGGTGAACTTTTGGCTGGCGATAGAGGTGAAAAAAGTAGTTCGCTTTATAAGGTTTTCAACCATACTTCTAGTGTCGTAAGGTCATTATAACCCAAACCACGCGATAGAGGAAGGATGAAAATAGTGATATCCATCAAAAACACGTTTTCGCCTGTGGTGGCGCTTAGGTACCTTAAGACGCGCGACCACTCAAATGTATTCCACTTTGAAAGTGAGGTATTTAAAGAATTTTGGATGGCCAGTATAATTAGGAGAAAGGTAGACAATGCAGATGTATTTAGCTTGAGACTGGCATCTGAGCCGTAGCCAGAGGGTATAGAATTCAGAAGATTCAAGTTTGGGAATACTTTCTTGGGGCAACTGGATGTTTCGATCACATGCCATTTCGATCATATGCCAGTTCGATCATATGCCATTTCGATCACATGCCAGTTCGATCACAAACCAATATGATATTATTAGTTAGTCATTAGTTATTAGTTTCTAGGTCAGGGACCTCGGTGCTAGCTAGGTTAATAGAGAGGGCTGTAGTGGGGTGTTGTTTAAAATGCAAGGCAAATCTTAATTTTAATGCTGCACAGCAACCACGTATCCTACATTAATAACACATATATCAATCGATGGAGCAGAAAAAACTATATATACAGCTGTGTGAATGCCTGGTTAGGTTAAATGAATGCCAGGTTAGGTCAAATGAATGCCCGGTTAGGTTAATTGAATGCCCGGTTAGTTCAACTATGCGCACTTTACGATTAGTTAGGTTAAGTCGTGATATTTTCGTTAAAACTAACAAAATGAAATAGAGGCTTTAAAAGTAAGACGGCCTTAAAAGTAAGATTTATCTTGCATTTTAACAAAACCCCACTGCCCCCCCTATTTATTAACCTAGCTCGCACCGAGGTTCCTAACCTAGAAAGTAATAACTAATGACAACTAATAATATTATATTGGCATGTGATCGAACTGGCATGTGATCGAACTTCTGTGATCAAAACGTCCAGAAATCCTTTCTTGGAGAGAAAGTGGGACGGTACAGAAAAGGGGTTGCTGTCAGTCGTCCCAGACACCTCGCACCAACTCATTTGGAAATGAGATTTTTTTATAATATATATATATATATATATATATATATATATACTGTGTGTGTGTATATATATATATATATATATATATATATATATATATATATATATATATATATATATATATATATATATACTGAATATTGTAAAATAAAATATAAAATTTTAATATATATTTCAAAGTATATTTCATTGTACCACGTGTGTCGTTTTCAACGCTGAATTTTTCTCTATATTTTTGTCATTGCATTCCAATTGTTTTTCACTTATTTGCTTTCATATAAAACGCATTTGGAAAGTCTTTTAAGTTTGAAGAATAAATTAAATATTTTTCTGTTTAAAAAAAATTGTGACAAGTTTCGAACTGGCTTTTTTCAGTCAACAAAAATCACTGATCCTGACTTTTATTTCTTCAAAGATTTTTAGGCATTCTGGCATATAAGTGTAGCCCAAAACATCAGATCTAACGTGTAATTCCTCAGTGTTGAACCATATTTGTGATAGTGTTTTATTACGGATTAAGTCATGCCATCTGCACGCGTCTCTCTATAATAGTTTTAATAATTATCTCCATCTAACATCCTCTCTCTCTTATACAGAAATTAAAACATTTATAGAACTGAAAAAAATTTCAGAAGTTTTCATGGTAACCAACTGTGGCTTTCTTTCCTTATTTATTTATTTGCAGATTCTTTGACTGAATCTGATGCCGATCGCCAAAAGACAAAATTGTTCACAGGGCGCCGTCATTCCTGGAGTTGTTCTCCGTCAATTTACAAACACTTTAGAACAAGGAGTACACAAACATTGGAAAAGGAAGAAAGTTCCCATTAAATGACGACACAACCCGCGATGAATTTGAAAGGTTGAACCGAAGGAGACCATGAACGATATGAACATCATCCACGTATGGGTGAATTTGGAACAGTTTAAGCTGGTAGTGCTTGTCAGATAGGAGAAGGACGTTCTTACTAGTGATCATTTCCCTTCACGAAGAATAAGAAACGGTTATGCTATTCCAACGAGAGAAAGGAGTTCTCGACCTGACGAAGGCCGTGAAAGAACGAAACGATAAACCTTTATGTACAAAAATATTTAGTGGATATATATACTGCATATATATATATATAAGATAATTTAGGGGAACATTATGGAAAAGTTTAAAATGTAAAGCATTAAAATCTATAAAACCTTAAAAGGAACAAATCAGGTACAAGTTACTCAATCACAGACACAACAGAGAATGTGCCTGTTGTGTCTGTGATTGAGTAACTTGTACCTCATTTGTTCCTTTTAAGGCTTTATATATATATATATATATATATATATATATATATATATATATGCAAAGAAATCACAAAGCAACACGTGATTTTTTAATAAACAAAGAACCACAGGGAAAAGGAGAAGAAAACACGAAGTCGAGCGCTTTCGTGATATATTCAAATCTTCACGGACAAGAAAGAACTAGGTATAGGAGTTGTTTCTTGTCCCTGAAAATGTGAATATATCACGAAAGCGCTCGGACTTCGTGTTTCCTTTCCATGTGGTTCTTTGCATATATATATATATATATATAAGCAAACAACCACAGGGAAAAGGAAAAAGAAACACGAAATCCGAGCGCTTTCGTGATATATTCACATCTTCTTTTTCCTTTTCCCTGTGGTTGTTTGCTTATTAATAAGATCACGTGTTATTCTGTGATTTTACTGCATATATATATATATATATATATATATATATATATATATATATATATATATATATCAGTGGCGACTCCTGCACTCGGGCTTCTCGGGCTGAGCGCGAGAGGCAAAGGACAAGGAGAAGCATGAGAGATAAAATTGTGTATTTATAGATTTAAGTTTAAAAAAAAAGTTTTAAATACAAATTGTAAAAATGGTTTTTCGCTGGTAGTATGTTACTATTTTTCCATCTAGACTTCGTCACGCAAGCAAATTTTGAGTGCATTTAGATACCCTTACTACCTATAAAAAAACTATATTGATACATTAAGTTTTCGTGTAATCTTTCAAGATCCTTTACTCGGGCGCAAGACATTACGCCCGAGAAAGTATAAGTAATATCGTATATTTAAAGTTCTTTTAATGAATAATTATTTGCTTCATACGGTTACATAATAGTCCTTCTTCTAATTCTCATTAAATAAAATACGTTTTTCCTCCTATTAATTTTTTTTATAAAGAAAAAACATTTCAACTCGGGCTTATATCCTTCGGCCTTGTAGAGGCACAATTTTTAATTCTGGCGATACATGGTAACTTTTTACGTTTCGATAAGCGTGCCTTCAACTGCCTTGGGCTGCGCCGCGGCGGTGCAGTTTGATTTTTGCCGCAATGTGAGGTTGTTCGCTTTTCTTAAATAATCTGATTTAGTTTTAATATTATAAGTATTCTGAGAAGTATAGCCCACCCATGGAGGACATAGTGTTATCATTAAAAGAAAAGCCATTTGGAAGGAGAAACATCGCTGAACAACGAGAAATTATCAAGAACGGCCGTCCAATGCCAATAATAAAAACTAAAATGGGTAATCATTCATTTCAAAATAATTGGTACAAACAAATTGATTGGCTATGCTGAAGTGTGTCTACTGAAAAATTATACTGCCGGCCTTGTTTACTTTTCCAACCTAAGCCAAATCAATCGTGGACAGATCGTGGTTATTCTAATTTTAAAAATATTTTAAGTGACAGCAATTATCATGCAAAATCTTTTAGTCATTTGAGTAATTATAAATGCTTGAAAACCTTTGGTCAGGTTAGTATAGAGTGTGCTATTAGCAAAGCTGTTAAGCTTGAAAGAGAAAATCATAATAAACTGGTTGAGCAAAACAGACAATATTTAAAGCAATTAGCCAATGCGGTTTTATATTTACGCAATCAAGAACTGCCATTGCGCGGACATGATGAAGGAGAAACTAGCCTAAATAAAGGTAATTATCGTCCCTGGCTAGGATTTCAATTGAAAAAGAAATACTTATTGATTTAGAAAGCAAAAAGGAATTATATGACCGAATAATAAAGGAATTTGCTTTAAAACCAAGACGCTTGGACTTTATGTTCAAGTAAATAAAATTCAAATAATTTTTTTTACCGAGGTATGTATTTATTTATTTTATTGATAATCTTAAGTTATTGTCATGCATTTAAATGTCGGCTCATATGTAGACTCTAAAATTTAAAAAGAGCCCGAGTAGTCTTGAAGAGCTGGAGTCGCCACTGATATATATATATATATATATATAATATATATATATATATATATATATATATATATAATACAACTCATCATGGTTCCCTGAGAAACTTTTGTTATATATATATTCTGTACACACTGTGCATGGAACAAGGAACTCTTCTGGGAAAATTAAATCTACTATAGTCCGGATAAGTAATGGTAAATGACAAACACTATAGTTTTTTCTTTTTCATGATGTTAGCCCGACGTGGGCAACGGGGCACTGGTAAATACGCCCCAAAATATAACTTTCCTAACCAGCTATCTGCCAAGCAGATAGGATCCAGCTTTGGGAAAGGATCTAGGGTAAACCCTCTTTGCGAGTGAGTGACCCGTTGGGGCCGTTGCCCACGTAGGGCTAACATCATAAAAAAAAAAAACTATAGTGTTTATTATTTATCATTACTTATTCGGACTATAGTGCATTTAATTTTCCCAGAAGTGTTTCTTGTTTCATGCACGGTCTGTATGGAACATTTTATATATATATATATATATATATTATATAATATATATCAACTGCAAAGAACACGCAGGTGGTTACCTCATTTTTTCATTTGTTCCGTTTTCTCTCTCTCGTCTTGCGCGGAATATCTCCTATACAAGCGTCGTTCTTTACGTTATTTATACTGCGTGTTCTTTGCAGTTGAATGTATATAATGTTACGGCATGCGGGAGGTGCCCCTTGGGGCATTGGTTTCTGCGAGTATGTAGAAGAATTACGGCATTTGGAAGGGTGAGGTCCATGGTGTAATGGTATCGCGTCTGACCGGCAATCGGAAGATCCCGGGTTCGATTCCCAGGTGGTTACCTCATTTTTTCATTTGTTCCGTTTTCTCTCTCTCGTCTTGCGCGGAATATCTCCTATACAAGCGTCGTTCTTTACGATATATATATATATATATAATGGGATTGAACTCAGAATGGTCCCCTGAGGCTCTTTCATGATACACACAGACCGTGCATGGAACAAGGAACTCTTCTGGGAAAATTAAATCCACATAGCCCGAATAAGTAGTGGTGAATGACAAACACTATAGTTTTGTCTTTTTCATGATGTTAGCCCGACGTAGGCAACGGGTCACTCGCAAAGAGGCCCCAAAAATATAGCTTTCACTAGCTATCTGCAAAGCAGATAGGATCCAGCTTTGGGACAGGACCTAGGGGTTACAGCTACACCTAGCCTACTATATCCAGAACCTCAATATAAGCAGTAGTCACTTTTTTTGGGTCTCTTTGCGAGTGACCCGTTCCTTGTTCCATGCACGGTCTGTGTGTATCATATATATATATATATAACCTTTGGTTAACTTCCGCCCGAATTGTTCATTCTGACGAAGGTCAAGCTTTTCACTCCACCTTAGACCTACAGTTTAACGTGGAATCCGAACCACGCCCCATCAGCACCCAGCGTCTTAACCACTAGGCCACCTAGGGTACCCATTTATCTACCAACCACTTTCTTTTATTGTGTGGAAGGATGAACAGCTGGGTTTTGCTGCGCGCCGGCTGCCGTCGGGTCTCGAACCCGGGGCCGATGGATTCGTAGTCAGCGACGCTAACCACTACACCACCGGATGGACCAGATATCCGCATCATTTTTAACAGCCGCATCCGCACTTCTGACTGCGGATGTTATGCGGATATTACCTCTAATAAATTATGCAATTTCCAATTAAATTAGCTTATAAAGTAGCTTATATGGCCCAGTCATGCACATTTCATGTAAAGTATTAATTATTAATGAACAAACAAATATATAAACCTCAAAATATAACGACCTGGTAACACAGAAAATTGAATGAAACTTGTTTCTTTGAATTTTCTGTGGCTGAAACTCTTGAGAAAGTTTTTATTTTTATCATAATGAAAACATTAATATTAATTATAATTCTTATGCATTGCCTGCCATAACAGTAATATCACGAAATTTGAAAAATTATGTCATATATTCATAATTCTATATTATATTGATAGATTAACTAAATATCCGCATCCGCGGATATTGAAATTAAAGATCCGCATCCGCATTCGCAGATGTTGAAAAACTGACATCCGGTCCATCACTAATATATATATATATATGTATGCGCCTCGGTGGTGTAGTGGTTAGCGTCGCTGACTACGAATCCATCGGCCACGGGTTCGAGCCCCGGTGACGGCAGCCGGCGCGCAGCAAAACCCAGCTGTTCATCCTTCCACACAATAAAGAAAGTGGTTGGTAGCTAAATGGGTACCCTGGGTAGCCTAGTGGTTAAGACACTGGGCTGCTGGTGGGGCGTGGTTCAGATTCCTCTTTAAACTGTAGGTCTAAGGTGGAGTGAAAAACGTGACCTTCGTCAGAATGAACATTTCGGGCGGAAGCTAACCAAAGGTGTGTGTATATATATATATAGCTATTTACAGTAGTTAAATATAGCTATATTGCATGATATACCATACAAAAATATTATTTGTTGATTCTTATCAATTAATTTAGGTTATATATATAGTAATTACTAGTTAGAAATATTTATTCATATTTGTATGTATCTCTTTATATCTATATAACTCGCGAATCGTTGCACTAATGGGGCGGTCGGGCTGTACGACGAAGCGAAAAATGCAATGATGCGGATGTACATTATAATATAAAATAGTGTACACTGTACTTACCTTAAGACTTGACATGTCGACAATTATGTGCACCTTAATTAATGTACGAGATTGTATGTAATGCGACCTTAGTAAAACATGGTTTGGCTCATCTTTACGACTGAAAGGATATTGTCTTATAAGGTTACGTTTTAGTAAAAGTCCGATAATTCGAAGTTTGTGTTTTGGCCGAATTTCTGGAAAAATTCGACTTATTGGCACATTTGACTACCGATACTCAAAGTAGTATTTTTTAATGGTAATGCTCTCTTTAATGGAACTTCATTATTATTATCTAGGTGCAATATTGAGTTTCAATTATATTAAATGGAAAGACGTTTAAATTTATTAAAAGTTCAATAAATAAATGTAATAATTTAGTCGAGCCGTCATCAAGATTTCGTACCGTCGTACGGACTTTCTTCAGAATTACTGACTAATTTACCTAACAGACATCCATCGCCCTAGAGCAGTAGTTCCCAACCTTTTCTAACTCAAGGGACCCCAATGCCATCTGTTTTTTCGTGGCACCCCGGAGGATTTTTGTCTTCAACTATCCAATATCAAGTTTCCGTTCCGGAACACGACGTAACTTCAAACTGAAGCTTGCGCAGTTTCGAAATGGACATAATAAATCGCTAATATTTTGTTTAATTTGAAGTTTCTATATTTTCAGTAACTTTTGAATTTTCAACGACTTAGTTATAATTACTTGATAATTTTCACGAAATTTCGAGGAACACCAGTTGGGAAACACTGCCCAAGAAACAGAATTAACTTCATGCCCGCCAATGAAAAGAAGAGGTTCGAAATACTGGAGGTTGAATTAAATGAGTTTTACTCTATGTAGCTTCTTGTCAATGTTTTACATAAAGTTTCGCATAAAATTTATGCAAATTGATTTCAATATTTAAATAGAGTATACACTTTCAAAACTATCAATAGTAGACAACACGTCTCCAATTTGTATTGTATCCTCATTACAGCAGTACATATACAAAATTATAAATTATATATGTACAGGGTGTCTCAGAAGTCGCTCACCGTAGGCTTTATTCAGATTTACGAGGTTTACGAGTCGAAATGGTTTATAAGTGATGTTTAATTACAATATGTGTTCGATAATGTTCGAATAATAAAATTAATAGTATGTACAGTTAATCAAAAAGCCATCTTAAAATAATTAAATTGAATGAAGCTACATTAACTAATGGTGCGCGAGTTCTGAGACACAATTGGCTAATGTAGCTTCATTCAATTTAATTATTTTAAGATAGTATGTACAGTTAATCAAAAAGCTATTAATTTTATTATTCGAACATTATCGAACTTATATTGCAATATAGGGTCAGGATTGATAGGCACTAAAAAATCAATAATAGGTAGGCAAAAAGGCACTAAAGAAGCCCTAAAAAAGCCGCTTAAATAGGCACTAAAAGCCAAAAACGCCACTTAATAGGCATTTCTATTTTCCCACTTTTCTCTTATTATTGTTGACTTACAGTAAACCCATTTGCAGTTCTGATGAATATCAGGATTTTTATTGTAAAAAATAAACTAAACATCTCAAAAACCATCAAACATTTTATTTGCATCAAAGTAAAATCCAAACATTTAAACTATCTTCTTACAAAAACTCAACTAAACTATAAATTGAAATGGCAATTGATGATTAAAAAATTTTCAAGGTTCTGTGGCCTAAATTGACATCGCCTGTCACTCTATACATTTTTATATCGAGAAAACGACCTTTCGACATCGCAAGACGTAATTGGTGCGAACTTCAAAGATGCTAATTCGCTTGGCTCAAAGTCCAGAACCTCCTGACACTCTCCTTTGAACACTGTTGAAACGTTCACTATGGTTTGCCAACCAGGATTGCGTCCGAGAACATTTTCAAATTTTGCTACCACTTCTTTCCCTACGTTACCAGGAACCTGGCTCAGCTCCTTCCTTAAATTTTGAACTATTTCCACTGCTTCAACAAACGGCAGGCCTCTTTCCTCCAGCTTGGTTATGGTCCCTGGCACCCGTCCGAAATTGGCCATGATGTAGGCCAGGTCTCTTCGAAGGGTTAGACACGATAAGGCCTCCTTCGCTTCTCCTATCACGACTGCCTCATGCTCGTCTAAGTTTTCAACGACCTGCAACAAAAAACAGAATTAAGATGAAATTTGCTTTGCTGCTTTTGAAATGGCTGTAGAAGAATGTACTAATTAAACTGGATATGTTTCGTACCTTCGCAATTTCGCTGATATTTTCAGCATAATACATGGCAGCTTGAAGCCAGGAACCCCATCGAGTCAAAACTGACTGAGGTGGCAAGGGTGTTTCTGGAAGAGCTGCCTTGAAAGCAGCAATTCGTGAAGGTGCCTTGAGAAAGACCTTCTTCACCGACGATACAAGTGCATTTACGTTCCGAAAATGTCCCCGGATGTTTTCTGCCACCCGATGGAGAGCATGAGCCAGGCAAGTCACATGCACCATTTTCGGATAGAAAACCTTCAGATTTTGCGCTGCTTTCAACATATATGCTGCTGCATCCGTGACAAGAAGTAAAAACTTATCATCATTGTTCTCACTTGGCCATAGAACTCCTGCAATTAAAAAAATGAATAAATAAGTTTATATGCGCACAAAATTAACAACTTCAAATGTAATTGTCTCTCATTTTAAATGCATATGAATAACATTCATCGACACTTACAGAGAGCATCCCGCACAACTCGAGCTACTGTGGCATTATTAGTTGCCTCGAGTGGTCTCGAGAGGATCAGGTGTGGTTTTCCTGGACCAGAGCAGTCGAGCTTACCCACCACCACATTGGCAACTTGACGTCCACAGGTGTCTGTCGTCTCGTCAACTGACACCCAGAAGTTGGCATAATTGACGTCTTGTCTGATCTCTTCAATAACCTAGAAATTTCATGTAGTATTTAAGTTAATAAATACACACAATGTGCATAACTTGATAAAGAGTGATATCAACAGAACGCTCGTTTAGCCATTCTTTTACATTTGACATAATCAAAATTTAATACAGTAAAATGACAAAAATTAAAGAAATGAAGTGAAATAAAACTCAAAATTTAAACAAAATAAATTAAAATATTAAATTATTTTAAATCAATGTGAAATGAATTTAAACCTGTAAAATGAAAATTAAAATGAAGTAAATTAAAGCAACATATTTAAACTTACAGATTCATATTTTGGATGGAGGTAGTTTCTCCTCAAAGTAGATTCATCGGGAATTTTCATTTTCGTGTACATACTTTGCTAAAAATTCTTTGTATGCCGCATTTTGCAGCTTGTTAAAAGGTATGTTTGCCGCCACCATTGAAGCACACAAATCAGCATGGAACTGCTGCTGCAACTTATCCGACTCTGTGGGACTTGGAAAGAAGGGCTGGCATGTTGCAGTTTTCTTCTTAGAGTTCATCAAATGCATAGCAGTATTTTTGTGTTGGTCCAAATGGCATTTTTTCTCGCATTTTATCTGCAAAGATGACAAGTATTACTGAAAACCAAACTTAATTACTGCACCATGCATTAAAATAAATCAAATTAACAACAAACAAAAAGCTATTATTCTCTATTCATTATAAGAACCCAACTTAACTTAATAATTTCTTTAGATACCAATCTTTTTTTTTTTAGAAACTACAGAAAACGACAATTTTTAGGATAACTAAATTATAAAATGCATTAGTTGAACGTCGATGTTGGTTGTTTGGTTAATTAAATTAATATTAAAATAATTTAAAACAATTTGTTTTTCACCACTCTTTACCAATTTATGTTTAGGATGCTATTAAATTCGGAAAAGCTCACATTATCACTCATTGTTGGAGCGTCAAATTCCCTCGCATGCATTTGTTTACATCGAGTGGGTTTATTTTGGATAGAGAATAAAAAATGTTGCAACGTATCTCTTTGGAACAAGGTTGGCAGAAAATAACTGGCTGTCTTGTCCTTAGGCATTTTTTCTCACTTATAAAAAAAGCCGTAAGCACAAACGTGAGATTTTATTTAGCAAAAGCACTTGAACAAAGACACCACGTTGCACGCACCAAACAAAATGATCGAGGCCGAACGAGTCACAATGACGTATTGTGATCTGATTGGCTGTGCTGGTTGCCTCAGGACTAGCCTCGGTTTTTCCATCCCCTGCCTTATTTAGGCCTACAAGTTTAAAAAAAAATGCGAGTTATTTTGCTTTACTTAGTACAATAAAATTAAAAATGGCATATATAGGCACGTATTTTAAAATTAGGCACGAACCATCAAAATAGGCGTTTATAGGCACTATAACATTTAATTACAGTATATACATCCCACAGTCCCGAAATGGATTTCTCTAAAAGAAGCCTATGAATCTATAAACGGGAATAAAAAAGGCAAAAAGGGCAAAATCCGGTCTTTAGACTAATTAAACATCACTTATAAACAATTTCGATTCGTAAACCTCGTAAATCTGAATACAGCTTATGGTGCGCGACTTCTGAGACACCCTGTGTGTATATATATATATATATATATATATTTATTGAAGACATTAAGGTCGGGGGTTCGTCTCCCAGTGGTGCTGGTAATAATAATACAGTAGTTAATACAATGGGCCTCACTAGTTCTCCTAAGCGTAATGACAGTTTTTGTACCTTCTGACACATATATATATATATATATATATATATATATATATATATATATTCAAGCTTCGCAATGGCTGTGCTGTTATCTTTTTAGATTTTACAATATTAGATATCATTATTAGATATGACAAATATTTTTATGTTTTATGTTGTAAAACTGTTCATTATTCACACTATCATTCTGAAAATGAGTAATTACAATAAAAGTACTCAAAGTTCTGCGTTATCTTTACTCAATTGACCATTCAATTAAAAAGATAGATTTTGAAATACTCATATAAATGATATTCTATAAAAATGATGAACAATAATGGAACTGCTGTCTGAAAGATGTGCATAATATTTTTATTAAATGATATTATTTATCAGTCTTATGTATTAATACATTTGATTTCATGGCCTTTCTTGGTTTTAGTCAGTAAGTTCTTATTGGTTTATACTGGACTTTCCTTGCTAATTGTTATCGTACACCGTAAAGGTGTTCCATGCAGACTATCGATATTAAAAATTTAATTTGGCGACTGTTTGGTGAAAGAATAGTTCATCATAGAAGCCGTTGGAACATCCTCCGATTTGGGACTAGTTATATCTACTGAAGAGTGTCTACTTTCCACATTGTTTAACTAAGAATAAAAACAAATACTCTAATTTTGGGGATTATGGTGAAAGTATTGGTAGCGATGGCCAACTAGTTTTTATACCGAACTCGTTTAGGCCTAACATCATACGTGGGAGAACTTTATTGTCATGGGATCACTGAGGTAACTAAGGTCAGCCTATCTCATACGGCAGTAACACTTGAGAACTTTCAGGATGTCAACTAAGAGTCTAAGACCCTGTTCTGCCTTTGAGCACAAATCTGTCGATCACCAACAAAATACCAAAAAAAAAAAAAAAAACCGCAACCTATGGGAACGATACTGTTATATTAAACATTATTTCCGTGTGATGACGGCGTAGAGTGTCCCAACATTAACACCATGCAATTAATAATTCTCACGGTGATTACTTGACCCACACAAGCCACAATCGGGGTATGAAACAAGTAAGTAAAAGCAATAAGTTAATTTACATAAGTCACAGGTACGAAAACGGTGAAATTATAATACATCACAGCTCGCTTATGAAACAACTAAGAAAAAAAAAAGAATTTTCAATTTATTTTATGATACTCTAGAGTCCTAGATCAAGGGTTCTCAACCTGTTGTTCGCGAGCACCGCTGTGCTCTTGGACAGTCTAGTAGCATGACTGCAAAATGTTAGAGTGCAATTGCAATGCATTGTTGATCGATTGTTGCAAAGGGGGGGGAGGTTGGCACCCTTGGCAAGGGGGAGGGGTTTATCCCCCAAGCTCAAGCTGCATGAAGGTGGGAGAGGTGGTTTACTCTCCCACCCAAACCTAACCTAGGAAGTAAGAGAGGAGAGGAGAGGAGAGAGAACATCTTTTCACGTGCAAATTTAGGCGTATAATGAATGCTCTTGACAGGCGCACTTGGCTTAGAAGGTGTAATCAGCCAGTTGGCTTAGAAGGTGTAACCAGCCATTTCGCGTACTGTATATATATATATATATATATATATATATTAATGGAGAGAGAGAATAGATGCTCATGGTCGCCACACAAAGAAAAAAGAAAAAATCATTGATTTTAAAGCACACACACACATATACAAACACACACACACTTCGTATATAAACAAATGTATGTAAAGAATTGTTCTGTCCCAATAGCAAAATATATACGAGCATGTCTTCCTTAGAATAACTACCACACAAACCCCAAAAGCCATCTTTGGAATACCTCCCCACAACCATCAGCACAGCACCACCACCTACCAAGATGAAAACATGAGTATACTAACATAAAGGTCCGAATACAAATTTAACTTTAAACTATAATATAAAAAATAATATAACTTTATATTAAAACTAGATTTTAGGTTTTAGTAGGGCATACCCAGCAAATGACATTTTCTTTGCATATTTATGAAAAATGGAATTTATGTCATAACTAGATATTTTGCACATTTCACAATTCAATAAATGGAATTAATATGATTTACTCTAATTAATTTCTCTTTCAATATTACTGAACGATGGCTGCCAGTTCCTTCAGGTTCTCTCTCTCTTTCGGGAGGGCGGGTGAAGTCTGTTGTACAATCCTGTCCCGTGGGTTACTAGGACCCCATCCCATCCCTACTCTGTCCTTTTAGCTTAGGTTAAGGATGCTCTCCTCTGACTGCAAAAAAAAAATCTTTTAGTATGTCTTTTTCTCTTCTTTTACTATTAGGACCATACTGCTACCTCATGCGTGAGAAGAGAGGCTTTGGAACCTCTATAAATAACACCATTTAGTGCTCGTAGGTCGTGAGAGACTGGGTTGGAGAGGTCCCAGGCGTAGGGGCTCGATGAATGGAGTGTAGTTAGTGCCCCGTTAAGCCCATTCCTAACGCGTAATGGCCTGACCAGCCCCCTGCGACCATTCTTTGGTGACCAGTTGATGGTGCTTGGCTGTACTGCTCTTAGGTGAGAGCCCTGCTGGCTGCCAGGCTAGCAGAAAGTCTCGGGCGTAGCCTCTGGGTCTGGTGGGATATCCCTTGAACACTGGATTCTAAGAGTCTGGCCGCTTGTGAGTGACAAGTAAGACTTAGTAAGGGGCTGCATCTCGCTCTCGCTCCTGGCGGGAAATACGTGACCCCTGCGTCGCGAGTGTTTGTCAGTTGGTGGCTGCGACAAGTTCGGGGCTGTCCGGCCCTGGGGATACCTTTGAACGTTGCGGCAGCAGCGAGAGGTGTCTTCTGGATGGGATGAACGTCACTTGCAAATAGGCGGATGCAGCTTGCGCGGGAAGAATTCACCCCCAGTCCTTTTTTATATACTGCTCAGAACGTTTTTGATAGTTTTCATTGCAGAACGCTTTATCTTATTCAGTGTATTCAGAGTTCGAAAAAAAAAGTTACAATGACTGGACCGCAGAAATTGAAGGCTGAATGCGCGAGGTGTGGAGTAAATCAGTGGGTGACGAACTTTAAAGAAGCTTGCTTCGAAAAGATCAACCATTCCAGCATGTGCCGCTTTTGCGAACTCATGCAGTTTTACGAGAAGCTAGAAGAGGGTCCGGCGGCTCGAGTCGTCCAGATCGGCTGTTGAAGGTGCGGCTGTCACTGACGCGGCTGCGCCCTCCACCCCGGAGGGGTAGAGGTGCAAACGGGGACCGGTATGCAAAATCAGTGTCAGGAATCGCCAGCGACCCACGTGGAATGCACCGAACCGCGACGTAAATTGGAGGGAAGGGAGGGCACAAAGAAGGGGCCGATAAAGAAAAAGGGTGGGAAAGGGACTACTGATGGCCCAAAGAAGCCGAAGGATGTAGCTGCCGGTCAGGGTGGGTCGGGTGGTGTAAGTGCGGCTGAGTCTATGGGTGGCGACGGGTATC
Organism: Bathynomus jamesi; assembly: GCA_023014485.1. Lineage (NCBI taxonomy): Eukaryota > Metazoa > Arthropoda > Malacostraca > Isopoda > Cirolanidae > Bathynomus > Bathynomus jamesi. Next base: position 846,286 of record JAJOZX010000769.1, on the reverse strand, counting down.
GAAAGGTATCGGGCAAGAAGGCTGCGAAGCCGAAATCTGAGACCCCGGTTGCCGCTGTCAGGACCTCCAACCGCTTTAGTCTCCTGTGCGCGAAGGAGGAAAACACTGTTTTGATTGGGGACTCGCAGACCAGGGCCCAGGAGTAGTACTTTGCTTCTGCAAACCGGGACAGGAGGAAGGTTAGGTGCTTACCCGGTCGGGAACGGCGCATTTAAGGAAGGAGTTAGAGAAGCTGCGCGTGGCTTGTCGGAGGACTGCGATCGTTGTCCACGCTGGCTGGTGGCAACGACCTGTTCCTCAAAGGCGGTAGGGTAGGTTCGACGGAAGTGATCATCACAGAGATCATGTCTCTTGCGGATGATCTAAAACTTAAAACAGACAGGAGAATATTGATGGGTATTTTACCGCGGATGAATGCCAGTGACCACGCGCTCAGTAAGGTCATTGGCATCAACGAGAGGATGCAAGACGTGTGCGTCCCACTGGGCGTTAGGTTTGTTGACCCGTTTGACGCGTTTGCGGGGAGGTGGGACCTGTATCAGAGGGATGGTGTCCACCTCAATGTCAAGGGTAAAGGTGTGCTAGGCACGCTGCTTGACCGGCACCTATACCATCTGGTGAGGTCAAGCCAGGGGATTGATGATGGGCCCCCACCGGGGAGAGATGATGTTGAGACGGTGGTGGACGTACCTTCAACTGAAGGGTGCTTCCATGTACAGGTGGGTGATCCTCCTTCCCCGTTGAAGGGGGCTCAGCCTCCTGCGGAAGTTGTCCCCTCGTTGGTGAGGGCTCTTCAACTCCCGACAGCCCTGGCTGTTCTAGAAACGGGTCGTGCTAGGGGGCGGTCAGAATAGGGAAGGCTCCCTCCATGCAGTGCTTTTTAATGCTTGGTCGATTAGGAATAAGTTTTGCGAGCTACGGGCGCTCTTTGCATCAAAATACCAGGATATCGTTGCTATCACCGAGTCCTGGATTCATACTGATCGTAGGGAGTACGTTGGGGAGTTCCAGATCCCCGGCTATAGAATGTTTCACAAAGACCGCACCCGTAGGGAGGGGGGAGGGGTACTAATATACGTCAGGGACACGTTGAGTCCGGTTGACTGCCAGTTCCGATCGGAACGGGAGCTGCTTGGCGTCGATCTGAACGTGGGAGGGACGAACTATAGGTTAATCTTGGTGTACAGACCTCCATATCTCCTCCTCGAGGAGGATACAGCCCTGTACACTGAACTCCGTAGCCTGCTAGGGGACAGGGTGTGTGTAATTTTAGGAGACTAACTGTCGCGGCATAAAGTGACATGACTGCTGATGCTGAAGGGAGGAGGCTAGTTGACTTTGCTGATGAGAACTTCCTGACTCAGAGGGTCAATGGGCCTGCACGAGGCGAAAGCGTTCTAGACTTAGTATTCACGACCGAAGACAACCTCGTCATTGGCCTCACCGTTGACGAATCGTTGGGCGGGAGTGATCACGGTCTGATTAGGTTTTGTGTGTGCGTCCCTCGGGTGAAGCGTACTAACTCTAAAGGCAGTAAGCTCGATCTATGGAGGGCGGACTTTGTTGGCCTCCGGGATAGCGTAGGTGAGATGGGGTTAGTGATCTGCGGCGATGTTGAGGAAGTGTGGCGTGTATTCCAGGATCAGTTTATGGTGCTGCAGTCTGCTGCCATACCATCAAAACCGGTCACCCCTTCTTCAACGCAGCCTAAGTGGTTCAGTCATGACATCGCCTCTGCTATCCAAAATAGGAAAAGCTGCGTATAGGAGGGCGAAGGCCAATTGTTCCCATAAGAACAGTGAGGCGTAAGTCTGCCTGTGCAGGGAAGTGAAGGCGAAGGTTAGGCTAGGGAAACGTAACGAAGAACTCCGGGTGGCAAGCCTCTGCAAGGGGAACCCTAAAGAGTTCTTCAGTTATGTTAATAGTAGAAAGCCCATTAGAAGCATGATAGGTCCGTTAAAGGACCACAACGTGGTTCTGCCGACCTCCGACGCGGACATCGCTAATGTGCTGAACGAGTACTTTGCGGGAGTGTTCACCAGGGAGGACACCCGCGTGATCCCCGAGCCAGGCGTCAGGCACGAAGGTGCTGGCCTGGATAGTGTTCGGTGTACCGCGACAGTCGTTGCCGATAGAATAGACAAACTGAGCGCGTTTAAGGCTCCTGGGCCAGACCAGTTCCTCCCCAGAGTGTTGCGGGAGGTGCGCGACCAGGTGGCTCCTCACCTGGCTACAGTCTTCAACAAATCGTTGGAGACGGCCCAGGTCCCTGGTGACTGGAGGGAAGCCAACGTGACCCCTATCTTTAAGAAAGGGGATCACGAAAGTCCAGGGAACTATCGTCCCATTAGTCTCACTTCAGTTGTAGGTAAATTATTAGAGGGACTAATACCGGATAGGATCGCTGACCATTTGGATTCCTACAAACTGCTTGGGGACTCCCAACATGGGTTTAGACGGCATAGGTCGTGTCTCACCAACTTGCTCGAGTTTTTCCACGTCATGTTGAGTGAGTATAATAAGAGTAGGGCGATTGATATACTTTATCTCGACTTTCAGAAAGCCTTCGATAAGGTACCTCACCGCCGGCTAATGGCCAAAGTGCGCGCCCTGGGTATTGGTTGGGAAGTAGGTAGGTGGATTGAAAACTGGCTGAAGAATAGGCGGCAGAGGGTTGTAATTAAAGGGGCTAATTCAGGTTGGCCCTCTGTCACTGGCGGGGTTCCTCAGGGTTCCGTTTTGGGGCCACTTTTGTTTATCATTTACATAAATGATATCGACGGTGGCATCGTCAGTAGGATCGCCAAATTCACTGATGACACGAAGTTTGGGGCCAATGTTGGGACGCCCGAGGCGATCGAGGAACTGCGTGCGGACCTACGTAAGATAGGAGAGTGGTCGGAAAAGTGGCAAATGCCGTTTAACTTGGGTAAATGCAAGGTGATGCACATTGGCTACGCCAATCCCAAGTCGGACTACTCGATGTTGGGGAGTAATATCGAGGCGACTGATTTGGAAAAGGACTTAGGTGTGCTAATTAGCAGCGACCTTAAGTTGACCAAACAGTGCGTAGAGGTGGAAAAGAAAGCCCAGAAGTTGTTGGGTTATATCAGGAGGCAATTTCGATTTCGGAACAAGGAGATTGTGCTCTCTCTCTACAATTCCATGGTTCGGCCGCACCTGGAGTATGCTGCGCAGTTCTGGCCGCCCACCCTCAGGAAAGATATTGAGAGGCTGGAGCGATTCCAGGCGAAGGCCACAAAGTTAATCCCTTCCGTTAGGCATATGGGCTACAATCGACGCTTAGCGCCCTGAATTTGTTTTCGCTGGAAGCTCGGAGGCTGCGCGGTCAACGCATCGAGGTTTTCAAGTTCTTACGCGGGTTCAACAATGTCGATTTTAGAAGCATGTTTAGTTTAAATGATAACCCAACTCGCAACAATGGCTGGAAGTTGGATTTGAAACGGTTTAGGACTAGTGTGTGTGGGAATTACTTTACGTATAAGATCTGTGACATGTGGAACAGGCTACCTTCAGAAGTTGTGAACAGTTCTTCTGTGGATCTGTTCAAGAAAAGGTTAGACCGAAACTTGCACACTATTTAAGAGTGTATGAATTTTTCCCTGGCACCCGTTGCCATTAGTACCTCCTCGGTATGGGCCGGAAGGCCTTTTGAGTCTCTGAGTCTCTCTCTCTTTTTTTTATTGTGTATGTGTGTAATTAAGTGGGCATAAGTGAGGTCGAATATAATAATTCACAGTTGTAGTTGGGTAATTTTTCTGTGAGGTAATAGTTTTGGTACCTCGGAACATTACAAAATTTATATAAAAATTCGGGTCACCTGAAGATCAGGGACCCCCAGCCTTCTTTAGTTACCCTTATGAGGCTAACTAACGAAAATATCACGGCTAAAACCTAACCAATCGTCAAGGGCGTACAGTTAACCTGAACAAAAATAAAACATTGAAAAATAGCAAAACCAAAATGGAATATAAACTGACCTTCAACGTTGGAGTTAAGAAAACGACTGGTATAAAAAACGGGATACGTTATAAGGAAAGATTGGTAGGTTGATGAAAAATTAATATTGGTTGGTTGGTTAAAATCAGAACAATTTGAAAGATGTCAATTTGAAAGATAAAGAGTAATTATCTACAATGAGTCTAAAATCTTGAGATCTTAAAATTTAGACTAGAGTGTATGTATTTCGCAAAAACTTTTGTCGGCGAGTTTTTGTCCGTGCCCCATGTACAGTAGTATGTAGAATATGAGAGTAATTGGTTCATCCCGTAAAGAACTAAATCCTTAGTGGTCATTAGTGAATTATGAAATTTTGAAGAACGGATTAGCTTAGAGCAGGGGTTCCCAAATTGTGTTCCGCGGAACACTTCTCACGGTATACAAGTGTTCCGCGGAACACCAATTTGGGAACCCCTGGCTTAGAGGTTGGTTAAAATAACTGAATAAAGGCAACAGGCAAGATTATATATAGTAAGCAGCAATTAAGATTAAATGAATTCAAATAATCCAGAGTAAATATCAAACAGTTACCTGCAATTAAATATAATTTATCGTGGTAGCCAATGACTTTAGAATAAGGTTTGCATGATAAAAATAGGATATGAATAGTGAGTTGCTTTTTCAGTGAGTATGCCAATGATTACACGAGTGTTTCAGAGTGTGGGTGAGTGTAATTAGGTGGAAGTGTAAACAGTATCCGTAGGTTTTTTGTAGGATTTATGTATGTAATGTTTGTGGAGAAATGTCGACCAAGTATATATAGTGTGCATACATGCGTGTGTATGTGTAGGGATTTGGAAATTTTTCGAATTAACAAAGTTTAAAAATAATGTATAATAATTTAAATTGGGAGTAGGGTTATAAAATCCTTTAAGTTTAAAGTCAATTATTATTAAATTCGAATACAGGTAGTATTAATAGGTGATGTATGCGTATGAGTTTCAATGCAAAAGTGACTTGGGATACGGAGAGAAAGTGAATTCGAGTATGTGTGAAAAGTAATAAACTTCAATTAGGGTTATAGATCTTATGTAATTAAATCAGTTGCACATATTAAGGTAATAAAAAAACGTACTTAGAAGAACTTTAAATTAATTAAAGTAAATTAAGCGGTATTAAAAACTGAATTTAGACACAGAATTAAATTCGACTAGTAACATTCATAGCCATATATTAACAGTATATCACTATTAATATTAACCAGAAGTATCAGTAGAGTAACTGAATTTCATTTGACGAGTTGACGGGGCATAATTGATAACAGATTTTAGTGGAATTCATGGTGAGGGTACAGTTATGTAATTGGTAATATTAGAATGGTGTAACAGAATTATTAGAAAGGGAAAAATGGCATTCTGGTATAGTGTCAAAATTGGCTATAATTTTGTTTGATACGTTAGCAAATGGTATAATAACAATTTAGCAACAATTACTCAAGATTAATTGAATAAAAAAAATTAAGAATAAAAAGTGGAAATAGAAATCAATTGTAAACTCTAATGAACTGAACATGGGGTTATAGGTTCCGTATAATACTCTTAAAACCTAAAGAAAAACTTAACCTAAATTTAGGGTATGTTTGGTCATATGGGTAAATTTCACGAACATACTGTACAGAGCAAGATAAATTAGGCGCATGGTTAGGTTGTCATGCGATAGGGCATGCGGGTCATACGGTTAAAGGGATTCGCAACATGCCGGGAAGCAGTGGACTAACCATGCGAGCCTTGCTCACTCACAAAGGAGGTGGTATATCGGGATTAAGAAGAATGACTTTGGATCATATGTAGAATTCGGACCCCAGGTAACCCTAATGGAGAATACAGACCCCAACTTTCCCCTAGTGTAGAATCCAGACCCCAACTTTCCCCTAATGTAGAATCCAGACCCCAACTTTCCCCTAATGTATAGATTATGGAAGCCAGACCCCAAACGAATCGTATAAGGACATCAATAAACAATTTAAAGGTTCATAGAAAATTTTATTATTATTATCACAAATAAAAACCATTAAAATCACACAATTGTAAAATCTTATATCAAATGTAGAATTCGGACCCCAGCCTTCTTTAGTTAGCTTTATAAGGCTAACTAACGAAAATATCACAACCTAACCTAACCAATCGTTAGGTTAACTGTACGCCCTTGACGATTGGTTAGGTTAGGTCATGATATTTTCGTTAGTTAGCCTTATAAAGCTAACTAAAGAAGGCTGGGGTCCGAATTCTACATTTGATCCAATCTTATTAAGTGAAAGTTTAATTAAAAGGATATTGTGAAAAAATGGTATCACAAATAAGTGGGATCAAGCTTGTTGTCACTACAATGGTTCGGCTAAAACTGACTCGAATAGTTAAAGCGTAGCTTAAACATGGCCTCGGATGTTAAGGCAAATGTAGAAACTCAAATAGTTAAAGAGTAGCTTAAACAAGCCAAATGGAGAATACAGACCCCAACCTTCCGCTAATGTAGAATGCGGACCCCAACCTTGGTAGGGGTCCGAATTCTACATATGATCCATGACTTTTACTGGTTTCAGGAGAGGGTTCAGGAAGAGCCAAAGGGAAAAATCCGCAAAGTAGGAAGCAAGAATGACGAAAACATGAATTTGAGGAAAAAAGATGAGAATGATCTTTGGAACGATCATATTATGGTAGTGAGGAATATTCCGCGCTTGCCCTTCCGTACGTACAACTTCCGACGGCGGAGTACGTTCGGGTTCGCTCCCGGCACCTGTAGGCTTATTCTCGGAATTGGGTGGAAAATCCTCTACCTTTGAAAACAGAAACAAGTCATCTTCCTTAAATATGGGATTCAAGCGAAATGACCAAATCGGAACTCAAAGGAGATGAGTCTTCAGATTTATTTGGAATAGCCGAAACACTGGGAACTTCAAGTTCCGGCCGAACTGTAACTGAAGGGAGTGACTCGCTCTCGATGGAGTCACAGGGGTCTACTGTGAAGACATTCGAGTCTTCATGCTCAAGATTACGAAAGGTATGTTGGCTTTCTAGTTCCTCGTTCGTCGGAACTGAAAATCGTGCGTAATAAGGAAATTCATCCCCAGGAGTAAATCTCTATCCCAGTCTTCTTCAGATATAAGCACAAATAGGGTCAAATAAGGGACTGAATCAAACTCAATAGGAAGAATAATTTCTCCGGTAATGTATTCTTCCTAAAACCATCATCAATGCAGGTCAGACGAGAACGCAAATCGAATTTTCCCGTAGTCATCTTAAGTAACTTCTTGTGTACATCTTGTTTAATGTAATTCGCCTGAGAGCAGTCGTCAACAAGAGCCAAAACCGCTTGGTTGTTGACAGAAGTTTTCATAAAAATTTGTGAGCTCTCGTCAAAAAGCACCATTTCATGAGCCCAAGAAGGCGTCTCCGAAAGATGCGAACATACTTCGTCTGCATCATCGATGGTTTCGCGCGGGGTTGGGGTATTTGGAGAAAAAACAAAATTTGGAATACTGCAATCAGGGGAATCGGGTGACCAATCGGGGAGACATGATGTCTGAAATTGACAGTATGTCTTTACGTGAGCACTTTGCTCTTTAGGAAAAGATTGCTTGTCACATTGCTCAGAACAAAAATTAACAGAGTTTAAAAAGAAGTCATTGGGACATGATCGCTTAGTTACTACACTGTTACTCTCATCATACACATCAAAATGATTATCAAAATCATCACAAACATCACAGTGATTATCAAAATCATCACAAACATTCGTAAAAACTGACACGCCTACAGAACCTTGCACGGCATCTGCCCCAACTGCTACCGAAGCAGAAAAAACATCATCTGAAACAAAATGACGGTCATCATGACCAAAAGAAATAAAAAACAGAAAGCGTCGTGTGTTAAGTGTGGGGTAAATCTGTGGTATACGGATTTTAAGGATTATAACGGCGGTCCTATGGCTATTACCGAGAGATCGGTTTGTTTCTTTGGAGATTTAAGGGAGGAAATAGTTGACATAAAACGTAGTGTCCGTGAGGTAACGGAAAGACTTGCAAAGCTTGATGAGGGCAGGGGTAGGGCTACAGTTGACGAAAGCCGAAACAATACTAACGTTGAAGACATTAGTAATTTGAAGGGTGAGGTGCGTAACCTAGTTTCTAGTTTAGGTAGCTTATCGGGAAGGTTGGATAGAGTTCAGGAAGGGGTTAAGGTTGGTCCGAGATTAGTAGATGGGAGGGAATTAGAGGAGTTAAGGGTGGAGCTAGGCCACGTACGTTAGGTGATAGGAATCCCCCCCTATCGAGGTTTTGAACCCTTTCGCCCATTTGGATAGGGACGTGAACGAGGGGAGAAACTATTTTAATTGGGGGACTCTTTAGTTCGCCATATGGATAAAGAGTTCGTTGAACGGCATCCAACCAAAATGAAAGGGTCTGTCTCCCAGGGGCCAGGGTTGACAGAATTAGAGACGAAGTGGATAGGATTGATGTTGCCTCCCGTCACTCGATGTTGGCGACGACGGTAGGGGCAACGACTCGTATAGGCCGATACGAGAGTGCCTGACCATTTGGAGAGATATAGGGGGTTAATTAGGTCATTGAAGGCGAGATTAGATAGGTCTTCAGTTCTAAGTATTACCCCTAGGCACGGTTTGGGTCTTAGGATTACGTCAAAAACAATATTTTTTAATACTAAATTAGAAGAGATTTTGCTGAGGAAAATGTACCCTTCGTAAAGCTGTGGTCAGAATTCAGTGATCCTAGCCTTTTTATAAAAGATGGATTGCATTTTAATGAAATAGGTAATGCTAGACTAGGTAGGTTAATTGAAGAAAACGTTCGAAAGCTGTATAGGTCGAAGCCTTCTTTAAACGTTTGGGTCCGGGAAACGAGGGCCCGACGAGAGAAATAGTTTAAAACGCCGAACCGTGGTAAAAAATAACAAACGTTTTTTATTGTAACGCGCGTAGTATTAGAAATAAATTAAACGAATTTAAGGCGATAATTTATTCCGGCAACTACGATATAGTTGCTATCACTGAAACGTGGTTAAATACCGTGACTCGGGACTTGTTGGGGAAACTTGATATAACGGGTTTTAAACTCATTACTAATGATAGTTTACATAGGATTGCTGGGGGGGTTTTGCTGTACATTCGTAATTCCTTTAGGGCTATCGAGGTTAAGATAGATTTTCCGGCAGCAATTAATGCGATATGCGTTGAAGTTAGGGCGCGTAATCTTAGTTTCAACATTGTTGTTGTTTATAGACCTTCCGTTCAACCCCTCGATACCGATACTAGATTTTACACACTTCTTGGTAACTTTATTGATAATCGGGATAAGATAGTTGTCGGAGACTTTAACTGCCCTAACGTTAATTACGAGACTTTTACTTTTAATGATAAGGGTTTGAGATTGATTGAATTCATGGAAGATAAATTTTTACGACAGATGGTTACCGAACCAAAGCGCGGTGACAATATTTAGACGTGGTGATGAACGGCGAAAATATAGTCGAAAGTTTAGAAGTAGGCGAGAGTTTAGGATGTAGTGATCATCAAATTCTTAGGTTTAAGCTATTGATAGAAAACACTAAGGATAGTAACGTAATAGAAGGCCCTGATTTTCGTAGGGCCAATTTTGATAGTTTTGCGGATAGGATGAGAGTAGTGGACTGGGATAATATATTTGTGGGTAATGACGCAAATTTGCATTGGGAGGCGTTTAAAGATAGTTTCTTGAATATCGAAAGGGACTTTATTCCTCGTAGGCCCAAGCGCGCTAGAAATCATGGTAGGCCCAAGTGGTGGACTAGGGAAATAGGCGAGTTCATAAGCGAACGTAACAGAGCGTATAGACTTAATAAGCGCAATGGCACGGTACCTAACGTTAATAGATTTATCGAGCTTCGACATCAGGTTAAAAGATCAGTTAGGAATCATAAGCGTAATTTAGATACTTATAGCTTCGGATAGTAAACATAACCCCAAAAAAATTTTCGATTACGTAAATAATCGTAAGCCGATAAAAGATAATATAGGCCCTCTCGTGGACGCTAATGGCGCTTTGGCTTCCGACGCTCAGGCGATGGCGGGTAATTTTAATAACTTTTTTGCGACAGTTTTGACCGTAGAAGACGTCGATAATGTGCCCGACGTGGACGATATCGTTCCATTTAGCAGCGAGACTATTTTGGATGAAATAACTATTTACGAGAGTAAGATTGCGCATTATATCGCTAGGCTAAAAGATAGCAAGGCTGCAGACCCTGACGCGTTTTATCCTAGACATCTGAAAGATTTGAAAGGCGTTATCGTAGGCCCCTTAACGAAGATTTTTAATCAGTCACTGGAAACGGGGATTATTCCTGAAGACTTCAAATTAGCTAACGTCACGCCCATTTTTAAAAAAGGCGACCGCACAGTAGCTAGCAATTATAGGCCCATTAGCTTAACGTCAATTGTCGGTAAACTTTTGGAATCCGTAGTTAGGGATCGTATCATCGATCACTTGGAAAGTCGCGATTTGATCAATCGTGTTCGGCATGGGTTTCGACGCCATTGATCATGTTTAATTTGTTAGAATTTTATAACGAAATAGTGCGCGAATACGATAGGCATAGAGCGGCTAACGTTATTTATTTAGATTTTAAAAAAGCGTTCGATACAGTTCCGCATAGAAGATTAATTGCGAAGGTTAAAGCGCACGGTATAGGGGGTCAGGTAGCTAACTGGTTAGAGGAATGGCTTCGTTCTAGGAGAGAGAGGGTCGTTGTTAATGGCAGCGAATCGGGGTGGTTGGATGTAGGTAGCGGTGTCCCACAGGGTTCAGTGTTAGGCCCATTGATATTCGTAATTTACATTAACAACAGAGATGTAGGATTGACTAGTAACGTGTCAAAATTCGCGGACGATACTAAAATAGGCGGTAAGGTTGTTAACGAGGACGATAGAAATAGGCTCCAAGACGATGTAAATAGGATTATGGAGTGGACGGATAAGTGGCAGATGCAATTTAACGTAGACAAATGTAAAGTTTTGCATATATGTTCTCGTAACAATAATTGCACGTACACGGTGGATTTTAGAGAGTTAGCGAGTGTTGATAAGGAAGTAGATTTAGGCGTACGCGTATCTAAGGATTTAAAAGTTAGGAACTAGTGCCTGGAGTCTTCCGCTAAAGCTAAACAGATGTTAGGCTTCGTAGCCCGTAATTTCGAATTTAAATTGAAGAATATTATATTGTCCCTTTACAAGTCCCTAGTCAGGCCTCATTTAGAATATGCCGTTCAGTTTTGGTGCCCGTATTTGCGTGAGATATTGATAGGTTGAAAAGGGTTCAGCGTCGCGCCACGAAACTATTTCCGTCATTGCGCAACAAGCCTTATGAAGATGAATTAAAGAGTTAGACTTGCATTCACTCGAAACTAGGAGATTAGGGGGGGAGCTTATTGAAGTTTTCAAAATCGTTAATAAAATCGACAACGTAAATTTTGATAAACTGTTCACTTTCGATAATAGCAAAACTCGTAATAACGGATTTAAGTTGCGTGGCAGATAGGGTGGCCAGACGTCCGGCTTTAGGCGGACAGTCCGCCTTTTGCGCACTCTGTCCTTAGTGTGGCAATTTCCAAATTTCCAAAAAGGAGGACACTCTACCAGCGTTAATGTGTTTAAGAACCGTTTATATAGGCATTTTAAAAATATTAACGTTGTTTAATATAATAATAAAACAATTAGTAACAGGAGCTCTTGGGGTGTCGATCGGGGATGAGTTTGTTGACGACTAATGCCAGCTTGTGACATGCCACCGTGTGATATGCCAGGATAAAAAATTAGACTAATGGTATTTTACTTCTTTTCATCTTTCACCCCTTTCCGTCAGAGTGGGCTGCATCCTCTACTTCCCTATGGAGTAGAGGATCGGTCTGCAACAGCTGGAAGTATTCTCTTCGACTGTTTTTCCGACTTGTCGGCAGTAGCCGGCGGATGATGATGGTGTCCTTCTTTCTCTTTTTCTGAATGAATTTTAACCCATGAGTGATAGGTTTTGCTACTTACTTAACCCCATATTCTCTTCTTTTAACCCCTTACTTTCTTCTTTCTCTCGGGCTAACCTTAGAGTGGATCTTAGGGTCCTTGTTAGCTTAGCTTCTGTAGATCTGTAGATCTTTATGACCACTTAAACGAGGCGGCATGGCCGAAGTAAACTCAAAACAATTAGGGCCATGTGGAGAAAAGTTATCAGAAACTTGGTCATCCTGACCATCTAAAACAACATCAGTAACAAAATTCTTGTTTTCCTTAGGACATACATGGATATCTGACCCATCTGAAACAAAAACAAGGTCTACTTGACCAAAGTTCTCTGAATGAACTATATCACTTGAACTAACCGAATCAGTTGAATCAAGGTCCGAATGACTAAAATTACTAACAATTGAGCAGCAGTGTCTAAATCATTGTACAAATCATGGCCTTCGGGACCAACATGGTTGTCTTGACCATGGTGAGAATAAAATAAATTCTGATTTCCAACATCAATTATACAGCAATCATCCAAGTAGTCTGAATTCACATCTAATAAAAGATTGGTCACATCCCCATCTACATCAAAACAATCATTAACGTAGGTATTACACATATTTTCAACAAAACTTTCATCAGAAAGAATTTCAACAAAAGTTTCATTATAACTTTCAACAGAAGTATTTTTATAATTACATAAATCAACAATTTCATTGTTTTCGTTACTGTTTTCAACATTAGCATCACAAACACTGTCACAAGCTGCATCACAAAAATAATCCTTAGGAGAGGCTGCGAGTTCTAGCCTCGAAGAAAATTCATTTGAAGAACAAGCCGAAACAAACTGTTCAGAGACAACTGAGTTAGAGAAAAAAGTTGCATCAGGATTACCCAAATTTTCTAAGGGTGACATTTCATCGTCACAATAAAGGTCCTCCTGCTCGGGTGCATTGCACTAGAGAAGGGAATATCGTTTTTTATCCCATTTATCGACGAAGCATCGAGCCGAAAAGTCGAAATAGAATCCGTTGGGTCGTAGGAATTCTGGGCCAATAACTAAATCATAACCGGGACAATATTCTGGAGGGACTAACAAGAAACCTCTACAGACAAGACAATTACTAAACAACATAGCAAGTATGGTTTCCGCAAGGACGGGAATAAGGTTACCATCGGAATCCCGAATGTATGGAACGGATGGCGGCTCTTTAAAGAGAGAATACAGCAATTTATCCGCTATAGACGCAGAAAGAAGACTATGCGAATATTTAGGATCAAAAAGACCTAAAAAGGTCTCCTTTGGGCAGCGGAGTTTGAAATCGATTTCGGGGATAAAATAATAACTTTTGGAAGATTCCGAATGTACAGAACTCAAAGAGGAAGTAGATTGGGAAAGTGGGGCAGGATAAGGTACATTAAACGCCTTTTTACCCAGACCAGAAGGGTCAGTGGAAGCACTCCGATTCTCTATAGAAACAACATTATCGGGAGATGCGTCTTCGCGCAACACTGAATGAGAGCGACATGACTCATGAACAAGGGAATGAAGGAAAATCCATAACTGGCGTGTTCTCTGTCTTTTATACTTTTAACGTTAACGAACCATTTGACGGATCCCTGCCTGCAACAATACTCCGTGATTTCATACAGATTTTTATATATTACATACCAGAAACGTTTAAATTTTACCCAAGAGAAATGATATACTAGTTCATTTGATCAATTAATAAGAAAAGTACGGACGCGCGCGGCGTCACCAGGATTTGGGTCACAAGTATCAAACGCAAAACCGATTTTATCGGCATCTGAAGCCTGACAACCCCTAAACGAATCTTCGATTTTACTGAACCACTCCTTAAGGAAGGGTTTTACAAATTTATTATTGACGCGACCACGAAAATGAGGGACATCAATTGTATGTTTCAGTATTGAAGACGGAGTTACAAGACCAACATTAGTGTATTTCACGGGGGATAATGGTTTGGACATAGTTAATCATAACACGTGTCGTGTGTGTGAAACAAAAATAACCATGTAAGAGACAAGAAATTAGGAAAAAAATGGAACAAATTGTAAGTATTTTGAATATGAAGAATTGAGAAAAAATAATGAGATAAACAATGAAACAAATTTTTTTACAGTTACGAGATGACGAAGGAGAACAAAAGTTAGCGACTCTGCGTTAAATCCGGAAGCAGCGATCGACGAGTAATTTTTGAATCTCCCTACTCCGAAATCTCGTGGGCAAGGGTCGAAATTCGGTCAGACGAGCTCAAAATCATACTAGAAAAAAGGGTTACAGTATAACAACAACAGACAAATTTTCACTAAAATTAAGGAAAAAGTTTAAATAAAAAAAAAGAATAAAAAGAAAAACCTAACCGGGTACTACTAAATAAAAAATGTGAGTTATGGATATATATATCAGTATTATGACTGATCGCATCCATTTCCCACGACAAAATCAACAATGATATTAATTAAGAACCTAATCTAAAATGCAGATAATTTTATCAAAAGAATTTAAAATTCAAGTTTATAATTTTGGGAAAAATAAATACTTGAATAAGTTAATCAATGACTGAACGTCTAATTAGTACTGTACTACGTGTAACGTATTACACTATCGAACAGTTAATTAAAATTACTAAAATTAATTAAGAAAATGATTAAGGGTTTAAAGTCACTTCACTGGTTCACACTTAAAAAGGAAAAAAATAAAAGTGAATTAAAATTACTAAAATTAATTAAAGAAAATGATAATTAAGAAAATTATTTAAAAGTAGAAGTTAATAATTAAAACTCAATCACATAAACGAGGAGGAACGTCTGGCGAGGTGACTGAGGACCAGATTCACAGCTAATGCTTCCTCTAGACCATGGGTCGGGGAACTTTTTTGGGTATTACCCACAAATCTATATGAGTAAAATGAAATTACCCCCAGACTTCAAAGTAAACAAAAACAAGCCAATTGCTCTTAAAATTGTTGCATATGGTGTCTCTCATACCGCACGCATTACCCCCAAAATGTTTAAATGTATCCCATTTGGGGTAATTTACCCCTGTTCGCCGACCACTGCTCTAGACTCTGAAGGTCACCCGCAGTTGCAAAGATAAAGCACACAAACGTTGAAGGAAGATCTTCGACGGGAAGACGGTCGAACGGTTGATTGGAGAAAAATACGAACAATGATTCAAAAGTTGATTGAAGATTACAAATCGAATAGAAGTTCTTCAATGGAAATTTTTTAGTAAATTTATATAGTTGATTGCAAAGCGAATTACAAGGAAGAAATTTCCAAGTAAAGGAGAGTTGATTAAAGGTCAAACGATGAATTGACTCAAAGTGAGATTGCAGATCTAAAGATCTACAGAAGCTAAGGCTAACAAAGACCCTAAGATCCACTCTAACGTTAGCTCGAGAGAAAGGAAAGAGGAGGGAGTTAAAAAAGGAGAAAAAGGGGTTAAGTAAGTTGCAAAAACTATCATTCGTGGGTTAAATTCATTCAGAAAAAGAGAAAGAAAGACTCCCAATCATCATCCACCGGCCACTTCCGACAAGTCGGAAAAATAGTTGAAGAGAATAGGAAAGGGGTGAAAGATGAAAAGAAGTAAAATAAGAACGCTTACAAACATGCAAACACAGTCTTAACTCACTGTCATACCATGCAACTACAGATATGCAAGTAAAGAGCGTTACAGACATGCAAGTAAGGAGAGGATAAGAAAAAATAAGTAGGTAAACTATGACAAAAAGTGGGTTAGTTTACGCTTCGAGATACAACTACGTTCGTGTTAGTCTAATTTTTTTTTAATAATAATTTTATTGCTGGCATCACACGCTGGCATGTCACAAGCTGGCATCATCGTCAACAGACTCATCCTCGACCACCACTCCCAGTGCTCCTGTTGCTAATTGTTTTTTTATTTTAAACAACGTTAATATTTTTAAAATGCCTAGCTAGACGGTTCTTAAACATATTAACGCTGGTCGAGTTCACGACGGGCGAGGGAAGATTATATATTCCATTTATCGATTACTTTAAACGTAAAATTTTTTTTAGCGATATTAGTAATGAAACGTCTGCCACGCAACTTAAATCCGTTATTACGAGTATTGCTATTATCGAAAATGAGCAGTTTGTCTAAATTTACGTTATCGATTTTATTAAGATTTTGAAAACTTCAATAAGCTCCCCCTTAATCTCCTAGTTTCGAGTAAATGCAAGTCTAACTCTCTAATCCTATCTTCGTAAGATTTGTTGCGCAATGACGAAATTAGTTTCGTGGCACGACGTTGAACCCTTTCTAACCTATCAATATCCTCACGCAAATACGGGCACCAAAACTGAACGGCATATTCTAAATGAGGCCTGACTAGGGACTTGTAAATAGGGCAATATAATATTCTTCGATTTAAATTCGAAATTACGCGCTATGAGGCCTAACATCCTATTAGCTTTAGCGGAAGACTCCAGGCACTGGTTCCTAACTTTTAAATCATTAGATATGTGTACGCCTAAATCTACTTCCTCGTCACCGTTTGCTAACTGTCTATTGTCCATCGTGTACGTGTAATTATTGTTACGAGAACCTATATGCAAAACTTTACATTTGTCAACGTTAAATTGCATCTGCCACTTATCCGTCCACTCCATAATCCTATTTACATCGTCTTGGAGCCTATTTCTATCGTCCTCGTTAACAACCTTACCGCCTATTTTAGTATCGTCCGCGAATTTTGACACGTTACTAGTCAATCCTACATCTATGTCGTTAATGTAAATTACGAATATCAATGGGCCTAACACTGAACCCTGTGGGACACCGCTACCTACATCCAACAACCCCGATTCACTACCATTAACAACGACTCTCTCTCTCCTAGCACGAAGCCATTCCTCTGACCAGTTAGCTACCTGACCGCCTATACCGTGCGCTTTACCCTTCGCAATTAATTTTCTATGCAGAATTGTATCGAACGCTTTTTTAAAGTCTAAATAGATAACGTCAGCCGCTCTATGCCTATCGTATTCGCGCACTATTTCGTTATAAAATTCTAACAAATTAGTTAACAAGATCCATGGAGTCGAAACCCATGCTGACTACTATTAATGAAATCGCGACTTTCTAAGTGATCGATGATACGATCCCTAACTACAGATTCCAAAAGTTTACCGACAATTGACGTTAAGTTAATGGGCCTATAATTGCTAGCTACTGTGCGGTCGCCTTTTTTAAAAATGGGCGTGACGTTAGCTAATTTGAAGTCTTCAGGAATAATCCCCGTTTTCAGTGACTGATTAAAAATCTTCGTTAAGGGGCCTACGATAACGTCTTCCAAATCCTTCAGATGTCTAGGATAAAACGCGTTAGGGCCTGGAGCCTTGCTAACTTTTAGCCTTGCATTATAATGCGCGATCTCACCCTCGTAAACAGTTATTTCATCCAAAATAGTCTCGCTGCTAAATGGAACGATATCGTCCACATCGGGGACATTATTGACGTCTTCTACGGTAAAAACTGTCGCAAAAAAGTTATTAAACATACCCGCCTGAGCGTCGGAAGCCAAAGCGCCATTAGCGTCCACGAGAGGGCCTATATTATCTTTTAACGGCTCACGATTATTCACATAATCGAAAAACTTTTTTGGGTTATGTTTACTATCCGCAGCTATAAGTATCTCTAAATTACGCTTATCATTCCTAACTGATCTTTTAACCTGACGTCGAAGTTCGATATATCTATTGACGTTAGCTACCGTGCCACTGCGCTTTTTAAGTCAAGTCTATACGCTCTGTTACCCTCGCTTATGAACTCGCCTATTTCCCTTGTCCACTACTTGGGCCTACCATGATTTCTAGCTCGCTTGGGCCTACGAGGAATAAACTCCCTTTCGATATTCAAGAAACTATCTTTAAACTTCTCCCAATGCAAATTTGCGTCATTATCCATAAATAAGTTATCCTAGTCCACTACTCTCATCCTATCCACAAAACTATCAAAATTGGCCCTCCGAAAATCAGGGACTTCTATTACGTTACTATCCTTGGTGTTTTCTATCAATAGCTTAAACCTAAGAATTTGATGATCACTACATCCTAAACTCTCGCCTACTTCTAAACCTTCGACTATATTTTCGCCGTTCGTCATCACCATGTCTAAAATATTGTCACCGCGCGTTGGTTCGGTAACCATCTGTCGTAAAAAATTATCTTCCATGAATTCAATCAAACTCAAACCCTTATCATTACCAGTAAAAGTCTTGTAATTAACGTTGGGGCAGTTAAAATCTCCGACAACTATACTATCCCGATTATTAATAAAGTTCCCCAGAAGTGTGTAAAATCTAGTATCGATATCGAGGGGTTGAACGGGAGGTCTATAAACAACAACAAAGTTGAAAGTAAGACTATGCGCCCTAATTTCAACGCATATCGCATTAATTGCTGCCGGAAAATCTGTCTCTTAACCTCGATAGCCCTAAAGGAATTACGAATGTGCAGCTAAACGCCGCCACCAATCCTATGTAACCTATCAATAGAAAAGAGTTTAAAACCCGCTATATCAAGTTCCCCCATCAAGTCCCGAGTCACGGTATTTAACCACGTTTCAGTGATAGCAACTATATCGTAGTTGCCGGAATAAATTATCGCCTTAAATTCATTTAATTTATTTCTAATACTACGCGTGTTACAATAAAAGACGTTTAATTTATTTTTTACCACGGGTCGGCGTTTTAAACTATTTTTCTCGTCGGGCCCACGTTTCCCGGACCCACAACGTTTAAAGAAGGCTTCGACCTATACAGCTTTCGAACGTTTTCTTCAATTAACCTACCTAGCCTAGCATTACCTATTTCATTAAAATGCAATCCATCTTTTATAAAAAGGCTAGGATCACTGAATTCTGATTACAGCTTTACGAAGGATACATTTTCCTCAGCACAAATCTCTTCTAATTAATATTAAAAAAATATTGTTTTTGACGTAATCCTAAGACCCAAACCGTGTCTAGGGGTAATACCTAGAACTGAAGACCTATCTGACCTCGCCTTCAGGGATCAAATTAACCCTCTATATCTCTCCAAAAGGTCAGGGACTCTCGTATCGGGCCTATACGAGTCGTTGCCCCCTACCATCGTCACACACATCGAGTGACGGGAGGCAACATCAATCGTATCCACTTCGTCTCTAATTCTGTCAACCCTGGCCCCTGGGAGACAGACCCTTTTCATTTTGGTTGGATGCCGTTCAACGAACTCTTTAACCATATGGCGCACTAAAGAGTCCCCAATTAAAATAGTTTCTCCCCTCGTTCACGTCCCTATTCAAATGGGCGAAAGGGTTCAAAACCTCGATAGGGGGGGGATTCCTCTCACCTAACGTACGTGGCCTAGCTCCACCCTTAACTCCTCTAATTCCCTCCCATCTACTAATCTCGGACCAACCTTAACCCCTTCCTGAACTCTATCCAACCTTCCCGATAAGCTACCTAAACTAGAAACTAGGTTACGCACCTCACCCTTCAAATTACTAATGTCTTCAACGTTAGTATTGGTTCGGCTTTCGTCAACTGTAGCCCTATCCCTGCCCTCATCAAGCTTTGCAAGTCTTTCCATTACCGCACGAACACTACGTTTTATGTCAACTATTTCCTCCCATAAATCTCCAAAGAAACAAACCTATCTTTCGGTAATCGCCATAGGACCGCCGTTAAAATCCTTAAAATCCGTATACCACCGATTTACCCCACACTTAACACACGACGTTTTCTGCGACGGCATCGCGCAAGTTAAATTAGTTTATATCCGTCACAAGTTGAAGTTAAATTAAGCCGACACGCAATGGAAACTTCTAAATCGCTAAAAACCGCTAATATTCAATTACTTAACCATAATGAATATATATATATATATATATATATATATATATATATATATATGAGAGAGAGAGAGAGAGAGAGAGAGAGAGAGAGAGGAACAAAACTGTTTAATCAGCTGCCCAAAGACCTAAGAAACACGAAGGGAGTTGCAGTGAACATTTTCAAAAGAAGATTAGACGCCTGGCTCAGAACAATCCCCGATGAGCCGGGCGTACCTGGCTATGTGAAGTGGAGAGCACAAGAAATCAACTCATTACTTCACCAGGCAACTCGAGAAGAGGGGTGACAAGCTTGACCTTCGCGAAAAGAGGAATCATCTCGCGGGACTTTTGTAAGGAGGTAAGGTAAAGTTATATATATATTAAAGGAGAGGAGAGAGTGCAAAATATGTATAATTGAATTAGAATAATTCTGCGCTATTTATTTAATTTGTCCCTTGTGTGTGTGTGTATATATATATGTATATGAAAATTATTTCACGAAAGTAACAAGTGAAAAATATTTATGATGAATAAAACCACGAAGGAAAGGAAACAAAGAGTGGTGCTCAATCGCTCAATCGCTTTCGTCTAATGACATCCTCATTTGAGTGTTCCTGAGGATGTCATTAGACGAAAGCGCTTGAGCACCACTCTGTGTTTCCTTTCCTTCATGGTTTTATTCATCATATACTGTATACACACGAGGGCCACTCAATATAATTTTTGGGATGGCTTCGCTTGTTTGCAAACTATTGTGTGGTCTTGCGCTATCGTGCAAAAGAAGGACGTCTTCCAGTTTTCTCTCCGTTCGAACTCGCTTTATACGTTCCTGGTGTCTCTGTAGGGTAGTAATATATGCCTCTGAGTTGATTGTTTGTCCTTTCTTCATAATGTCCTCCAGAATCACACCTTTCATGTCCCGGAAGATGGTGCCCATGACCTTTCATGCAGAGGGCGCCATTTTAAACTTTTTATTGCATGGGGAGTCTGCCTCATGCCACTCCATGGATTGGCCTTTTGTTTCAGATTCAAAGTGGTGTATCCAAATTTCATCCCCAGTCACAATTCGTGAAAGGAAGTCATCCCTTTTTGTCTCGTATCGAACCAACGACTCAGAAGCAATTTTTTTTCTTTGGGCTTTGTGATCTTCCGTCAGTTCGCGAGGAACAAATGTTGCAATTAGGGCAGGGTATACCAGTTGCTGAATTTATCGTATTCACACTTCTTTCACTAATTCCTAGTTCCAGTGATAGCCGATTTGATCGAATGATGCTGTTAGCACGTTGCACAGAATAAGATGTCACAGCCAATGCCAGGCGACCGCTGTGTGGCTCATCATCGAGGCTGGCTCTCCCTCTCTCCGATGATCTCACATGTTTAGACCAACGTCCAACTGTGCTTCGATCAACAACAGCATCTCCGTAAACGTTTTGTAGACGTTTGTGAATATTTCCAACTGTTTCCTTCTCTGCGGTTAAGAACTCGATAACAGCTCTCTGTTTACGACGCACATCACTGTCAGACGCCATTTTCGAAACTGCGTTAACCATCGGTTTTATACAAGGGCGTTTAAAAGCGGTTTTATACAAGGAGGGGAGGTTGAAACTGGAAAAATCCGGTTATGTGAAGCGCAGAAAGTCCAAAGTTACAGCCCAAAAGACATTTCAGCCTCATGGCCTATTATTTAGCTAAGAAAAAAGGGTGGGGCAAAATATATTCAGTGCCCCCACTATATATATATATATATGAGAGAGAGAGAAGAGATGTTCTCAATGGCGTGGCTCACAACACAATGAAGAGTCACCCCAGCCAGGAGAGAGTGCAAGAATATAGAGCCAGTTAGCTTTGAAGGCTTAATTGACTTAGAAGGCAATATATATATATATATATATATATATATATATATATATATATATATATATATATTAATAACTTCTGTAGGACCGTCAATTTTAACCTAGAATAATTGCTATTTATTTAATTTATCTTTTGTGTATATATATATATTAATGGAGAGGAGATGTTCTCACTGCCATGGCTCAACGCATAATGAAGTTCTTGACAGCCTCAGTTGGCTTAAAAGGCGTAAGTAGCTAAGAAGGCGTAATTGGCTTCGTAGTGTATACATATATATATATATATTAATGTTCTCTCATTTAAACTCAAATGACAAACTGTCGCAATGCGAGATCTTTTCTCAAACAGTGATCGATGTTCAACTGGTTGCTCCTGTGTACGTTTTCTTATTTTTTATTTTCAAAAAAGTACTATTTCTACGGCCTACAGTTATCAGTGAAACTGTATTACACATCATCTAAACGGATGAGAATGGGCCTTAATGAGGTGTTATAGTGATGATATTTTATATACAATTGTGTGTAGAACTGCTATTATTGAAATATTTAAGGGAACCAAATGTTGAGGTAGTCAATTTGAGTGGCCAAATCCGTGAAGAGAGGGAGGGGAGTAGGAAGGCAGGGTGACTGTTTTACGTGATCATTTTCAAACTCGAAATTAACACCGTACTACCCCTGAAATAGAAGACCTAGAAGATGATGCAGATCCATTTTCTGTCAGTGAATGGATGTGACATACTAAAATTTTTATTTCGTATTAGCTAAATAGGGTAAAAAGACTAAAAAATGTGTTTATTGATACATTTTACACACACACACACACACACACACACACATACACACACACACACATATATATGGTAGTGGTGTACTGGATACGCCTCGGTGGTGTACACGCGAAAGACATATGGCAGAAATGACTAAGTACCTCAAACAGCTACGTAGAATGTGTAGCAGCAAAAGTTGAAAAATTAAATATGGTACTAATTGTAATGTACAGACCCCTGAACACGCCAACTTCAAAATTCCATTACAGAGGTAAGAAACTGGGTAAAAGATCTAAATTCTCCATCCCCAAATATTTTTCTCTGGTGATTTTAATTTTCCATTCCTGAAATATAAAAGGATAGGAAGAAATATATGTATACACCAGGACAAGGGGGCCACACGGGAATTCCAGGAGCATAAAATTGCTACTAGCTCCAGCTGATGAATTCATGTCAACACAAGAAATAACAGAAAACACTAAAACAACTAACTGCCTAGATTTGGTATTCACAAAAAAACAGTAACCTAATTTATAACTTAGAAATATCCCCAACTATAATATCGGATCACAACATTATTGAAATAACAACCAATATAAAAGCAAGAGGAAAGGAAAGAACACGAACAATAGAAATAAGCAAATTTGAAATTTTTAATTTTCACTCTAAAGCTATAAATTGAGGTGTTGCATCCAGCATGAAAGAAATAGATTGGAAAACCATGTTCAAGGCCAAGACAACTGAAGATATGCTAATGACCTTAGAGGAGAAAACGCTGGAAATTCTGGAAAGACGTCCAAAAAATGCAAAGAGAAAAGAGAAGTAAGTTCGAGAGAAAAGAGAGGTCATTGTTCCGAAAGAGAAAAAGAGTGAATGCAAAATTAAGTAACTGCAAAGACATCAGAAAAATATTAAATGGTAAACTGTAGACTATAAAATGCGTCATACAGGAACTAATTGAGAAACATACAAAGAAAACGACGATATAGAAGAGATAAAAGGTTAACTCAAAAGTACTTCTACAATTTTGCAAAAGTCGAAAAATCACAAGACTATCGGACCTTTGAAAAATGAAGACAATGCTTTATCTGATGATCTAATAGAAGTATTCGAAATATTAAGAGCTCAGTACGAATCATCTTTCAGTATCCAAAGACTGACAAACCGATATGCGACAGAAACGCGTTCTATGAAGAACAAGGGGAAAGTATAACGGGCTTCAACTTTACGACAGATGTTACACAAGCTAAAGGGAAACTAAAAGCACACTCAGCGGCAGGACCAGACAAATGGAATGCCACACTGATCAAAAACTGCAAGAATGCGCCTCGGTGGTGTAGTGGTTAGCGTCGCTGACTACGAATCCATCGGCCACGGGTTCGAGACCCGACGGCAGCCAGCGCGCAGCAAAACCCAGCTGTTCATCCTTCCACACAATAAAGAGAGTGGTTGGTAGATAAATGGGTACCCTAGATGACCTAGTGGTTAAGACGCTGGGCTGCTGATGGGGCGTGGTTCGGATTCCACGTTAAACTGTAGGACTAAGGGTGGAGTGAAAAGCTTGACCTTCGTCAGAATGAACAATTCGGGCGGAAGCTAACCAAAGGTTAAAGGTTAAGGTTTGTAGTGACTACTTTTATTTATTTCTTTTCTTCATTATTTATTTACGCTTCTTTCTACTTTACTATTTCTCTGTTTATTCTCTATCGGCTCTTTCTTTAATTTATCACTTTCTTCGTATAGTTTCCGGTAGCGACGCCGAGTTCTGACTCTAAAAGACCGTTACAAACCGAAGGGGGGAGGGGGAGGTTAATTAATACTCTCTATTAACACTTATTGCGTTTTATTAATTTCGAAAATGGTTTAGTTAATTAGGGGTATGCGAGTATGAAATATTACTAAATATATTTCGGTCGGAGAGGGACACTCACTAAATTAATCTTACGTTACATTAAATCAACCTATCGCGTAAGGCCCTATATTGGATATGGAGACGATCACTAGACATCCTAAAGAGAGCGAACATAGTCCCAATATATAGAGGAGATCGATCCGAGGCCAAAAACTATAGGCCAGTGTCGCTTACATTTCATCTCACTAAAATTTTCGAAAGAATAGTTATACCAAAAATCTGACTTCTTGGAAACTCATAAAAAATTAAATAACCAACATGGATTTCGGTCAGGCAGATCATGCCTATCACAACTAATGGAATACTACAACATTATTGATGCACTTGAAAGTAATGAAAACTATGATATAATATACACAGACTTTGACAAAGCATTCGACAAGTATGACCATGGAATCATAATACATAAACTGAAATACAGTATATGGGAATAACAGGAAAAGTAGGAAAATAGATATATAATTTCCTTAGTGAGCGGCGGCAAGTCGTTAGATTACAAGGAATATCTTCTTCAGAAGTCCTAAGTTCAGTACTACAAAGAACACTATTAGCTCCACTAATCTTCATAATCATGCTAACTGACATAGATGAGGACGTTACCAGAGACAGCACTGTAACATCCTTTGCCGATAACCCAAAGATCAATAGACAAATAAGAAACTCAGAAGATACAGAATCTCTAGAAACAGACATGAACAAAATCTACAGGTGGACGGAAGACAATATGAAGTTTAACACCGAGAAATTTCAACTGTTACGTGATGGGAAAAGAGGAGCACCGAAAAGCCATGGAATACTATACCCCAAATGGACAGGAAATTCAGAGGAATTCTGAAGCAAAAGATTTAGGAGTTGTAATGACCTGATGCGAAGTTTTAAACAAAATAAGATACCAGTGAACAAAGCAAAGAGAATAACTGGGCAGATACTGAGAACCTTTAAACGAAGGGATAGGAATATATAATTATTCCTCTACTGAAAACACTGATCATACCCAAACTGGAATACTGCTCGGTCCTAACATCCCCCTATAAAAAAAGATATTAGTCAGCTAGAAGGGGTTCAGGGAAGCTTCACAGAAGATTAATGGGTGCAAAGAACTAAATTACTGGGAAAGATGCGCGTATTAAACCTATATTCACTGGAAAGAAGAGGTACATTATTATTTACATTTGGGAAATAATGGAGAAACTAGCTCTAATATCTTACTCTGAACCCTATAACCCCCTAAACAACAGTGGCAAGTAGAAAAGGAAGACTGAAAGGAAATAGTTTTGTTTTGAGAGGACCAAAACTGTTTAATCAAATGCCCAAAGAACTAAGGAACACGAGTGGTGTTGCGGTGGACATCTTCAGAAAAAGATTAGACGTCTAGCTCGGAACAATCCCCGACGAGCCGGGCGTACCTGGCTATGTGAGGTGGAGAGTAAAAAAAACCAACTACTTGACAAGGCCAACTTGAGATGGGGAGACAAGCTTGACCTTCGTGAAATGAGGAATCATCGCGAGGAACATTTAAAAGGTAATATATATATGATGTAAAATAACACACTGTCGCAATGCATGAAGGAAACCACTTCAGGAAGACGCAAATTTTTATTTAATACCAATAGTTTCGGCTCCTCGCGAGCACTTGTCAGTTGGTAATGACCGTAGAAACTGAGAACAGAGTTTATATACACTTAATTTAATTAGTTAAAGTCAAGTTATCAGGAATTACCCGACAACCTTCCCCTCTTCTCAGAGGATAGTTAAGTCAACTCCTCCGACCCAGCTTTGACCTGATGGATGTACCTGTGTTGCCTGGGGATTTTTGGAGGGTAATGTTACAAAATTTTTAATTTTATTGAATTAAATTTTAAAAGAATTGACCATCGGATAGATTAAAATTTTGTATAGAGACTAAGACTACATTCAACAATTTCACGCTTAACAATTATTAGATTTGTAAACAAAAGTTGCAATTATTGAAATCTATTACATGGTTATAGTTTAACATCAGAATACCACACTTTTTCCCATTCCCCACCCTCACATCTCTTATGTTCATGAATTCTCTTACTGAGGTCCCTTCCCGTTTGTCTCGTGTCCTGATACGTGGGAGAAACGGAAAGGGACCTCAGTAAGAGAATTTATGAAGAGTGGTTTCCTTCTTATATATACAGTGTGTGTGTGTGTGTGTGTGTAAAGCTTTAAATTTCTATTCACAATTGCTAATTATTCCAGTTTGTGTATATATAAAATATACTATGGACATACTGTAGCAGGTCCCCACCTACAATGTAGCATTAACGAACATTAAGGAAATTGAAATAAACTCATGCCATTTCAGCAAAACACGTGTATACATATATATATATATATGCATGCACATACCGTGCATAGAACAAGAACTCTTCTTGGAAAATTAAATCCACCCGAATAAGTAATGGGAAACGACAAACACTACAGTTATTTTCTTTTTCATAATGATAGCCCGACGTGGGCAACGGGTCACTAGCAAAGAGGCCAAAAATATAGCTCTCGCTTATATAGCTTCCCTCAGCTTTCTTTGATGTATTCAATCCGACGTGAATGCAACGAATCTTTTGCTTGTATTGAGGCTCTGAATATAGTTAGACTGGGATGCTTTAAACCCAAGATCCTGTCCCAAAGCTGGATCCTATCTGCTTTGCAGATAGCTGGTGAGGGAAGCTCTACTTTTGGGGCCTCTTTGCGAGTGACCCGTTGCCCACGTCGGGCTATCATGAAAAAGAAAATAACTATAGTGTTTGTCATTTCCCATTCCTTATTCGGGTGGATTTAATTTTCCCCAGAAGAGTTCCTTGTTCCATGCACAGTCTGTGTATCAGAAGGCCTCGGGGGACCATTCTGAGTTCAATAATGAAACGGCCATTATGGAGTTTTCGTTGCAGTACACGTCATCAGTACCTCGGAATATGTGTAGTGAAAAGACTAGTCTCTTAACAAAAAAACGAGACTAAACTATGGGAAACTATTTACTGTATGCACGACCAAGAGTACGTACTCTTACGACGTGAACTAGATTTAACCATCCCAACTCATGTTATATACAAAATCTATTATATTAATCACTGGTTATACTAGTTAGGATGTTATATTACTGTACCATATGTCCCAGAAAAAAGTACACCCAACTTTACATTGTACTACTAACTCCTCCAAAAATTGAGATATTTTGGATCTGTTTGTTTGATTTAATATAGCAAATTATTCTTTGTTAACGTTCAAATTTATTCATGTTTAAACGATTTAGTGTTTAAGCATCTGCTTTAACTGAAGGGTACAACAAAATGGATTGCGCAAAATTGGTCAATGAAAAAATAATGTGTGTGCTATCGATGTAATGAAAAGACAAATACATAATAATAGATACTTTAACATAATTTTAATAAGATACAAAGCAGATTTTTCTTTATTCCTTATTGCAAAAGTTATGCTTAGTTTCGTTTTCTTTCAACATGACCGCCATTCCTATCGATACAAATCTGGAGTCGAGCTCTCATCTTCCCCATCACTCTTTTGATAAGATCTGGATTGTCTTTTAACAAGTTGATTTCAGCTGTGATGCGAGTCCTCAAATCATCTAAATTGATAGGTTGTGATGCAAATACT
Source organism: Bathynomus jamesi (assembly GCA_023014485.1). NCBI lineage: Eukaryota > Metazoa > Arthropoda > Malacostraca > Isopoda > Cirolanidae > Bathynomus > Bathynomus jamesi. The sequence goes on along the minus strand of JAJOZX010000769.1, from coordinate 818,234 downwards.
CTATTTTTCAAATGACCCATAAAAAGTAATCACACGGGTCAAGTCAGGGCTTCTGGGAGGCCATTCAATGTCATGGCCTGTAGCAATTACTCTTTGGTGGAAGACTTCCTGCAAGCGTTCCTTCACAATAACTCTCCTGTGAGCAGGAGCTCCGTCTTGCACCCACCAAATACGATTAAATCGGTTTCCATAAGTAATACGTATTTGTGGAAGGATTTCTCGGTCTATCATTTCTAGGTAAGCTTCACCATTTAGATTACCATCGTAAAAGACCGGCCAATTACCGCTCCATTACCGCACAGTCCTACCCAGAGAGACAGTTTTTGTCTAGAGTTATTCTTTTCGTAGATATGATTGTCAGGTGGATGATTTTTTGGTGCATACTGACGGCAGATTTGTCTGTTCACTAGACCATTCATAAAAAAGGCCGCCTCATCTCCAACCACTAATTGTTCCGTGAATCTTTCTGGTTTTTCAAGAAACCACTGGGCAAATCTTAGGCGGCGAGGTAGATCTCCTTCAATGAGTTGATGTCGAATTTCCATTCTGTATGGGTACAAATTCAAATCCTCACGAACTATTCGATGAAATGACATGCGTGAGAGTTCTGTACCATTTCGCCTGGTGGACACTTTTGGATCTCTCTCTAATAAATGCCGAACATGCTGAATGTTCTCGTCTGTTCTTGCCGTCTTCGGATGGCCTGAACGTCCTTTGTTCAAATTGAGGACCGTTCCTTCTTCTTTGTATTTCCGAACATTCTTCAAAATTGTATGTTTAGTTGGAGAAGCTCTATCGGGAAATTGCAGTTCGAAGGTATTCTGAACTTGTTTTAAGCTTTTAGTTTGCAGATAAGTTGTGACCATGAGAACGCGCTGCCTTCGTGTAAACTGCATGATAAGGGTTTCAAAGTTATTTATAAATTTAGTAATTCAGATTCTTCATTTATATGTATGACTCGTATCTTAGATACAAAAGTTCGAATTATTTAAAAAAATATTTGCAATATCCTTCGACGTAAAAAGTAGCACATTGGTTAAAGCAAGAGGAGCTATCTGGCTGGGAGAAATGATCATTCCGCGCAACCCATTTTGCTGTACCCTTCAGTTGTTGTTGTGTTGTTGTTGTTGTTGTTTAGCCGATCAGCCCACCCTGATCGAGCAAGCCGGCGGCACGCAGGTAACCGATCGCCCTCTCCGGAGTGGACCAGAGGTTCAGCGCACTAGTGATGTTGTGTTGTGTTCGTTGTTGTGCTAGAGCGGTACAGTCTGTCATAATGTGTTCAATGTTTGTGGTGTGTCCTGGCACAGGTGGCAGGTGTCATCTATGTTGTCTAGTCTGTGTTTATATGTCCGTAAGTTGGGGTGATGTCCACATCGGAATCGTGCTAAGTTAACTCGATCCGATCTGCTCAGGCTGATCTCTTACCTGTTAATGGGTGGCGGCTTCGCACCTAGGACCGCATTCGGACCGAGTCGTGTCAGTGCTTTGTGGGTTAGGTGTGTGTGTATGTGTTTTCTGTACTGTGTGATGTCTGTGGGGCGTGGTATGGAATGGAGTATTTGGTTATAATGTCTCTCTGGTGTTACCTTAATGGTGCGAGGTGTTGGTGCATGATTGTACATGTAGTGGCAAGGGTGTTGTGGGTTAGTTGTCGCTGCTGCCATGAATTGTGTTCCCCTCATGTCTAAATGTCCCTAACTTTTAGTATTTTTGTTTCTGTGTGCAGGTGTTCTATTGGTGTTGTTTGAGTGCATCCTGTAATGATACGAAGTGCGTTGTTTTGTGTTGTTTGTAACGTGTTTATGTGTGTGTTTGAGATAATGGGTGCCCAGCATGGGCTAGCATAGTCCATAACTGAGCGAATATATTGTTTGTATATGAGTGATGTTGTTTCCTGCTGGTGTCCAAAGTTTGTGCCTGTTAGTACCCTAAGCGTGTTAAGTCTTGACGTACATTTGGTTTTAATGTCCTGAATGTGGTTTGCAAAAGATAATGATGTGTTGTATGTGACACCAAGTATTTTGGTTCTGTGAGTGTGTGGAATGTTGATGTTTTTAGTGTAAGCTGTGGAATTACCTGGTGTTCTTTTGTGTTGCTTGTAAGCAAGGTGATGGTTGATTTTGTGGGCGCTACTTTGAGTCTATTGTGTGTGAGCCAGTCTTGTATACTGTTTATGTATGTTTGTAGGTTATTTGTAGCGGTGTCGATGTTGTTGTGGGTGGATGTTAGAGTGATATCATCTGCATATGATGATAGTAAGCTTGTTATCTATGGGTGTTGGAATGTCATGCATGTATAAGTTGAAGAGTGTTGGTGAGAGAACAGAGCCTTGAGGGACCCCGTTCGGAAAAAGCTTGTTTTTGGATGACTTGCCATTAAATGTGACATGTGAGTATCTTCCTGAGAGATAGTTGCTCAGCCACCTTTTGGTGTTATTGTGCATGTTTGTGTTGAGTATTTTGTTTATGAGAGGGAAGCGTGGGATAGCATCAAATGCTTTACTAATGTCTATTGTTGCTAATAGTGTACGTTGAGCTGGTCGTCTGGAGTTGATGCCATCCATGATGTGCTGCGTGAGGTTAGTGAGTAATGTCGTGGTTGAGTGGTGAGGTCTGAATCCATGTTGAGTAGGCGATAGTGGAATGTGTGGGTTGGTGATTTGTAAGATTAGTCTTTCTGTTACTTTGGAAGGTGTGCATAGTAAAGTAATGGGTCTATAGGAAGCTGGTTCTGTTGGATTTTTGTTTGGTTTGAGTAGTGTAATAATTTTACCTTGTTTCCATATGTCAGGAATAATACAGTGTTGGTATGAATATGTGCTGATATTTGTGAGAGCTAGTATTCCTTGTGGGCCCAAGTGTTTAAGGTGTATGTTAGATATGTTGTCTGGTCCAGTAGCCTTCGAATTCTTAATGTTTTTGATGATCTTGGTGGTCTGGTCTGTATTGAAGGGTGTAATGGTCGTGTCGAGTCTGTAGGTTTTCTTGTGTCTGGCTGTTTGTCTGTCTGCGTGTTTCTGGTTGTTGTCTCTGTTTAAGTGACTTATCTTTGCGTAGTGATTAACTAGAATGTTAGCTTGTTGTGTGTATGTTGGGATATTATTTTGGCTGCGACAGATAGCCGCTGTTAGAGTGGGTAATGCTGTTTATAGTCTTGTATAGCCTGGATGTATCTGTGGAGTGGTTTAGTGTTGTTATGAATTCCCTGAATGTTTCTGTTTGTTTTTCTTTGAGTTTGTTGTTTATTTCTGTGTTGAGCTGTTGTATCTGCTGTTTTATGGCTTCTGTGTGTGGCGTTTGTGTGTTGTATTTGAGGTTGTTACGTTGCCTTATGAGGTGGGCTATTTCTCTAGTGTAATTTGGGTTGTATTTCCTAATGTTGGCCTTGGGTATGTATTTGTTTGCATTATTGATAATCTGATTAAATGTCTTGAGTGTTGTATTGATGTTTATGATGGGTGTGCTGTTTAATGTGGTGAATTGTTCCTCAGTCTGTATTTTGAACTGTTCCCAATCAGCTTTCTTGTAATTTCTGTAAGTGTGCCTAAGGCTGTTGGGGCAGAGTGTAGAATGTGTTGTAATGATGATGGGCAAGTGGTCTGATGATAGTTGTTTTTCTGTTCTCCATTGTGTATGTGTTGCTAGTGAGGGGGAACAGAACGTTATGTCTGGGGAGGAGTTTGAGTATCCTGCTTGATGTGGTATGTGTGTATGTTCTTCTGTATTGTTAAGAATGAAGAGGCTGTTTAGTTGTGTGGCTATGTTGGCGCCTCTGGTGTTGTTTTGGTTGTGCAGGTACCAACTAGTGTCTTTGGCGTTGAAGTCTCCTCCTAAGATGACATTAGTGAGAGAGGCCAGATTGTGTAACTGTGGATTGTAATTGGCTGGCACCTGAGGTGAACTATCTGGTGGGATGTAAATGTTGATTAGTGTGGTGTTGTGTTTTGCGCGTGTTTTAATGTTAACAGCCTGTATTTCTATCGTGTTATCTGCTTGGATTGTGTTTGTAATGTTTTGGGTAGCATCAGTGTAGCTAATGCTTTTACGTATGCAAGTGATGAGTCCACCCCCGTTACCCCCAGTACGATCTTGACGGATCGCCGTGAAGTCAGGGATGGTGGGTGTTTTGTGTGTGCGTTTTAGTTTTGTTTCTTGTATAAGTGCTATGTGAATGTTTTGTTTGTGTACGAATTCCCTAAGCTGCATGATTTTGTTTGTGAGGCCATCTACGTTGTACTGTAATATGTTAATATTATACTTCTGTATGTGTCTCATGGTGCTATTGTGTCTATGTCTTTGTGTATGGTGACATGTGTAAGTTGTAGTGGGGCCTGGATTAGTCTTTAGTGTACCCTTCAGTTAAAAGCAGATGCTTAAAAACTAAATCGTTTAAAAATGAATAAATTTGAACGTTAACAAAGAATAATTTGCTATATTAAATCAAACAAACAGATCCAAAATATCTCAATTTTTGGAGGAGTTAGTACAATCTAAAGTTGGGTGTACTTTTTTGGGGGACATATGGTATATCAGAATTAGTATCATTCTAGAGGGAAGAGTCCTGTAAAAATTAGAATTCTAACATTCATTTTTGGATATTTAGTCCAAACTCGCGTGACTGACTGTATATAAAATGCAAGTTCGGAAAAATAATTTTAATTCTTTATTTTATTTTTGGCAAGTACTTGGTAAATTATTCTTTAAATTACCTAATCATTTTTTCAGATTAATCTTAGTCACGTAATAGTGTTAAGTTCTGCAATTCATTTTTTTATGTATCCTCTTAAATCAAAAAATTAAGTCATATCCTGAATCAGAGCATTTAGTTTTAAAAATTTAATTTTAATAAGATATGTATCTTAAATTCTATTTTTAGCTGCCACAGCAAATCATGACATCAGATTTTTCAATGTGCTCTTACAGTGGAATTTGCTTGCATCTTCAAATATTTTGCTTTATCAGTTTCTGCATAATATGGATAAGTTAGCAAAAGAATTCAGCCTGTTAAGAAGAAAAAAAAAAAAACGAAGTCAACATTAAATAATGAAATCAGCAAATTAAAAACTTAGTCTTTAAAATTTTTATTTTGTTTTGCCTAATCTGACGTAGAGGCTGAAAACATTACATGTAATATTTAGAACTAGTAAAATATATTTTTACTTCACCTTTGAGTCCGTATTCTCCATGAATATTAAAACAGCATTTTCAAGAATCAGTAAAGGTAGAAATCAGGAAATCTTAAGTCTGAGACCAGTTTGGCCTTTCCAACTTCTTCGATACTGGTTTGTAAGGTGATCTCAAACGCCTCGTGCCGTTAAGCCTTTATTGATAGACTTCGACCTAAAACAGTACATTGTAAGTAAAAAAAAAAAAAATGAGGGTTTCGTACAGGGAATGAATAGAGTATCAAAGTGGCAGACCACGTAACTATCATGGAAACAAGGGAATTTACTACTCAGAAGACTACATCTTATCGAGTGTTGGCATAACTTAAGTGGAATTTAACAATAAATACAGTAAAGTACAGCAATGATTATAGTTACACAATTTGACAAATTCATCAAATACAATAAATTCAGTAATCACTTTATCACTTCGAAATTTTGCAATGCAATAACACTACGTAGATACAATAATCAAACAATCTTTATAGCTATCTCTAGTAGCACAAGTACTGCGCGAAATGAACACTTTATAATTAACTTATGCTAATCAATTATCTCGACCATAATTACAATCAGATTAATAACTTCTCAATTCGTAAAATAGTAAACAAATATAACTTACACCATTGGGCCGCCGAGATTACTGACTGAACTGCGAATGTATACAGAATATTATAAACTCTTTCCCCGTCAACATCCAGTAACGACTGACAACAAAATCCAGACGTCGGCGACTGCCGACTTCAAGCTCAGAGTAACGATCAACAGCTGTCAAGGTGACGAGGTTAAATGACTTCAGCAAGAGAAGCGCGAAAAATGTTACTAACAATTATAATAACGATAATAATAACAATACGAGCGACCTCTGTTGGCCAATATCTCAACTCTAGTTATACACAATCACGTAAAATTAATTACAAATGATACATGACATACGGAAATTCACCCAGCACAATACAAAACGTTGAAGAATAAATTATTTTCAGTACACTCCCCCCAACATTATCCAGCCGACTGCTCGTTTGCCGGGACTACCAGTACTAATTAAAGAACAGATATATTTACACTGGTATCATTCTCGCCTCCATATTTCTACCAGGCTTTTGTACTGTTATAGAAGAAGATTGTGGACACCAATCGACCAGGGAAGTACTCCGGGAGGGACGTTAAACAGATGATAGGGAGTGGTGGAACTCCCGTTTCTCTTGTCACTGTCCTCCTTAGCTGATCTTTCACCGTATCTTATCTACCATATGAGCAGTCCAGCATACTTTCAAACACACTTCTCTCCCTATTCCTCGCTACATATACATGCATCTTACACACTACATAATTTTTTCAAAACTTTCCCTTACAATTCAACCCTGGACGATTCCGGTGCTGTTCCTCAGTCTCCTCCCCTCTCTCACTTTATTATGTCTAAAATTAGAATATCTTCTAACGATGTTTTTCTTGCCCTATCTGGGCTCAACTCTAGGAAGGCCTATGGTTCTGATGGTGTTCCTCCTGTTCTTCTTAAGAACTGTGCTTCTGTGCTGACACCCTGCCGATGCAAACTTTTTCGTCTTTGTCTCTCATCTGGTACTTTTCCTTCCTGGGAGTAGTTTGCTTTCATTCAACTGTCCCAAAGAAGGGTGACCGCTCTCAACCCTCCAACTACCGTCCAATTCCTTTGATTTCTTGCCTTTCCAAAGTTTTTGAATCTATCCTTAATAGGAAGATTCTAAAACACCCTTCTTCTCACAATCTTCTTTCAGATCGTCAGTATGGATTCCGCAAGGGACGTTCTACTGGCGATCTTCTTGCATATCCCTCTGACTCTTGGTCATCTTCCTTTCCGGATTTCGGTGAAACGTTTGCTATTGTGCTAGACATATCAAAAGCTTTTGATAGAGTGTGGTACAAATCTTTAATTTCGAAACTGCCCTCCTTTTGATTCTCTCCTTCTATCTGTGCCTTCATCTCTAATTTTTTTTCTGGCCGATCTATAACCGCAGTTGTAGATGGCCATTGTTCTTCTCCTAATGCTATTAACACTGGTGTTCCTCAGTGTTCAGTCCTGTCCTATTCACTCCTATGCCGATGATTCCACTCTTCACTTCTCCACCCACTTCCCAAAGCGCCCCTCACAGCAGTCGCTTCATGATTCGCGTAGGACGGCTATGGGACACCTGACCTCTGATCTTTTTACTATATCTGAGTGGGGCAGAGAAAACCTTGTGGCTTTCGATGCCTCAAAAACTCAGTTCCCCCATCTGTATACTCGTCACAATCTTCTACACAACTAACCCCTTACCTTCAACAACACACAACTCAATCCTTTCTCTTCTCTTAACATTCTTGGCGTTTCCATTTCTCGTGATCTTTCCTGGAAATATCACATATACTCTCTTTCTAAAACAGCTTCTAAGAAGTTAAGAGTGCTGTACCACCCCCGCGGTTTTTTCACCTCCACTCAGTTGCTGTTTCTGTACAGGGGTCTTGTTCGCTCCTGTATGGAGTATGCTTCTCATGTGTCGAGTGGTTCAACCCACATAGCCGTACTTGACCGGGTGGAATCAAAGGCTTCTCGTCTCATCAATTCCCCGCCGCAATGTTGCCTCACTCTCTCTCTTTACTATCGCTATTATAACGGACATTGCTATTCTGAATTCCCTAACTGCATGCCTCCTCCTTTAAGGAGCAGAGTACCAGACTTTCTACTCTTTCTCATTCCTTTACTGTCCAACTATCTAATGCAAGGGTTAATCGGTATTTTCAGTCTTTCATCTACTCAACCGGTCAACTCCTGAACAATCTCTCTCAATCCAATCCATCTTCCTCCTGTCTCTTACCTCCCATATTTGAAACGCAGAGTGTCTAGGCATCTCGACAACCCCGGACCTTGATTTTGGCTCTCTTCTTCTTCTATGGGAGGGGCACTTTTTCGGGCATTTCCTCTTGGCCCCATTTCCTGCATAAAAAAAATCATCGGGTTGAAGAGTTTGCACACGTTGCAAATGATAGGTATACAAACCCTCATCATGTAAAATTCGCCATACACACAATGCGGATTCACCATTTCTTCCAGAAATCCTCCGAACACTGGTAGTTGGGCTACGTTGTACTAGGTCCAGTATGCCTTCCACCACAGCAACGGGCCGTCGTGCTTCATGTTCTTGGTAACGTGGAACAATTGTCCCTGTTTCTCTTAATCTCTGGTGTGTGTCACTAAACACTTGCTTGTTCGGTATTCGGCGGTTCGGAAAACACCTTCGATATTTCTCAACTGCCGTTCTGCTGTTACCATCACAGAATCCATAAATGAAATGGATATCAGCGTATTCAGCGGATGTGAACTGTTGATTCATTTTGATTGTTCACCTTTGCGCAACACAGTGTCTCGTACCACAGATCAGAACCAACTGAAAGAAAAAAGTGAGGATTAGTAGTGGTAACTTCGTTAACCGAAACTACCACCAGTGCTGCCATCTATCGAATTACACACAGGTAGGGATTTGTTGCTTGCACATCTTAAAACGTCCGTAGCTCCGCAACGGTTGGAAATAGCACCTATGTTGTATTAACTTTTTTACTCAATATCACCACTCAAATCACCCCCAAAGTATGGCAGACTGTCTGTGAAACACCTTATATATATATGGGATGAATTTCACAATTAAACACGTGAAATGAATGAATGATGCAAACCCACAAGGAAAAAGAAAAATGATTCCAAGGCTTTCCGTGTATTAAGAAGTACACCTCGTCAGGGAATGAAGGGAGAAGGCGAGATGCCCAAAATATATACAGCGGACGGAAAAACAAAAAGATTAGCACATAATTAGCAAGAGTTAATGAGAGGCAAAAGGAATTTTAACAGGATATTGTCAATTTTATACATTCCCGCACTGTTATTGAAATTATTTTTAAAATGGATAAATTCACATTCCAGAATATTCCTTTCAAGTATATCTGTTTTTAACGAGCGCTTTAGAACTATCCCACTTGATACTATAATTAGATATAATCATAGTATCCCACTTCATACTATGATGAGTATGCAAGATAAAGGAGGTGCAACTACCGGCAAAAATGTCGCTACCACCACTTTCAAAGGAGCACGACAGGTGCGCAGACAAAACCAGCACCAAAGAGGGCTACCAACTTTTTAGTTGTAGCCAACACAATTCAGCTTCTAAATACCATCCAGCAGATACAAAGTCAACTGACAATTACAGGGATCCGAGAGCCGTAGAGAAGGCATACAGAAAGACATTCCATGCGATATGGGAAGAACAGGTATCGAAAAAGATAAAGAGAGGAAAATTTCGGAGTATCACAAGGCAACGAAACATGCACAATCATTGGAAAACGAATCGGAACTACGTAAATGGAAAAATGAAAGTGAAAAATTAAAAATAATCCTACCCAAATTCAAGGCCTTAAACCAAACCATTCCCTGGACAAATTCACATACATGAAAGGACTCATGCAAGAAACCAGAGCAGACTTTGCATGCTTCCCGGAAATCCATCTAAAGGACTGCCAGGCGAAATGTGGAAACTCTGAGTTTTGTGTTGACAAAAAAGAAATACATATTGACAACTATAACATACTCCAAGCCGACAGAACAGTAAGGCGTAAAGGAGGATATACTATTCATACAAACGAGAAACATATGGCAGAAATGATTATAAGTACTTCAAACAACTACGTAGCATGTGCAGCAGCAAAAGTCGAAAAATTAAATATTGTACTAATTGTAATATACAGTGTGTCCGTAAAGTCATGGTGGGATTTTAAATAGCTATATTATTGCAACGAAACATGATAATGAGATGACAAAAATGCAAATTGAAGAACAACTCTAAAAGAATAACTTTATTTAACGTAGTTCGATATGGGCTCCTCTGGTAGCCCTGCAGACATCTAGGCGGTGATGTGTGTCCGTAAAGTCATGGTGGGATTTTAAATAGCTATATTATTGCAACGAAACATGATAATGAGATGAAACAATGCCAAATTTAAGAACAACTCTCAAAGTTGTATCTTGTAGTTAGTCTAGGCTAAGCTTAACCTTTATCTCGTAGTTAGTCTAGGCTGTCCACATGCCTATGTTGAACATGAGCGTAATAGCCCGAAAGTTAATGTGTGGTGTGCTCTAGCACGAGATCGAGTGATTGGCCCATTTTTCTTCGCGGAACCCACTGTGACGTCACACAACTACCTCGCTATGTTGGAACATTTTGCAGTACCCCAATTTATTGACAATAATGTCATCTTTCAGCAAGATGGTGCTCCTCCGCACTATGCCAACGTTGTTTGAGAATTCCTTAATGAAAAATTTCCACAGAGATGGATAGGAAGAGGAGGATGGAAGCCATGGCCTCCACGCTCTCCGGACCTGACACCTTTGGACTTTTATTTGTTGGGTTACGTCAAGCAAAGCGTGTACAGTGTACTCATTAGGGATATTCATCACTTGCACGAGCGAATCACGGAAGCTATCGCATCCGTCACTCCTGATGTTCTTGGGCGTGTGTGGCTGGAATTGAGTCACCGCCTAGATGTCTGCAGGGCTACCAGAGGAGCCCATATCGAACTACGTTAAATAAAGTTATTCTTTTAGAGTTGTTCTTCAATTTGCCTTTTTTTCATCTCATTATCATGTTTCGTTGCAATAATATAGCTATTTAAAATCCAACCATGACTTTACGGACACACTGTATAAACCCCAGAACACACCAACTTCAAAATTCTCAGATTCCATTACAGAGGTCAGAAACTGGGTAAAAGATCTACACTCTCCAACCCCAAATATTTTTCTTTGTGGTGATTTTAATTTCCCATTCATGAAATATAAAAGGATAGGAAAAAATATATGTACACACCAAGACAAGGGGGACACACGGGAAGACCAGCAAAGGCAAAAATGCTCCTAGCTCCAGCCGATGAATTTATGTTAACAAAAGAAATAACAGAAAATACAAGAAAAGAAAACTGCCTGGATTTGGTATTCACAAACAGTAACTTAGTTGATAACATGAAATAGCCCCAACTATAATATCTGATCACATTATTGACATAACCAATATAAAAGCATCAGGAAACGAAAGAACATGCACTATAAAAAGCAAATTCGAACTTTTTAATTTTTACTCGAAAACTATAAACTGGGAAAGTGTCGCATCCAGCATAGAAGCAACAAATTGAGAAGCATACAGAGAAAAAAGGAGACGCTATAGAAACAATAAAGGTTAAATCAAAGTACTTCTATAATTTTGCAAAAAGGAAGTCGAAATATCACACGACTATCGAACCTTTGAAAAATGAAGACAATGCTTTATCCGATGATCTAATAGAAGTATTTGAAATATTAAGAGCTCAGTACGAATCATCTTTCAGTATCCCAAAAACTGATAAACTGATGTGCGATAGAAATGCATTCTTTGAAGAAGAACTACAAGGGAAGTATAACGGACTTCGACTTTACGACAGATGATATTACACAAGCAATAGGGAACTAAAAACACACTCAGCGGCAGGACCGGCTAAATGGAATGCCACACTGATCAAAAACTGCAAGAATGCAATCGCTCAGCCCCTATATTGGATGTGGAAACGATTACTAGGCACGGGAGAAATAGCGAGCATTCTGAAGAGATAGAACATAGTCCGAATATACAAAGGAGATCGATCCGAGGCCAGAAACTATAGGTCAGTGTCGAATACATCTCATCTCACTAAACTATTTGAAAGAATAGTTATTGAAAAAATCTGACTTTTTGGAAACTCGGAAAAAATTAAATGATAACCAACATGTATTTCGGTCAGACAGAACATGCCTGTCACAACTGATGGAACACTATAACAATATTATTGACGCACTTGAAAATAATGAAAACTATGATGTAATACAGGGTGTACATAAAGTCAGGATCTATTTTTGTGAAGCACTTGGAAATTATATGGAATTCAATCATAAAATGATAAAGTGGTAACATTTATTAAATAATTAAGAGTAGGATTCGACGTGACGCCCATCAGTATCCCTGCACAGCTCAAATCGTTCCGCAGCATTTCTAAACACATTCTGGAGCATTTGCGGGGTTATGTTATCTGCAGCAGTTCGTATACGTGTACGTAAGTTTTCAAGACTCGTAATCTTCGTCTGATAGACGTGCGATTTGATAAAGCCCCATGCAAAGAAATCTAAAGGGGTTAAATCTGGTGATCTCGCTGGCCAAGGTCTTTTGTTGCTTCCGCGTCCGATCCAGCGATTTGGAAAACGTCCATTTAGATAATCGTGAACAATTTTGGCATAGTGACAAGGAGCACCATCATGTTGATAGACGACGGGGATAGGATTGTTAGTACCGTCGTCTATCAACATGATGGTGCTCCTTGTCACTATGCCAAAATTGTTCAGGATTATCTAAATGGACGTTTTCCAAATCACTGGATCGGACGCGGAAGCAACAGACCTTGGCCAGCGAGATCACCAGATTTAACCCCTTTAGATTTCTTTGCATGGGGCTTTATCAAATCGCACGTCTATCAGACGAAGATTACGAGTCTTGAAAACTTACGTACACGTATACGAACTGCTGCAGATAACATAACCCCGCAAATGCTCCAGAATGTGTTTAGAAATGCTGCGGAACGATTTGAGCTGTGCAGGGATACTGATGGGCGTCACGTCGAATCCTACTCTTAATTATTTAATAAATGTTACCACTGTATCATTTTATGATTGAATTCCATATAATTTCCAAGTGCTTCACAAAAATAGATCCTGACTTTATGTACAGTGCTTACAAGAAGTCTCACGCTTCTGTCTCGTCCCAAGCTAGTCTGTTAGGTATAAAATGGGCGGTCCTTATGGCAGCGGAGGTGTGTTCGGATTGGTGCACATAACTGCTCTAACCCAATTAATGACGTCCATTATTACGTCACTTCTGCTACATTTTAGTGTTTAAAATACAAATGATTAAGAAGCAGAATGGAGCAAGTTTCGGGATGTTGGGATGGTTATGGAGCAATCCTAGTCATCATAATATTAGCTGGGCATTACATTATACCGTCTCAATATATACTGTAGACCAGTGGTTCCCAACCTTTTCACCACGAAGGACCCCTTTTATTTTTATTTTTTCCCCACGGACCCCATGTTTTTGAAAGATTCCGTCTACCAAACAAACTGTTTTTATTAACTAATAATTAACTCGTTTTCTCATTTTTCACTATCAAATAAAGGACATATAAGAGAGTATGCAATTAAAATACAGCCTATTAAAAAAAGTATTAATAATTCTAGCCAAGAGCAAGGGAACTTGAAATTTTAGCCTCAGCGCCCTTATCGTGGGTAAATGTACGATTTCCATTGGAGCCTCTCGAAATATTGAAAGCTCACGGACCCCCCAGTACTACCTTCGCGGACCCCCAGGGGTCCGGGGACCCCAGGTTGGGAACCACTGCTGTAGACTATAGAGAACGACTAATTCGGTAAATATCCCAAATCATGGCATGATACCTAAGTTATTTTGACGCAGGTCTAAATTATTTGCTCAAATGCAATTATTAATATTAAGTAATTGTTGGGAATTGTTGTCAATATTGTTGTTTGTGATATATATCCTACGTGAAGAATCTAATGACCAAATTCCTCAGTGAACCTCTCACGCGCTCGCATTTCGAGGAAGTCACGGTCGACTCACTAATAGATAGTTTATCCATTGTTTTAAGTGGTAACTTATTAAACGAACTATGTTAAACCTATTCCATCTTATGAAAGTCATTAGTCTAAAGCAAGACTGGTGGGCCGTGAATCAGAGAAATTTGCATTTGATTTTATTACGTAATATAGTATACTCTATATAGTAGTATATAGGAGTTTATTGGTAGCATATCATATGACAATTCCCATAAACATGTGATGACCTCGATGTTGCCAGTTTTTATTTTTTTCTGAAACTATTACCTTCTCATAGTTTGTTTCAACAATGCATATATTATCATCTCCACGAGCGTAGACATTGCAAGAAAAGATTCTAACTAAGGATAAGTAAAGTTCTTTCATGGTCACAATATATACTTTTATAGATGTCAAACATAAAAATATAATAAAATTCTATATTAACATAAATATATATTCGATACACATTTACGTCATGGCTTTAACATCAGTATTTCGTATAGCTTCCTCCAGCATCAATAATTTCTTGCAATCGTTGCGGCATAGAAGAGGCCAGATTGTAGGGAATGTTTGGTGTTCGGCGTAAGCTCTCCCAACTATTCCTCGTGTGAGCTAAAAGTGCTTCAAATGTTCTTTCATTGCATTGCTCCCATTCGTTAATCATTATTGCCCAAAGGTTTTCAATCGGATTCATATCAGGAGAACGTGGTGGCGGAATTAGATTAATAATCTCTGGGTGATCTTCGTACCACGCTCTCACAACGTTACTCCTATGAATGGGACTGTTATCTTCCATTAAGTAAAATGGTTCCGGTGGTTCCGGTGCTGGAACCAGATACGCACGAACACTGGGTAGCAGCACCTCCTCCAGTATCTGGCAATATTGCTGTCCAGTAAAGCGGCCATCTACTTGAGTCAATTCTCCGACACCATAGCCAGACATCCAGCCCCACACACCGAGATTGATGTGACACTACGTTTGCTCGGGAAAACATTTCCTTCTTCATAGCGTTTTCCGCGCTGCCTCCAACAATGCAGGGAACCATGACTATCTGTTGAAAATGTTTTTTTCGTCACAGTACACAACTTTTCTCCAGAATTCTTCCTCCTGCGGCAAGTATTGCAAGGCAAATCCCATCCGCGCCTCTTTATGCTCAATCGTCAATGCAGGTTTTATAGCTGGACGGCGAGAAAAATACCCTGCCTCGTGAAGTCTGTTGTTCACTGTATTTGCGCTACAACGAAGGTTCAGGTGTCTGTAAATATGCGTCGCTGGAACAAACGGATGCTCTCTGGCATGATTAACAATCGCAGCATCTTCCTCTTGAGATGTTGAACGCGGAGGACCAGACCTCAGCAAATTAGCGATTGAGTTTTCTGCTTCATACCGATGAATCCACCGTTCCACAGTGCTTCGATGAACGTCTAGCCGTCTTGATATTTCTTTTATTGGCACACCATATTCATGCAATGTCACCATTGCTCCCCGCATTGCCTGGGTCGTCTCGTGGTGCACAAACGGCCTTTCCATCTTTGTGTAAGTGGCTTATGTGAAGTGTGCTGGGACGATAAAGGAAATGAGGATACCATGCACCCCTTCTGAAATTGATTTCGGTTGTAAAGGGTACCAACCCTTCGAATGGTAATAATAATCAGCCAATATCCTATTTTGTTGAACATATGCATAAAAAATTCGTCTTAAAAGCCAAGGATCCAAAGATTGTCAGCAATAGTTTATATCCCAACTGAATATAGTCATCCATCAACAGTATAATCATGTTTTATTTCCATAACTACTCATGACTACTCTGTCATAGTAAATAACCTTATTATGATTTAGGTAGTAGTGGTAATTCTGAGTGGCGGCCTCTAGCCACATACGTTAAACCTATCAGTACGTCTAAGACCAGACTCTTCTGTTTCTGTCAATTCATTGTTAGTTTAAGGTATTTTGCTCTTTGTTTTTCTAGGTCTAGGGCATTAAAATAAATATTTGAGTTTGTGTTTAGCATTTCCTCCTCCCTTCGTAATTCCCCACCCAACCTCGTTTCCTTCGACATAGCAACGCTTACCTCCATCCTCATTCCACTTCCTTCATTAAACCTATTATCGCTTTTACTGTCCCTTCCTTCCATCCTTCAATGCCAGCGTTCTTAAACCTAGCACATAAATTATATAATATAGAATCTAACACCTTAGATCTCTACGCATTCATGTTACTTGAAGACGCCTGTGTCTTAGGGGAATCTAAGTGTTGAGAGTGGGCTTGAGGGGTAGTCTATAGATTATTACAGATGACCTTGAACGCTCCAACTATTTAAAAATGATTATTTATTATGCACATCATATGGCATAATACACACATGAATTTAAGTATCTCTTACACTATAGGAATGGAATTGAATCCTACCAGAGTTAAAAAGTCGCAAAATATGATAAATTAGTTTGTATTAAGAGGTCACTAAGAGAAAAGGATTTGGAGTAGAGCGGAAGGCAGAGAGTATATTTTCTCGAGTTTCGGTTATTATTAACGTTATATGGATACATTGCCGTGCGGTGTGATCAGAGAGACAGCGAGAGAGAGACAGAGAGACAGACAGAGAGAGAGAGAGAGAGAGAGAGAGAGAGAGCTTTTAAATGGTTTGTGGGTAAGGGCTTCACGTATGTTATTTTAGTCCAGGGTAGTTTATGTGGAGGTGTTAACGTAACTTGCACTTGGGACTGTTAATTGTAAGACAACTACCATAGCTGGGACTGCGACACGTTATCCCCTGCATACTCTATATATGTCTATATACAGTATGTCTCTATATATAAATAGATAGAGTGATCAACACAATGATAATGTGGACGTCATTGATGGTGTTAGAGCAGTTATGTGCACCAATCCGAACACACCTCCGCTGCCATAAGGACCGCCCATTTTATACCTAACAGACTAGCTTGGGACGAGACAGAGGCGCGAGACTTCTTGTAAGCACTGTACACCCTGCATAAACAAACTTTGCCAAAGCGTTTGACAAGTGTGATCATGGAATCATAACACATCAACTGAAATATATGGGAATAACACGAAAAGGAGGAAAATGGATATATAATTTTTTTAGTGAGCGGCAGCAAGTCGTTACCGTTCAAGGAATATCTTTATCAGAATCAAAGTCCTTAGCTTAAGTAGTATAGCCGCAAAAGGGGAGAGTGCAAGAATGTTGCAAGGTATTACGTAATGTTGCAAAGGGGATGGGGGTTGTTGCAAATGGGGGTGGGGTGGTGCAAATGGGGGTGGGGTTGTTGCAAAGGGGGGTGGGGGTTGTTGCAAGGGGGGTTGCAAAAAAAAGAAAAGAAAAAAAGAAAAAAAGAGTACTGGCCTTTGTTGCCAACCGGGGTTGCAAGGGGCATGCAACTTGGGGGCGGAGTTCTCCCCCAAGCTATTCCCCCCAAAGGACCAGAAAGAAGGAGGAGAGAAAGGAGGAGAGGTGTTCACCTGGCAGGAGCCAAGTGCATATTAAGACTTCAGCCGAGTATGCGTTGTTTTATAGGCTCCTAATCAGCCAGAATCAGCCAGTTGGCTGAGCCAAGGGGGGAGGGGGACACCTGAAGGAGAGAGAGAGAGACACCTGAAGGAGAGAGACACCTGAAGGAGAGAGACACCTGAAGGAGAGAGAGGAGTTCTCCCCCAAGTTATTTTCGTTTTCCTAACCTAAGAGGCCTCTAAGGGGTTTTACCAAAGGGCCTGAAAGAGAAGGACCAGAGGTCCTTGCTCGGCTGGGAGCCGAGCTTGAATGATTCTTTCATCAACTTCTCGGTCTTTTATAAGCCTCTATTCTGGATGAGTTGCCAGATAGCGCAATGTATTCAGTGCCAGATAGCGCATGTGTCCCCAGAAATCCATATATTAATCATCCATTGTGTACACAATTGAATCCAATTAAATTCTGTTTATTAATAAATAATTTCTACACACTCAATCTTTATTATTATGGAATTGCATACCTTTCAGTTTTTTTTTTTTTGCAATGATCGGTTGCTCTTGCTAGATATTATTATTATGCTTATATATATATATATATACACACATTCTTTTAAACATCTTATGTTAGTATATGTATATATATATATATATATATATATATATATTATATAATTTATTTTTCATATTATAACATTTAATTTTAGTTTAGTGTTTAACGTTTAGAAGCAAATTTAACATTAACTTGAACTTCATTAAACTTGAAGTTAAACTTTTCGAAACAAATAACGTAGTTAACCACACATAATTCAACATAGAAAACTTAATAATAGAAAATAAATAATTTTATGGTTAACTAGTTTATTTCGACATAAGTTTACTATAATTATATATATACGTCTTTTAAACAGCTTATGATACATATATATATATATATATATATATATATATATATATATATATATATATATCTGAACTCTTTCAGCTAAAGAAGCCTTATGTATAGAATTGGTTGTGTAATAGCTGATATTAACTCTTTCAACATGTTCTGAAAAGCACGGCGTATAAATTCCTTCCACATATCCGTACAAAAATAGCTATATATATATATAGTGTTTCACTATAGATGTATAGATGTATATAGTGGGTTTTACAATAGATGTATATAGTGTTTAACGATTAGAATCAAATATAACATTAACTTGAACTTCATTAACTTAGTTTAAACTTTTCGAATGTTCTGTGGGATGAATCCTATTAAATTCTGTTTATTAAATAAATAATTTTTACACACTTATTTTTATTATAATATTTGAACAACGAAACAAATGAAAATTTACAAACAATTCAATTAAAAGTTGAAATTAACCAAAACACAATCCGCTAGAGGAAAGGAATTCCGAGAATCTGCCCAACTCGATTGACCATAATGACCTTTCTCCCAGACAGCTTGAACAAAACCTCTCTCGACTCCATTTCTTAGATATGCCCACATTATATATATATATATATATATATATATATATATATATATATATATATATATAGAGAGAGAGAGAGAGAGAGAGAGAGAGAGAGAGAGAGAGAGAGAGAGAGTTTTGTTCAAATAACGGGATATGCTTGTATCTTTTGCCATTGTGTTCGAGCACAATTGTTCGAAAACCATAGTTCGAAAAACAGTTGTTCGAAGCAGCAATTATTCGACGTTATAATTGTTCGAATGAACAACCAACTAAATAAAATCTTAGTTGCCAAGACGCAAATACGAAGATGTAAATAAGAAGGTTAGCCTCTTCATTTAAACTATAACATTTATAGTGCTGCAGTAGTATACCACCCTTAAAATGGCAGAGTTTGTTTCTAGTGAGAAAGGAAATCCAAATCGAAAACCATACCCATATTATGTTATATCAGTCAGGGTGAGTCTTCTGCCACGTCAGGCGTACGCTTGGTTAGGCTGTAGAGCAATTTCCCCATGTCATCAACTTTAAAATAACAGGATCATTTGACCCGAGGCAGTCAGTAGTACGCCCGAAAAACGTGTTAATGCATCATTTGACGAGTCAGTAGTATGACCGAAAAGCATGCATGATTTTCTCTTTAGTAATAATAACAACTAGCTCGAAGAGTGACAACGGATAAAGTTTTCACGTCACCTTAGATCCACAGTTTAATGTGGAAACTGAATGCTATTTTAAAAATATAATTAGGCTATATTTCTTTATTATAAAATAAGTTAACAATTATGTTAACACAAGAAAACAATACTTGTAAGTAAAAATATAATATAAGGGACTACCATAGAAATGTAAGTGCCTATAATTCAAGAAACACGATTTTATATATATGTTACTCATCCGGTCCCGTTATAGCGGATTGGTACACGTCATAGCTCCACCCAGCTACATCGGCAGCCAATCACTACGAACATCTGGTCTTTTGGGCGGAGCTTGGCGATTGTGCATATAAAAGGGGATATTTTTCAGTTGGGAGTAACAGTAGCTATTTTCGCGTCAGTGATTAATCATTCCCTCCACCATGGACCTGTACGTCTCCCCAGACTTGTATGAAGAAAGTGACGCTGCAGCATTAACCGCAATTAATCTTTTTAACGCGATTGACCGTGATGATTTATTTTCAACGCAAACCGTAGAAGATATTTGCAGTGACGCTCCTTACAATCCGACGCAAGGGACTACCATAGAAATGTAAGTGTCTATAATTAGAATTTATTATATATATGGATGGGGTGTAGTATCTCGTCAAATAGATACTCGCCAAAATTTTTTATGTCAATCAATGTTATTTTGTTACCCCATTATGCTAAAATCGAAATTTTTATGGCATTCAATGTTATTCCTCGAACCAAAGATATCTTCACATAATGGGGATCTGTCTGTATACTCTGTATATGTTTTAAAAGAATGAACATTATTCCTTTAAGGTCCGATGAGGATTTGACACGTGTTATACAATCTTTTGAAGAATCTCGGAATACGGGGGATATACTGAACAGTCAACAATGTCACACATCCTCCACCATGGACCTGTACGTCTCCCCGGAATTGTATGAAGAACGTGATACTGCAGCATTAACCGCAATTAGTCTTTTCAATGCGATTGACCGTGGCGAATTATTTCCAACGCAAACCGTTGAAGATATTTGCAGTGACGCTCCTTACAACCCGACGCAGGGACTACCATAGAAATGTAAGTGTCTATAATTCGTTTTTATATATATATGGAGAGTTGTAGTATCTCGTCAAATAGATACTCGCCAAAAATTTTTTATGTCAATCAATGTTATTTGGTTATCCCCATTATGCTAAAATCGAAATTTTTATGGCATTCAATGTTATTCCTCGAACCAAAGATATCTTCACATAATGGGGATCTGTCTGTATACTCTGTATATGTTTTAAAAGAATGAACATTATTCCTTTAAGGTCCGATGAGGATTTGACACGTGTTATACAATCTTTTGAAGAATCTCGGAATAGGGAGGATATACTGATCAGTCAACAATGTCACACCGAAATAATGTAAGTGTTTTTCGATCTTTTTGGGATAAGAAGACAATATATTTTCATAAATTTATTAAATGAAAGAAATCAGTACAATAAACAACTACAGAATATATCGTTACAAATATACGAACAAAAACATTATAATATACAACGAGTACGTACAATTGGAAAACGGTTTTTTATCTGTCTGCATACCATTTCATCGTTTCGGCGAGTGTGACACGGGTCAAATAAATTTAAAAAATTTATAAATTCTTTATCATTTGACATATGCATGAGAAATGAGACGCAGTACATTCCGCAAACATTAGTAAAATATCCTTGCATGCGAAATGGGTCCATACAACTTCGGGAATATGTAACTGAGCGAGAAATTTTACAATAATAGGGTCACTCCAGGGTTGAGTACCGAGTGAATCAAAATAGTACAGGCGCTGTCTATTTTTAAAATAGACAGCGATCCAGTGAATCCCTTCATTACCGATGATGTCTGTGTTCACAATAAGACTACCGCATTCTCGCGTACTTGGCAAACTCAATGTTTCATTCTTCGCAAACACGCCGATAAATTTGGAACGTGTGACTCGCTCCATTACTTTCTGAAGTGTATTAGCATCCATTTTAAAAGTCAGTGATAACGCTCCTAAATCTATCTACTTCTATTAGGGCTTGCGATTCGAGATATACTAGTACACTAATAGGAGCGTCTATAGGCTTGGCGAATTCCAGCCGCACTGAGATGTTTCCGCTCTGCTGTGGGGTTAAATGGGTATTTACGCTAGCAGATAAGTCAGGTGTAATGTCAAACGGATAAAGGTTAAATTGATCAATGAATTCTTCCTGCGTTACCCCATTACCAAGCTCATCACAATCACCTGCAATATGGGTCAGATTACTATAGGCTCTGGCACAAAGGTAACACAGCGTCTGATGAATAGTCCGTACCCATTGTTCCACCCAAAGCAGTGCCATTAACGTATAGAGTTATATTTTTAAGTCCGAAATTCTCGAATTTAAAGGCACTCTTTTTATATTTTCCATTCACCGAAGCGTGGTCCTGCATGCCGATTAATATCCTTTTAGGAAGATTTCCCAGGGCAATGTTTTCTATCTGCTTCGATGCCAACCCTGCAGGAACCGTATATAGTTTGATCTGCACTCTGTTAATAGGATATTTCACTGTAGCGTTTAGTAAATTTTTCTCAATTTCTAGTTGTTTTGGTGAACTTAATTTCACTCGCCGTACGCGGAGGTATGTGTCCATAATGTGAACCACAACGGGCTTTGCACCCTCTTCTTGATCCGCATCCAGATTTAAGCAGATCTCAGGACTCGTGCGGGTGAGCTTTATTTTCATATCCACCCCGTTCACAAGCAACTTCTCCTGGAAAGTGAAATCTGTGTGCAACCGTCCAAAACACTCGTATATTTTCTTTTTAGAATTTTTAAATTTGTCCTTTATACTATTTTCATCTTTAGTTTGATAATATCCCTCCGCACTTAAAAAGGTAGCCTTCGCTTCTTTGGAAAAGTTGAGGACATTTTCCAGATAGGCTCGTAGATGATAGTACCCCGTGCCTGCCGATATGTTGGTCTGATTTAAATATACGTCACACTGGTTGAATATGGAGTGCAGAAAGTTTGTTTCAGGGTATACAGCATATTTGTCATCGCAGACCGTTCCATCAGAATGGGCTATACGTAGCTTAGCGTACATGTGCACACAGCTTGGATCAAAAAAGTAAGGGCCTGAGCTGGGTATCACGAATTCTATAGGTGCACTCGGGGAACTAATTGTGTTTAAAGGGTTAATTGTAATAAAGTCACTGTGCTCAATAGAAACTTGGGTTGGAGGTAGCTCAAAAAGGGACAGCTCCGATTTACAGCATTGTGAACTACATGGGTGGATGAAGCGTGCCATGGCGAAATAGTGACTCCTCTCTCGACAAGTGGTAAACAAACTATGATTCATGAGATCAATGTCCTTAGCTTATATCAGTCAAAAAAGTGGTCAACCATAGGTTTCATTCGCTTACAGCACTTCTTTTTTGATAGCCTTTTACGTTTAATACCACGTGACCCCTTCTTCTTCCGGGCAGCCCTTCTTCTTCCCGCCACCACGCATTTTTCTCTTTGCATCTTTGATGATTTCGTCCCGTGTACGCTTTAAATGTTTTTTTAGAGCTCTTTAGGTTTAGCCCCGGCCAATATGTCTTCTGCAGTGTTAAGGCCTGATTGTAGCGCTTTCCTTCCAAGGTATCTGGCACCCCTCTTCAGCAAAGGAACAGCCGTACGTAGTATGGATGAAAAAATGGACCCAAGTCCACTACCGCGCTGGTATCGCATCCCTCGATAGACGGTGAAAGGCTTTCTATCCATTATAACTCAGTGCGTCGAAAGTGTAGCTTCACTGTTAAGCTCCCGTTACCGAATGGGAAGTTTTCACCCTCAATCGTTCTTATATATATTGTGATATTGGTTATTAAATTAGTTGCGACATTCACATAATGGGGTCTGTCATATGTAATACTCAAACTCCTTCCTCTATGGTTGGGGATGTGAGCAATGCGCAGCAGGCGTGCCTGGGTATCCCCAACAAACTGGTGCTCCACTATATTACTGTAAATATAGCACATGTCTGGGGACCTTTCAGCCAATTTCTCCATCTTCAATTGATACATTAATCTGGACAAGTCATGCTGTGTCTCGTGAAATGTGTCTCTTTGGAAGACTGCGCTATAGCGGCCATTGGCTAGAATTTGGAACTTTCTATGGTCTTTAATACGTCTGTTAGTCTTTGATTTTAGGATTAGTGTATGTGCAGGGTTGTTTACGATTTCGTATACTAAATCATTCGTAAGGTTTGAGTTTCTTAAACTTACGTTTAAGCCTCTCACAACATCCTCGGCCGAACCATATTGACCCGGCCCTAGTCTTACTTCTGTACTGTAATACCGTGCAATCTTAGTCCGAGCGATGCGCATAGTTTCATCCATAGCTACCCCAGCTTTTTCACACTCGTCAATGTCTCTAAGAATCGTAAAAACGGTTTCTTTATGTTCAATATTTAAAAAGACGGTGTCCAGCTGAATTTCGCATATCCCCACCTCATACGAATCACGACCCAATTCAATGTGCCCATGGAGTTCTGTTACAAAGTTGGCTAGTGTGTTGTTAGGGTGTACAGACAGGGACGAGGAGGACGGGAGTGTGACGTAGAAATGGTTAGGAGCCATGTTGCATACTATTTAAGCTTCATTATTGCATCAGCTTTTATATAGGTGTTGAAGCTTTCTGGGTACCCTAGCCATTTCACCAGGTACATTTTTCTCCTTCCTGAACCTTTGCTTCCTAAAATTTTCTCAATTTTAAACACATTTTTTTCTAAATTAAACGCAACTTTCTGCAATTCCTCGCGGTAAAAGCCTCCTGAGATTTCTTCCCCATTCAAATCTTCAATGTAATACATCATTATCTCACCTTTAGGTCTCACAGCCCTAACTTTAAAAATCTCGCGTGTCCATCCTTGCTCAAAACCCTTTGCGAATTTATTCCCCGAACGCGACAGCCTTACATAATCATTGATTTTGAAGCGCGCAGAGTGTGGTGGTGGTGGTGATCCATCTCTTCTCGGGAGCGTACCTCTTTCTAAAACTTCGTTAGGTGTTGTCCCAATCGTGCGATGGTGTGAGCGGTTGTAGGATGATGCCAATGATTCCAGAATGTCTAGAAATCTGTATGTGTTTTTATGTGTAAAATAACGGTGCATGCGTTCCTTTATGGTGCGCTGAACTCTTTCAGCTAAAGAAGCCTTATGTATAGAATTGGTTGTGTAATAGCTGATATTAAACTCTGTCAACATGTTCTGAAAAGCACGGCCTATAAATTCCTTCCCCATATCCGTACAAAAATAGCCAGGAACCCTGTTTTCTTTTAACATTAGCGTTTTGGTGGCTTTAGCAACTGTTTCAGGTGATTTATTTTTCAGAGGAACTAGCCACAGATATCTAGAGAATACGTCTATTATGAATAGAATGTAGCGGTAACCATCGTTATACACAGAATATCTTTGCATGTCTGTTAAATCTGCTTGCCAAATAGAATCAATCGAGGAAGCCGTTGTCTTGGCTGTTTTAAACCTTTTTCTCACAGGCTTATGAAGCGTATAAGCGTCCTGCTCCCTCAAAAATCTTTCAACATCTTTTTTTCCTACTCCGTAAACACTTCTGTACAGTCTATCTACGCCGCCGTAAGAGGATGGGGTAGAAATGTCATAATAGCGTTTAGTTAATACGTTAGCCATTTGCGTATTTTAGAGGCACGTGGGTAGGGTTGGTTTAACCTCTTCTTGCTCCTCTTCAAAGGTGTTACCGCCGGGGGTGACGGCGCCTTCAATTGTGTCACAGGCGTTGCATGTTCCAAGTCTTTTAACCTGTTCAGATTTCCTATCAACGTTTTAGGGACATTTATTTGTTGTAGTCTTGCTTTAATATGCTTCCATCCTGATGGTGATGGCCTATCCCACTTTCTCACCAGATCATGGACAATGTCTACGATATTCGATCCCTGTACCTTTGATCCTTCCACAATGATCTCCCCTGTATCGGTCCATTGTATGGCGGGATCCTCATTCAATAGATTATAAAGACTTAAGCCTTTACTCCTCAATGTAAGTGGGAGGGTATTTTTTAATACATGTTCGATATGTTGTGTGGCTAATCTTTTTGGTTGGTCAGCTGTATCGTCGGGCTCAGATCCTATGCCATGTCCATCGTCCCCCGTGCTGTGCCTAATAACCACAGGAATCTCTGTAGGGCTCTTATAATTTTCGTACTCGTGAAGAAATTTCTGCAGAGCTTCTTGGTATAAGATTCTTTTCTCATCAGGTGTTTTTTCACTGTTTAATAGGGCTAACAATTCGCTTTCCATTCTTTTAAGTCTGCTTTTACGGGGATCTAGATACGTGTCTGGATTCCTTTGCAGTGAAGCGTACACCTCGTGGGGAATCACTACCACTTTCTTCATTATATTAATCTAGTCAGTAAAGGACCAAAAACTGAAATAAGATGGGGAGAAATGACCCTCCTGTTTGTACAATAATTCGTTTTTTCTTCGCTACAGTTTGGCTTTTACGAGCGAGTGCACGTATTATGTTCTTGTAGCGGCGTAGGCGAGCCTTCTGATGGGTTTTCATTGATACATTGCAATTTATAACGTTAAGACAGATTTCACAGATGCATTTTAAAAAGTCGGCATCGATATTTTTAATAAACATTTGCTGCAATGCCCGGGGCAGTCGATGATAGATTTTTATTAATTCACGTATTTCTTTAGTCTCTTTGTCATTCTGGAATATGCACCGTTTCAGGCTCGTTTGGAAATATATTCGTTCGCAGAAGCACTCTAAACGTGTTTCGCTGATGAAGGTCGCAAAGCAAATATCCGTAACGCGTGCTTGTAGCTTCTTTATAAACTTCCAAAAACTCCTTACGCTGATTCCGGAACATTTGATTGGCTAATACCCCAATTTGTGATACATCTCTACGTTGCGCGAATAAGACTAGATATTGCGTATTTAACGACACATCGCGCATGTATCTATTTTTGAAAAATAGATTCTGATTGATGAAGAACACGCTTATGTTAAGATGGGGGAGAATACTGTAAATGTCTCGGCAAACGTTTTATCCATCTCCAACATGAGATCGTCAATTACAATGATTGTATGTTCATTTCCCTTTAACGAATTAACGTCATATACGCCTTTGTGGAACAAAATATCATCTTGGTACTCGTTGAACACTGATTGATACGTCGAATAGCACCATATAACTTTACGCACAAATTTCGAGAACATCTCCCCCTTTTCTTTAATGATTTTAAGCATAAACACAGTTTTACCACATCCTGTAGGTCCAGATATAATACATGTGGATGGGCTCGTGAATCTGAATTTTTCTACAGAATCCATTTCTAACACGTCACACTCCTAAGTGGGTCATTTACAAAATATTACAAATTTTGAGTGGTGTTCCTTATATTTCTTCTCCCACAGAATCGTGAATGACGATGAGGTAGAGCAGCCCATCATTACGGATGACCTCGACGACAGTGTAGTTGTGATCTCCTCCCCTGCCAACGAACCCTCACCAGCGATACCGGTAGCACGTCCAAAGCGGAGGTATGAGAACCCCACGTCAGGTATAAAGCGCCCGAAATACGCACCTGTTGCAGCGGTAATAGATCCCCAACCCTCAACCTCTTACGCAACAACCCCCCAGCAGCACCTCCCGCTAATATACCCCTTTATTCATCCGCCGCCCCCCGTTCTGTTAAGTCTACAATAATAGATCCCCAACCCTCAACCTCCCACGCAACAGGCCCCCCATCAGCAGCACCTTCCGCTAATATATCCACTAATTCATCCGCCGCCCCCCGTTCTGTTGAGGATGCTATAACGCTGGAATTGGTGCGCTCCGCAGCCCCCACCCCAGCCTTGACTAGAAATCGGTATAGAGTCAGGGTCGACCCTAGAGTCATGTATAGCAATGGAATTGAGCGCGGGTTACGCCGGGTTGTACAGCATATTATAGAGTTTGCTCTTCAGAATCGTGACGAGCGTGAAGTCAGGACGAGTCTGTCCTTTGGATTCGTGTCAGATGACGGTGATGTAGACGATTATTGGGTGATAGTGCCATTTGGACGTTTGGCGGCTGAAGATGTAGAATATATATTAGGGCGTATAATGCAAGCCGCCCAAAGTAGTATAACCTTCAATATGGACAACTTCACGGTAAATATTGACCATGTATACCGTGTTGCGGGTCATAGTGCCATACCGTATACTCTTAACTTCAATTCTCCGACTATTTACCGAAAGCATATAAACGTCGATCGTGGTTGCGGCTTTATAGCAGTACTCTTAGCACGTATGTTTACTGTACAAAATACACGAACTCAAAAAATTTGGTTGCCTACAGTCGTGGAGCGTGCCCGTAAACTAGCTGTAGACTGTGAACTTGAATTTGACTGTAATATGGGTCCTGAAGAGCTGAGAAGGGTAGAACAGGAAATGAATGTCCGCATAGTTGTGTTTGGGTTGGATGATCGTCGTAGGACTGTGTATGTTTTTAAAAGCTGTGTGAGAGATCGTACAAGACCCCTACTTATTTTAGGATTGTCAGGGACGACGTATCTCCCCATCCGTAATATAAGGTGGCTTTATGCGAGTTATGACAAAAGTCGAAAATATGGGAGACATCATGATTTGTGTAAGGGGTGCCTCGAGTTTGCGGATGATATAGTGAGACATTGTAAAGAATGTCACATGGTATGTGAGCAGTGTAAAAGCACCAAATGTGAAAGCCGTGTAGTTGAAGCTGAGAAGTGAGACTGTGATGTGTGTAGACGCGCATTTTTCAATAATATCTGTTTTGATTTCCATAAATCAATTGGCACGTGCAGGAAAATGAGAATCTGTGAATGTGGTATGTTTCACACAATGGATAATTGGGGGAAATTTAAGCACAAGTGTGACGTAATTCACTGTCCTACATGCCAGGAGGAATATAAGGCGGATGGAGTAAAGCATGTATGTTATATGAAAGATGCTAAGCCTAAAAATAACCCTTGTATAACTGTATACTACGATATAGAAACATATACGAACGCTGAAACCAAAGAGGTAATTCCACATTTACTTGTGAGCCAGACATCTGTGATGAGTGTATGGGTATCGAATGTGACGAGTGCCCCAAATGTGGTAAACGGACAAACGTTTTTAAAACGAATGTCCGCGATAGTCCTGTGAAACTATTTGTGTCCTATATTGTCAAGTTAGCCGACAAGTTCAAAAAATGACTGTGTATATTCTAGCCCATAACGGGGCAAAGTTTGACACGCAGTTCCTTTATAAGGAGTTGCTTGAACACGAATCCTCTGAGATATTTACAGGTGATCCATTGAAAAGAGGCAACAAATTAATACAGATGCAGATAAGAGGCAATGTACAATTTAAAGATACTTTATTATTCACACCTTGTAAATTAGCAAAGCTACCCAAGGTGATGGGAGTAGCAGCTGAAGTTTCCAAAGGATACTTCCCTTACACTTTCCTCACCAGCGAGACTTTAAACTACGTTGGCCCACCACCCCCCAAACATTATTTTGACTGTATGGATGAACGTGAAGACTTTCATCGATACTACGACAGTTTTAATGAAAGTAACCCTTATAATATAGCTGATGAATGTGAGCGTTATTGCGTGAATGATGTGCGCGTGCTTAGAGTATGTTTCCAGGCCTTTAGAAGGATGTACATAGCCCGTTTCAAATGCGATCCACTGCAAGTCGCAACCACCATCGCATCATTATGTTTTACGGTGTTCAAGAATAACTTCATGCCTAAAGACACCTTAGCCATTATTCACCGAAACAACCCCCGCAGTTACGGGCACAAGGCTATTTACTGGCTCATACACCTACAGCAACAGACAGGTGTATACATAAAGCACGCCCGCAACACGGGTGAAGTACCCATTAAGATTAATGGACGTGTTTTTGGGGTTGATGGGTTAAGTGAAAACCGTGTCACTGGTGTGAAGACTGTGTACTCCTTTAACGGTTGCTGGTGGCATGGATGCCCCCGTCCTGAGTGCGGAATCACCGGAGATATCCACGGTAGGTCTCCTGCCGACTGTCTCGCATCAACCCGCACCCGCGATCAACTTATAGGATCACAGTTCACTCACAAAGTCTTGTGGGAGCATGAATATGATGCGCGGTTGGAGACAGACGAGGTGTACCGTGAGGAAATATAAACGATCAAGCGTTCAATGGTGCTGGATCCTCTCAAATGTGGTGATAGCTTGTTTGGAGGACGTACAAATCCTTTCAGACTATTCTTTCCACCTACGGAGGGCGTGAAGCTCCATTACTACGATTTCTGTTCTTTATACCCATACGTGATGAAGAGCAATCCGTACCCCGTGGGCGCTCCTGAGAAACTGGTGGGACCTAGCCTACCCTCCATCAATGAATTTTCAAAAAATTTGAATGATCGTTACTTTGGGCTCTCTTTCGTAGACGTACTCCCCCACGCAATTTATGGATGCCGATCTTACCTGTCGTTATCGACGACAAGCTCATGTTTCCCCTGTGCGTGAAGTGCGCGGAAGAGGATAACGGCGAATGTAACCATATACCCCACCAGCGTAAGATCAGAGGCGTATATACAAGTCCTGAGTTGGCCCTAGCCGTACGCCATGGTTATAGAATACTGAAGATACATGAGGTGTGGAGGTTTCAGAAGCTACCCAACCTTTTCACACCATACATAAACACCTTTTTGAAGGATAAGGTTGAGGCATCAGGGTATCCGCGAGGAGTTGATACCGAAGATGAAAAGTCTGCCTATATTCAACGTTACCGCGACCGCGAAGGTATACAACTTGATCGTGTCCAAATTGTAAAGAATCCTGGCAAGCGCTTTAGTGCAAAGTTGTGTCTAAACAGTCTATGGGGAAAATTTGCGCAGAATACCGGCAGAGGCAGCATTCACTTGGCACAAAGTTATAGCGATGTCTGGGATTATGCCAATGCCCCCGATAAAGAGGTCATGGAGATAGTAAATGTAGGTAATACTTACGTAATAAAGTACAACAACACTGAATTCGCCACAGATACCTCAATGGTTACAAACATACCTGTGGCCAGCTTCACAACAGCCTACGCCCGTATAAAACTTTGGGGTCTATTGCATTCTCTTGGGCGGAGAGTATTGTATGCCGATACAGATAGCGTGATATTCACAGAGAGGGAGGGTGAATACATGCCCACTATTGGGGAGTTCCTCGGCGAGCTCACTGATGAGATCAAGGATGAGTATGGGGACAACGCATACGCCGACTCTTTTGCCTCAACAGGACCTAAGACTTATGGGGTACGGGTCAGGGTGGGGGAGGAAATGAAATATATCGTGAAGGCAAAGGGTATTACGCTCAACCATGCGAATCGGGAGGTTGTTAACTTTGAGTCGTTGAAGGATCTAGTATGTTTGGATGATGATGAACAACCTCCCCAACTAATTGTAGGCACCCACAATTTTCGGGCGCAGAAGCTGGGGGGCGTGAATGAACTTAGGGGTACGAAGGTGTGCCGTAACACCTATAGGAAACGTTACCAGTTACCTGGTACCTATGATACCGTACCCTTTGGATACCAATGATGCTTCTATTGTTAACTCACACGTCTTGTATATAACCGTATCTATTGATTTAATACACGTATTTGTAAATATATATATATATATAACTTGAATATCTCGTTCATTAAATCGTATTTGTAAAATTGATTTATTACACGTATTTGTAAATATATATATATATAACTTGAATATCTCGTTTATTAAATCGTATTTGTAAATATATATTACTTGAATATCTCGTTTGTTAAATAAATCATGTTTCAAATAGCGTTTCACTTTCTCCTTTGTGTGTGTGTGTGTGTGTGCAGGTGAATGTTCTAAGCTCCGCCCACTGTAAGACCGTGAGTCATGCTACTATCTGGGAGTCCCTGCGTGGTCAGTCGACCGCAGTAAGCCCGAGAGATCAGACGTGTATTGAGATCAGACGTGTATTCAAATGGCTACATTTAATATTGCTTGCACAACGTTTACGAAATGGTATTCAGTAAAGTGCCAGGATGTGGTGGATACCGAAAAACTTCCTATTCCTCCCTCCTATGCCTCTTTTAAAAACACATTGGATTGTGCGAAGTTCCAAGATGTACAAATACTCTACGGATGTTCTGGTGAGACCGTTGAAGGCTTTCGTTGCACAGACGATGTGCTGAAGTATACTGCAGAGCTAAACTTTATAAAGTCTCACATACACCGTGAAGTAAAAGAAACAACGCGTGCAGAAGAGAAGCAGCAGGTATGGATAATGAGTCTTGCTGATGGGTGGTGTGACAAGCGGTATTACGTCATGCTACACCATGTCGATTACTCATACCCTACGACTGAAAATGTGAATCTCGTGATCATGGACAATCTTAAGTATTTTTATCACTATATTAACGTATATCATGATGAGGTTCGTAGTGAGGTTGTGGCTAGTGCCCTGCGTGAATATTTAACAGAGTTTAGAGACGAGTATCGTTTGATGGGCAGAAAGGAAAAATATGAACATATGTTCCTCTCAAATAGTGCGCCGGAGTGTGGAGATGTTTAGTAAAACATAAAATGTTCCTAGTTCTTATCCAAAATGTCTGGTGCGTAGGCTGGTAGTGATGAAATTAATTCTTGTACCGAAATATGTACAACAATTCGACTCGCGGTCATACGAACAAGTCCATTCACGTATCATCGAGTCAGCCGCCCGTCGAACCATTCCTGCCTACCTGCGCGCCTCACACGGCTCATAGTTATCTCAGAGCTTGAACCGAGTGGACGTGCGCTCCTCGAATACGATGGAACTTCCTTTGAGCAGCATTCTCAACGCCTCGTACGATGTGTCCGTGACGAAATCGTTGCGCGTGTTCAGGCGTAATTCCGGTACCATTAGCTATGTACTGGAAACGGAATGTAGACCGACAAACAAACGGGTTTATTTAAGTATCGAGGAGATGAATAGAATCTTCGTGATAGTTGAGAAGTGGAGTGAAGATCGTTATAAAATACCTGCTAACGTAGGTACAAGAAGAGAGCAGATTAGTGACGCACCCTCATACGCCGTTGTATGTACGTTGTGTATAAATAACGATCGGCCGTGCATTGATATACGGCTGATGTGGAAGAATGCTTCTGATAATAACGCTCTTGTTCCTACGCGAAACCGTTTCATCCTCGACAGAATGTTTGAAATCGTCGGATTCCGCAAGCTGAAACCTATATTAGACGCGCGTGTTACGGACATGCTTTATTTTGATACAGTGCTTGAATACGCCTACAACACTCTGCTCGATGGGTTTACCGAGTGTAGGGCTGGTGAGAATGGTCTAGAGCTGGACGTTTATTTAAAAAGTTTAGACTCTTTGAAATACCATGAACTTTGGTACAAAGCAATTGATCGGTACAAGGCTGAGCTCACCTGCACCGTTCACCCTGAAGAACTATTTCTTTATATAACGCGCAGTTGTCGTAACGATTTAGAAGATTATTTCAATTGCCGCTATGTTGAGTGAGTTCACGATTGAAAAGCTCGAGTCGGTAGAAATAAACCCTCGATTGGAAAAGCGTGTTTATAAACTTGTGTTTAATAATGTAGCTAACGATGAACTCTTTGTGAGTGCTTTTGATTGTATTCTAGACGTATTTAAAGATGACTTACCAACCGGTTGTAAAGTGGGAACAAAAATAGTACTGAACGATATGAAAGCCCTTCATATCGAATACAGGTTTCCCTATACTTTAAGCGGTGAAATTTTATTAGGCCGCATATACTGCGTAATGCAGAGCAATAATGGTGTAATTGTAAACCCGATTAAGACCGAGTTTAGTATTTTGAAAAAAAGTGAAATGTAATTATATATATTTTGCGTGATATTTCCCCCTGTACGATTATATGCATATTTCTATTGAAATGTATATTTATTTCTATTTGAAATGTATATTTATTTTATATACTCGATTAAGACCGAGTTTAGTATTTTGAAAAAAAGTGAAATGTATATTTATTTCTATTTGAAATGTATATTTTATTTTTTATATCTCCATAATTGTGTGTATATATTTCCTCTACTGTTATATGCATATTCCTCAATTGAAATGTATATTTATTTTCTATATATTTATAATAAACAGAATGATGCAATATTGTTTTACTTAATTATATCATGTTACGCCTTCTAAACCTACTACCGGTATTCTTTTAAGAAATATAATAATGTATACAATGGTATTGCGCTATCTGGCAACTCAAGCCATTTACAGCCAACTGGCTGATTAGGAGTCTATAATAATGTATACAATGGTATTGCGGTATCTGGCAACTCAAGCCACTTACAGCCAACTGGCTGATTAGGCGTCTATAATAATGTATAGAATGGTATCTGGCAACTCAGTCTTCGATTAGAATTAAATGAATACATGGCGCTATCTGGCAACTCAGTCTTCGATTAGAATTAAATGAATACATGGCGCTATCTGGCAACTCAAGCCATTTACAGCCAACTGGCTGATTAGGAGCCTATAATAATGTATACAATGGTATCTGGCAACTCAGCCTTCGATTAGAATTAAATGAATACATGGCGCTATCTGGCAACTCAAGCCATTTACAGCCAACTGGCTGATTAGGAGCCTATAATAATGTATACAATGGTATCTGGCAACTCAGTCTTCGATTAGAATTAAATGAATACATGGCGCTATCTGGCAATTCAAGCCATTTACAGCCAACTGGCTGATTAGGAGCCTATAATAATGTATACAATGGTATCTGGCAACTCAGTCTTCGATTAGAATTAAATGAATACATGGCGCTATCTGGCAACTCAAGCCATTTACAGCCAACTGGCTGATTAGGAGCCTATAAAACAACGCCTACTCGGCTGAAGTCTTAATATGCACTTGGCTCCTGCCAGGTGAACACCTCTCCTCCTCCTTTCTCTCCTCCTTCTTTCTCTTTGGGGGAGAACTCCGCCTCCAAGTTTTCCTTGTTGCACCTGCAGCATCCCCCCTTTGGGGGGAATTTTTTCTTTTTTTTTCCTTTTTTGCACCCCCTCACCCCCCTTTGCAACAACCCCCACCCCTTGCAACAACCCCCACCCCTTTGCCACATTGCAACATTACGTCATCATTTGCAACATTCTTGCACTCTCCCCTTTTGCGGCTATACTACTAGCTTAGTATCACAATGAACAGTATCAGCTCTATTACTCTTCATAATCATGCTAACTGACATAGATGAGGACGTTACCAGAGATAGCACAGTAACATCGTTTGCCGAAACCACAAAGATTAGTAGAAAAATAAGAAACCCAGAGGATATAGGATCCCTACAAACAGACATGAACATAATCTACAAATGGTCGCAACTGTTAAGGTACGGAAGAAGGGATGGAGTACTGCATCCCAACTGGACAGGAAATTCAGAAAAATTCTAAAGCAAAAGATTTAGGTGTTGTAATGACTGATTACGCGAAATTTGAAACACAAAATCAGATCCCAGTAAACAGCAAAGAGAATAACTGGAGAGATGCTGAGAATCTTTAAACGAAGGGATAGGAATATAATCATTCCTCTATTGAAAACACTAGTCACATCCAAGTTGGAATACTGCTCGGTCCTAACATCCCCATATAAAAAATAAGACATTAGACAACGAGAAGGGATTCAGAGAAGCTTCACAGACAAGATCAATGGGTGCAAAGAACTAAATTACTGAGAAAGGTTACGTGAATTGAACTTATATTCACAGCAAAAAAGAAGAGAGAGATACACCATTATTTACACTTGGAAAATAATGGAGGAACTGACCCCTAATCTTACTCTGAACCCTATAACTCCCCAAACAACAGTAGAAAGTAGAAAAGGAAGAATGTGTTGTTTCCAAATTAAATGCTGGAGAGGGAATATCATCAATACTGAAGGAAAATAGTTTTGTTGTGAGAGGACCAATACTGTTTAACCAGCTGCCCAAGGAACTAAGGCACACGAATGGTTTTGTGGTGGACAGCTTCAAAAGAAGACTAGACGCCTTGCTCAGCTGAGCCAGGTGTACCTGGCTGTGTGAGGTGGATTAGCAAAAGATCCCAACTCATCACTTCACCAAGCCAACTCGAGAGGAGGGGCGACAAACTTGACCTTTGTGGAGTGAGGAATCATCGCATGGAACATTTGAAGTGTTGAAAGGAAATATATATATATATATATGTATATATATATATATATATATACACAAACTCAGAATGGTTCCCTGAGAACATTATATGTTTAAACACAGACCGTGCATGGAACAAGGAACTCTTCTGGGAAAATTAAATCCACTATAGTCCGAATAAGTAATGGTAAATGACAAATACCATAGTTTTTTTCCTTTTTCATGATTTTAGCCCGACGTGGGCAACGGGTCTCTCGCAAAGAGATCCCATAAATATAGCTTCCCTCACCAGCTATCTGCAAAGCAGACAGGATCCAGCTTTGGGACGTGGATCTAAAATCATGAAAAAGGAAAAAAACTATGGTATTTGTCATTTACCATTACTTATTCGGACTATAGTGGATTTAATTTTCCCAGAAGAGTTCCTTGTTCCATGCACGGTATATATATATATATATATATATGTGTGTGTGTGTGTGTGTGTGTGTGTGTGTGTGTACAGTTGCGCTCATTACTCGTAGGACGTAGGACACTCTTGAGAAGAGATAGCGACACCTAGCATATATTTGTTGTGTGTACTACAAACGGTTGTAACATTTTATGAATGAATCTGGCGTTTAGTGAATGAGCGCTGATTGGTTGGTTGACTCATTGCCAAATGTCTTTAAAACTGAATTATTTCCATTCATCACTCTGGTTTACATATGATATTACTAAGGAAACACAAATGAATAATTAAATATAAATTCAAGAAGGGGATATATATTAAGGGGAATGTCAATGAAATGAAAAAAAATGGTCTTGTTAAAAGTAAAAAAAAATACTTCGGACGTGATGACAGTGTTCATTGTATTGGCAAGCCTGTCATCCTGAACAAAGTTTCAATGAATAAAAACAGAGCCATTGGTAGGCATTATTTCATCCTGAGTAAATTCCACGACCTGCACCACCCATCCTCCCTGTATTTATTTATTGATTGATTTAGTTATTTATTTATTTATATTTAATATTGAACATACATTTAAATATTATTTTGTGTTATAAAAAAAACAGAGCAAAAACCTGATTTATATATAAATACGCGTACATATCTAGGCAGTTTATGAATGAAAAAACAATATTTGGATGCATATTAAATTTTAATAACATTATAACCTTACCAGATTGATGAGTATCTGTAGGTTTCATACGTCACTGCTTAGAATATCTTCCAATTGCAAATGAACGACAGCCGAATGGATACTACTGATATGGCATTGTTATATCCGGAGAAAATGCTATTTCTAGATCAGCAACACTGATATAGTAATAACACTAACTGAGAGAAATATTATTTAGAAACGAAGAATGTTTTGTATTGAGGCAGCATCATAAATGCATATAATTGTTTTGTATTAATAAGTTTCATGCTACAACTTAAGTGTTGAATCGCTGTGACTCTTGGCGGTCTCTCGCCTCAAAGGAGAGAATTACAGAAAATAAAACTATTACAGTGATACATATCAATAAATGGGATTCATATCATAACCCTTACTTGGCCAATCCAGAAGGTCGATCTTTCTTTGCTCAGAGAACCAGCGTGTGACGATCCGTGCTGAGTGAATTGGGGACCTGTCTTGCATAACAATGATTCGATCAGGAAATGGCAGAGCAGATGCATGCACAGATGGAAGCATAACCTCTTCGAAAATTTCTATATACTGGTCTGCAGTAAAATTCCCTTCTATTTTGGTGAGCTCTCCTACACCATACAGATGAATCCATCCCCACATGTTACAGTTGACATGACCGCTCCGTGCTTCCTCATAGATGTGCTCTTGAGTATATCGAGTATTATTCCTCCTCCAACACTGAAGACGGACATGGGCTGTGGAGGAAAAGGTCTTTTCGTCGGTAAATTGTTGGAATGTGGAAACAGTTTGGAAAATGGTCATTAAGCTGCTACAGTCCAGCGGTTCCCAAACTTTTTTTGGTGATTACCCCTTTGGGTTAATCGTCAAATGGAAATTACCCCCATGCAAAAAGCACAGGAAACTTCATTTTACTGATTCATGAATATAATTATTCAAATTTTATAAAAATAATACTCGTATATTTCTATATGTACAGTGCCTTATGTATAAGTTAAACACATATGATATTGGTCAAAGAATGGCTACAGCATTACATAGGAAGCAAGCAAAAACGCGTCACCACCAACTACTAGTCTAGTGCGAAGGATGCAACTGTTTCTGCTGAACTAACGCCTGAATTCTTGGTTTAGTTTCGCTCAAGGCGCAGCATAAATCGCCTTCAGTGTGCAGCCGATTTCGCAGATTGTTCTTTATGACCATCATTGCTGAAAAGCCTGCCTCACGACGATAACTTGTCGCAAAAGACACTAGCACTTTCTTTGCCTCTTCAGCAAACAAAGGATACTCCCCATCCACTTTTGTCCAAAATTTCTCGACTTTTTTCTCTGTAAATTCAAACTTCAGAATAAGATCTTGCCACATCTTCAGGAATTCTGCTTTCAGTTCAGGTGAGTCACTGTTTTTCAGGAAGTAATAAGTGAATGGCCTCGTTTTAGATAGCATGGCTGCGTATTAAATGTGCACTAATTCATTTAATGTCCTTAATAAGGATGTTGATTGTGGATTAGACATACATTGCCTACACAGAATCTAGATTAAACTAGGATCTGTAGGTAGAAATTCAATTTTTAGCTTTTCTTTAGCCAACTCCCTTCTATGAACACACCATGTCAGTCTCCGAAAGTCTCTATAATTCTCCTCGAGGTGTAGCCGTTCGTCTTTCGTAACACTGCGACCACGACCTAAACAGTTACCAGTCGAACTTGAAAAAAACAATTTTTTTCACAAAACGAACACTAAAAAAAACAATTTTCAGGAATTCCTTTTTATCCCCGGGAAGTGTCAAAATTACCCCCACTTTGGGACCCGCTGTGCTACACAGACCACCACATACTTACAAAGTCTAGCATATATCTGTGGCAGTATTTTTCAACCTTTTCTAGGTCGAGGGACCGTGTAAGCAACATGTAAGAGATTGTAGAACACAGATATCTCGATCCATTGTAGTCCCCTTCGTTTTGTAAGCAAAATGATGGACAACTATGTAATAAACCAATTACATATCGTTACGAACGAATATAATACATTATTCACTGCTTGTTACAAAATACCCGTTTATTTCAATTCTAACTTAGTTCCGTCTATATATTCTGAACTACTGGGCTTCAGTATGTTATGTTAAATATTTATTACACAACATATCAGAACCCTTAATATTTTTTCGCCGAACCCCGGTAGAAAAATATGATGTATGGGCTAGTGAATATTTTCGCTCATCTACCGTTCAGTTGACAATTCTAACGACGTTTTAGGTAAAACCATAATATAGAAAATTCAGGTAGTACTCTTGCAAGTGTGTGAGACCCACGACGATGTAATATATTGGCTTCCTTTTAAGCTGATAACAACCATTTACGTGTTAAGTTGCATTCAACCAATATAACTTATCTGGGAGTAATATGTAAATCAGAGTGATGAATGGAAATAATTATGTTCTAAAGACATTTGGCAATGAGTCAACCAACCAATCAGCGCTCACTCACTAAACCCCAGCTTCATTCATGAAATACACGCAACAAATACATACCACCTGCACGCATAAATAACTTCTTTGAACGAGACCAGAAGCGCAGTGGTTTAAGTTTAAAACTAACGGGCTGAACGAAAACCGGACGCGGCGGCTATGGCAGGTTCCGGAACGCTTTGTAAAATGTGCCATGAATTTTTTTTTCTACTCAACTTAACCTACCTAAGGTTAAGTTAACCTAACCTATCCCCGGCCTCAAATACATCTCGTCATGGAATATTTGTTTGTTTGTTTGTTCGTTTTGGTTTGTTTTTTTGTTTTTTATGCTTTTCTTTTTTAAACATTCAGATATCTTTCATGAAAGGCCGTACGGACCGTGTGACGTAAAATGCACTTCATGAAAGTTGGTGATGAACCCAAGGGGGAGGGAAGTGGGGCCCTCAAGGGGCAAACCCACAAATGCCCCATATGAAAGACGGTGAGGCCTCATAAATAGGAGTGAGGTACTTAAGCGAGGGGCCCCCCCTCATAAACGGAGGTGAAGGCCTCCAGGGGCACCTCCAGGGACACATTTCAAAGCGCCCCAATTTCATATATCCAAATGCGGGCATACTACTGGGATCACCTGAAGATCCGTCACCCCAGCCTTTTTTAGTTAGCTTTAGGAAGCTAACTAACGAAACTATCACGACCTAACCTAACCAATCGTCAAGGGCGTACAGTTGACCTAACGATTGGTTAGGTTAGGTTGTGATATTTTCGTTAGTTAGCCTTATAAAGCCAACTAAAAAAGGCTGGGATGACGGATCTTCAGGTGATCCTACTACTGGCTACTAAGATGATTCCCAGTCTTCGAAACAAATCATATGCTGCCCGTTTGGAAACGTTAAATTTATTCTCACTTGTAAAAAGGCGTATTCGAGGAGATTTAATCCAAATATTTAAAATAATTAAAGGTTTTGATAATGTCGTCGCCGAAAAATATTTCACCTTCAGAAATGCAGATAGAACTCGCGGTAATAGTCTGAAATTAGTGGTAAACTTTTTAATTCTAAAGAAACAACATTTTTTCTTCAATCTTACAGTTAATTTGTAGGATGGATTGCCAGCCAGTGTAGTTCAAAGTAATTCGGTCCAATCCTTTAAAAAGAAACCAGATACTTATCTTACCTTAAACCCCCAGTTAGAACCATTTGTTATTGCATAAATGTATTGTAGAATTTTCACTCGGATTCCCTCCTCTGTACTTTAAAATTTTCACTTTATCTTTAAATTTCTTTCTTTCTTTTCAACCTCTCTTCTTAGCTCTGCTTTAAAACTTTCACTTGTCTTTAAATTTTCTTACATTTTATTAAACCTTCCTTCTTAAACAGACAGCCTCTTAGGGACTAGCCGGTCTGTTGCTGTTTGGTGTCCTTTGTATTAGCTCTATGTAAATATTTCTTCGGCTTTAGGGTGATGAATTTTTGGCAATGACCAGTGGCGTACTAAGGGGGTTCGATGGGGGCAGTCCGCCCCGGGTGACAGCCAGGAGGGGGGGTGCCATCGGGAGAGTTGAAATACCAGTACAAGTTTTCAAACCAAATGAAAAATTCGCCAAAGTAAGAAAAAAAACTTTAAAATGTTCAAACTGTTACAACAGCTTGATGTTAATTTCCACTATAAAATATATTTTTATTTTTATTGGCAATACAAAATTTACAAACGAAAAATTAAATATTTGATAAAAATTACATCGAAAGGCGAATGTTTGTTGACGTTTCAGTCATCAGTTTGTTGAGCATAGCCAGCTGGCTGCAACTGACATGCCAAGTCTTGTTCACTTGACACTGTGACTCCACATACATGAGGTATGTTTCATTAAATAATTATGATAAAGCATAAAGGGATGGTATTTATAACAATATCATGGTACTTATACCAGTGTCTGTTATTTTTTATTTTATTGGGTTCAGAATCCCAGCTGAGCCCTGAACGGCCAAGCTCTGAAGGGCCAGTTTAACCTACAGCCCAAGGTAAGCTAGACTAAAAACTTACGGACACGGAGGTCCTATTAGGTCCTACCTCAGGGTTGCTGACTCGATGTGGGCCTACCTTAGGCCTCAGTTGCATAAAATTAAGATAAAAAACAAAAGGGGCACTATTTATGGTCTTCTTTCTAAACCTTGCAACAACAACACAACCTGCACCATTGCACGATGCAACAATCTTGTATCTAAAAAAACAAACTGAATTGCAAGAGAGCTCTCTATAAGACCACGCCCTGTAAGTGCCGCATTCAGCAAACGAGTAGGCAGGACGCGCAGTGCCCCCAAAAAATGATGCCACAAGAGTGCCCAAATAATGATGCCACAAGAGCCCAAAAATGCTAGCTCCAAATTAAGTGAATTTTTCACTAATCTTACAATTATGAGATAGATATATATATATATATATACACCTTAACTTAATATATAAAAGCAATGCTGCATCAATCAGCTTAGTCATCATATCGCCTTGGGACAACAATGGCTCTTCCTCTTCTAGATTTTCTAACAGTGTCAAGTAATTTTTGACAATGTGGCATCCTAATGATGTTTAAGTGTTTATAAATGCATCGTCGTGATGTTATAATACCCGGTAAATGCATCGTCGTGATGTTATAATAAATGCATCGTCGTGATGTTATAGAAACTCATGTTTATGAATGGTGGTCCCTGTGACTACTGGTTATCAGTAAAAAGACACAGGAAAGTCACACTTTGCACGAAACTTTAGACTTGACTTTTTTCCTACAACCATGACTACTGAAGTAACGATGATGTGTATGACTGAGTGAGTTTTTTATGATGACTATGTGGTGATCTTACGATGGTGGTGGTGATATGACTGCATGATTTTTTTAATGCAACTCTATGGTGATGTTAAGACAGAGAGGGTGATGATGTGACTGCATGGAGATGTGTTAATGCTCACATGCTTAATACTATAGTAAACACCGTTTCAGATTTACATCAACAACTACAGTACTATTCTATATTGAATTAGTACTAATGCTTATTGGCTTAGTCAAGTTCAACAATTTTACAATGTCCAGTG
Organism: Bathynomus jamesi; assembly: GCA_023014485.1. Lineage (NCBI taxonomy): Eukaryota > Metazoa > Arthropoda > Malacostraca > Isopoda > Cirolanidae > Bathynomus > Bathynomus jamesi. The sequence goes on along the minus strand of JAJOZX010000769.1, from coordinate 775,897 downwards.
TAGTATCATTGTATATTTAATATGTTGTTAATGCTTACTGCTTATTAAATAATGGTATCAATTATAATAGCTAGCGTTATACCATACTATAGTGAATTAGTGTTAATGCAGTGGCATCAATAATTAATTGTCTCTGCTTCTCTGGGTTGATAATCTGATAACTCAATGGATGGATGGAAAAAGTTTGAGAACCACTTGTTTGAAGCTTTTCTAATAATAGTAATCTACAGATCTACAGAAGCTAAGGCTAACAAAGACCCTAAGATCCACTCTAAGGCTAGCCCGAGAGAAAGGAAAGAGTAGGGGGTTAAGAGAAGAGAAGAGAAGCGAAATCGACCCAGTGGATTCTAACAAAGAAAAATGAAGAAGGCGAGAGAAGTGGTGGTTCAGGCAATGTCCGGATCAATTTTGAAGTATGTGACGCCTTCAACATCAAGTGCAATAGGAGAAAGTCCTGAAGATATTCAGCCTGGTGAATCTGAAGAGCAAATTCTGTACAAGAAGCATCTTCACAAGAGCATTCAAATGAGAGAGAGCAAGGATTGGAGGATGGTAATTCATCTTCTAAAAGCAGTGAAACTGATGAAGAGGAAGGAGACGCCAGCTGAACTCCACACCAACAGGAGGAAGACTCTGATGAAGAAGAGGAGACGGATAGATTTTCAATTTATTTTGTAAGGATTAAGCATTCTATTCCATCTGGGAGGAGAGTGGCTTCGTATTTATCTCCAAAGATTCAGAATGAGTTCATTTGCCTTTTGGGAAATTACGTCAAAGAGAAAATAGTGGCTGATATCAAGAAATCAAAGTATTTTGGGATTCTTTTTGACAGCACTCCTGATGTGTCCCACACTGATCAGATGTGTGAAGTAATCAGATACGTCCATATTGAATGTGACAAAGTTGAAGTAAAGGAATCATTCTTGGGCTTCTTCCCTATTGCCGGAAAGACTGCTGCTGAGCTCACAGGGGATATCCTGAGACATCTGGAGAGAGATGGACTGGACATAAACCTGTGCCGTGGTCAAGGATATGACAACGCTGCAACTATGGCTGGGAATCATGATGGTGTTCAGTCAAAGATCAGAGAGATTAATCCCAAGGCTTTGTTTGTGCCTTGTGCAAATCAAGCTCTGAACCTTTGCGGAGTGCACTCATTTGGAAGTGTTTCTTCAAGTGTGACTTTTTTTGGAACCTTGGAGAGAGTCTATTCCTTCTTTTCAGTCTCAACTCATCGATGGGAATTGATGAGGGAGAATGTAGGCATGACAGTCAAAATACTTTCTCAGACAAGATGGAGTGCTTATTATGACGCTGTGAAACCAGTGAAGGCAAATTTTGAAAAGCTAACCTCAACCCTTGAAGTACTGTGCGTTCCCAAAGAGAATGTGGACACAAGAGGATCAACTCAGATTTTGCTGTCTGTTGTATGTAATTTCTCTTTATTGAGTTATCTTTCTTTCTGGTGTGAAGTCCTGGAAGAAATTAATCTCACACAAAAGTATTTGCAAACAGTTGGAATCAGCCTTGAAAAGTGCATTGTGAAGCTCCAAGCTCTAAAACTGTTTCTTGAAGATCACCGCAATGAAATTGTGGAGAAGGCCATTCATTATGCAACTACGAAGTGTGAGGAAATGGACATTTGTATGGAGAGAAGAGGGAGAGTAAAGCTCTGAAAAAGGATGCCAGGAGAGATGGCAAAGGATGCTGGTCTCACATTGCCAGAGGAAGTAAAAAGGGCTATGTTTGAATGTCTTGATCGCTTTCATCAAGAATTGGAGATTCGTTCTAAGGCAATGGATCAAATTCTGTCAATCTTCGCTGTTATTCAGTCAAACACTTTTGTTGTTGCAACAGAAGAAGAACTTCGGAAGTATATTCCAAATTTGACTCAGATTTTCGATGAATTCTCTGAAGATATCAGTGTGGAAATTGGACGACTTCGGAGGCATTTGGAAGCTGTCAAAATCAGCGTTGAAGAGGCAAAGAAATGGACAACATTGCAGTTTCTGAAGTTTATTGTGAAATGAGATTTTTGTGAATCTTTGCCAAGCTTGTCACTGTGCTTGAGATTCTTTTTGACTGTCTGTGTGTCTATTGCTTCATGTGAAAGAAGTTTTCCCAAATTTAAATTGATAAAAAATTTCGTTTGCTCGACCATAAGTCAGACAAGATTGACAAATCTGGCTTTACTTTCAATTGAACATGAATATACAAAGAAGGTGAATTTTGATGAGGTCATTGATCAATTTGCAGAAATTAAGGCTCGAAAGCAGATACTGTGAATCCTCTCTATTTACCTTTGAAGAATAGGCTGAGCGTTGAGATTGGATTTCCTGTGTTTTTTGTATAAAATAAAATGCAGTATTACCTGTTCACTGAATTTTTAATGTCCTGCATTTTTCTTATTTCCAATTTGCTTATGACAGAACTGTACTGTTTAAAAATCTATTTGCAAACATAATATATTTTTCTGTGTGTTTAAATTTTAAAATTATTTATGGGGGGTGCCAAAGGAAGGATCCGCCCCGGGTGCCAAACACTTTAGGTACGCCCCTGGCAATGACTATCCAACTACAGTGGTGAATGGTAATACTTTGATAGTTTTGAGAGAGAATTTTATGAATTTTTTAATCAAAGAGAAATCTTGTAAATGGTAGAAAAGTTAAGTTTAGTCGGTTTTCACACAACCCAGTGGTTGGAGATATTTATGACTCGTATTAAAAGGGAGATCTTGTTAATAGCTTGGTTCTCACATTTGAACAACACAATCTTATGGATTTAAGAGTAATTTGAGGGCTATTTAGTGGAGAAACCTTGTAAAGTTAAGTAAACCTATCATTATGTATCATAACTCTTATATATAAAAGCAATGAAAAATCATAATAAAAAATCGTAAATTTATGCTACTTGAAATTTCATAATTTTATAATTCTTTTGATTTTATACTTCAGCTATTCTCGCAGTTCTTCAAATTCTGTAATTGCTAAATTTAAGATTTTAAAATGATATATTTTTAATTTTTTACTTAAATTTTAATTTTAAGTTTTTATACTGTAATACTAAAACTTTTGAACTTCAAATTTTATAATCCTCATTATATAATTTTGCTATGCTCATAGTCCTTCAAATTCTATAATCGCTAATTTTAAGAGTTTATAATGATATAAATTTTAATTTTAATTTATTTTTTAACTTTAAATTTTAATAATTCTATAATTTTCTAACTTTCAACTCAACAGTCTTACCGAGGATGCGGAAATAATATGATGTTCTTGCGCTCTTGCTTTACTAACACCTCTTGTAATTTTATTATATATATATATATATATATATATATATATACATATATATATATATATATATATATATATATATATATATATATATATATATATATATATATATATATATATGTTAACCCCTCCGTCTATGGCCTGGGTTGGTTCGAAGTCGAGGGGGGTTCTAGTTGGGTGGCAGCAACGGATGTATTACTTACAGTAGTTTTCTTCTATATTACTCTCCGAGTTCTTCTATAGAGGCTCGGAGGATTCAGGGAGGCTTACTAAATTCTCTGAAGATTCACTGATGCTTCTTGTAACTTATCAGGGAAGTTTAATGACTAAGTTCTTCTGAAGAGAGCAAGGATCGAAGGACTATCTTTTACTGTAATTTACTGCTAAAATGTACAGGTAGTGCTCAGCCTTTGAATTGATCTCTGAATGAATATGGAAGAGGTTTGTGGGGTTTATATACCCCGATTTTACTAACATCATCATTATTAAATATTGAAGAGGCTCTATTATTTTTGAACAATAGTTAAAAAAATAAAGCAATGGCTAAACAGATAAACAGGATATAGGAAGAGGAAGCCATATTTTTAGCTTAAACCGCATATTGTAGATCCGCTATTTTTCCTGATCCGCCGAGTTAATTAGAACGGAAATTAAATCATGCATTCTTATATTAAGATATGCATGCATATGGGCAAAAATTACATGATTAAGGCAAGACATGACTTCCTCCTTTATAACGAAGAGAGAATGCATCTAATCTAAAAAATGATTAAAAATTTTGAAAAGAATAAGTCACCAATTATTTGGCAACCAGGAAACAACTTCAAAATTAATTCGAACGAACAAAAAATAATAAGAAAAATAATATTGCTGAATGTACATTCCTAAATGGTGACATAATGTCGGGTCACATTGTAATTTTGGTCTATTATAACTATGATTATAATTACCAATTAATTCTTTTATTATCGTTAACTCGTTAACTATAGTTTCATTTAAGTACATTAATTTCATCATATTACATCATTATAGTTAATTACAATTTACAACAGGTAACTATAGTTTACAGTGCTTCATATTTACATTAGGATAACTCTTATTTTGAGATTTAACACAAAGTACATGGGCACACACACACACACACACACACACACATATATATATATATATATATATATATATAATATATATATATATATATATACATAACACGCAGAACGATATACAACATAATCATGCTTTTGAATTAGAATTAAACAAGAGAGGAGATTTCGTAATTAGATGCCCGCCTTCCGTGTTGGTCAGTGAAATTCGAACGTATGAATTGAATAACAGATAACTGGCGTTATGCGAGTTTCGTCCTTACGTAAAAATTAATAATTGAATATAAGATCATACAGGAAGTATTCATTTTTACAGGGCTCTTCCCTCTAGAATGATATTACTATGATAATATAGCATCCTAACTAATGCTAACTAGGTGATAACCATTGGTTTTATAATATAGATTTATATACACAAAATAAGTCGGGGTGGCTAAGTCTAGTTCATGTGGTCTGGGTACGCACTCTTGGGCGTGCATAAATAGTTTCATGTCGTTCGGTGTCTCTTGTTTTTCTTTGTTTCCAGATCGATCTTTTCGCCACAAATATACCGAGGATAATAGCACATACAATAATTATGCTAACGGCAGATGTTGAGAAAATTGTAACAGGTTGTAATACTTGTGAGAGGTTGTTTTGGTTATCATCCGAAATTTTAAACCGACTCAATTGATCATTCCATTCAGGGGCATGTAGCTCGGATAGGATGGTTACAGGTTTTATGGAGAGATTTAAGATTTCTATGACGGGTTTAAATTTAATTTGCGACGGGAAGGGGTATGAGTTATTAAAGGTAACCTTGTACGGGTTGTATAATTTGTGGGGTTTTGAACGCAAGGAGCAACCAATTGGTAGCCGCATAACCATAGGTATTGTGATGAGGGAATAATTTGACGGACACTCGAGAGTAGCGACAGTCCTGTTCGCGAAAGAACCCCAGATGGCTGGTCCAATTCGTAGTTGGACGGTTTTAGGGGAAAGAAATTTTTTAAATGAACATACCGGGGCATGCCGGTCACGAATTAAGTCGATAAAGCAAGACTTAGTAGTTGGAAGAATAACTGGTTTGAGTGGAGGGCAAACGAGTTGTTTATATGGTTGCGGGAATCGGCAATGCCGGACGTCCCTCTCTGACATCATAGAATAGGCTGACAGATCTTTGGTGAGGAAAAGGTAAGGTGGTACTGTGGGTAAATACAATCGATAGACATTTGAGTTGTTTTGGTAGGGTGTTGGGAAAGGGTGAAATTTATATACGTCGTAAGTGAGGACATCGAAAAATGGTATAATTGTAAGGTATGTGTAGGGGCGTCGTCCATGTACAGTAGGGTGTCTCAAATATACGAATGGAGGATTTCGGGTCGGGGCGACGCTTGCCCGTATTACACCTTTATAAAGGATTGTTATCACAAAATTTGACAGCTGTAGGAGGATTTTTAGGGGTCACTCAAGTTCGCCACTTCTGTTTCACTTATACAAGATTTTCTTCTCTTTCGCAGGTGATGGTTACTAGAGCAGGAAACCAGTTGTGGTTGCTGGACAAGGCCCCAATTGCAGCGATTGTTTGTCCACGACTTCCATCGAAGGAGCAATGCCTGCTCCTTTACTTCCACCACCACCAAGACCAAGAGGGAAGGAAGACCAAATCGGAGAGCATTCGCCTGGTGGTGGAAACCATCTGGCCCATCTGGGAGAAGGCCAACATACCAACTACCGCCAAGAAGTACGCAGGGGAGAAGCTGGCGAAGTTGATCGATACCTACGACGCACTCAAGAAGAACAGGACAAAGCCGCAAGAGGGTTACCGGTACAAGGAGGGGATGTTCAAGTCGGATTTGGAAGACGTGTTTGACGTGGCTCACTCCTCCGCGCTATCCTCCTCCAAGGTCCCTCAGGAGGACAAGGATTTTCTCACCTCGCAGAGGGAAGACAGGATGTCGTCAAGTCTTGCGGGGGTGGACCAGAAGACAGCGAAGAAGAAAGCTGTGAAGCGGAAGAGGGATCTTGCAGCCACGGCTAGGAAGAGTAAATGGGATGCTGGGGTGACACAGCTCATGGAGGTAGCGATCTTGGAGGTGGATGGTAGCAGCACTGAAATGAACACGGAAGACGAGGATGATGACGACGAGACGTACCAAGCGCCCAGCACCAGCAAGGCCCAGACTCAAAAGAAAAGGCGAATGAATGCCCTCACGGACCCGAATCTCATCGCTGCTTGGGATCGCGACAACATGTCCGTGAGACAAGCAACGTCGTCCTTTGCAGCAGCAGCTCAGAGTTTGGGTCATGACCTGGATGACCTGGTAATCTCGCCAGCAACTGTTCATCGAACACGGAACAAGATCCGAAAGGAGATGGGAGAAGAGTTGACCCGAAAGTTCCAAGCTTCTGGTCCTTTAGTCTTGCACTGGGATGGGAAACTGTTGGAAGATATCGCCAAGGAGAAGAAGGAGGTTGACCGGATTGCTGTTGTGGTGACGGGCGATGGAGTCGAGGAGCTTCTTGGTGTACCCGTTGCGGTGGACGCCACTGGAAAAGAACAGGCTGCAGCCGTACTCCAGGAAGTCCAGGCTTTTGGCATTTCGGAGCAAATCATTGGACTGGGATTCGACACCACAGCTGTGAACGCTGGGATGATCCAAGGTGCTTGCGTTCGCATTGAGCAGGAGTTTGGCCGTCCCATGTTGTGGTTGGCTTGCCGTCACCACGTCTTGGAGATCTTACTCAAGGATGTCTTCCTCCGATGTCTGGGGCCGTCCTCTTCCCCTGACATTCTCCTCTTCAAAAGATTTCAACAGCGGTGGGCCTCCATTGACAAAGGGTCATTCTTGTCCATCGGTGACGAAAGCAATCCCACAACAACTGACAACTGGGCAAATCAAGCGTCTTCCATGAAGAAATACCTGCAGCAGACGCTTTCCCACGGCACACATCCCCGAGAAGACTACCGTGAACTCCTCATCCTTTCCTACCGCTTCCTTGGCGGTCAGGTCCAGGGGGGATTTCGTCAGCCTGGGGCCTATCACCACGCCAGATGGATGGCCAAAGCCATCTATGCCCTCAAGATTTTCATGTTCCGTCACCAACTGGACCTGACAGCCAGGGAAGGAGGAGGACTTCGGCGGCTGTGTTTGTTCATCTCCCTCGTGTACGTGAAGAAGTGGAATGAGGCAATGGTCTCGAATCGAGCTCCACTGAACGACCTAGAGTTCCTTCGCCTGCTCGAGGCCTACCCTGACAAGGAAGTCAGCCACACGGCATCCATGGCCTTGAAAAGGCACCTGTGGTACCTCTCAGAGGATCTCGTGGGGCTTGGTTTCTTTGACGACCGCATTCCAAAGGACACGAAGCTAAAGATGGTCCAACGACTTCAATCCCCCGCCACGAAGAAAGGACTCAAGCGGATCGATCCGAAGAACTTCAATCCACAGCAATCCATCGAGCTCTTCGTCACCCGGAGAACAAAAGAAGTCTTCTTCCGCGCGATCGTTCCAGAATCTGAGTCTCCCACCTTCCTCATGAAAGATCCAGAGGATTGGATCAATGAGCAGGATTGGATCACGGCGCAAAAGAGGGTGAAAGCCCTGAAGGTGGTCAATGACGCCGCCGAGCGTGGTATCGCTTTGATGAAAAGATTCAATTCCACCATCACACGTGATGAGAAGCAGAAGCAATTCGTCCTCAAGGTGGTTCGGGCTCACCAGAAGTTGATCCCCGTCAAGACGAAGGAGAGCTTGAAGAGTAAAATCAAGTAGTGTAGGACAGATTGATGATGAAAACAATCCATTTATACGCGCTTATTTCAATTAATGAAAGGTGCATTTCGTTTATTTTCATTTTTGTTCAGAAATAAAGAGAATAAGAGAATGATAGAAATTTCTTTTTTTTCCTAAATAGCTACAAGAAAGTGTTAAACTTGAGTGACCTCTAAATACTGTTCGATTCCCATCATGTTTCGATTTTTAGAACCTCTATGCTTATTGAAATTGGGGCAGCATTCGCGAGCAAGAGAAAATCGAAAAAAAAAATTCTATGTATTAATGAGACACCCTAATGTACAGTCCAGGTGTATTCTAGAAATTGGGGGTAATTGGTGTGGTTGAGTGGGAATATGGGTGATAATTTTAATTGGCGATGGGATTCACTGGTTTGCGATCTATTTTAAAACTAAGGAAAGAATGTATTATTTCGATTCACTCGGTTTCCCCCCATGGCATTGCTCGACAATCGTAAATTTTATCGCGCGATTACGTGTGCCTAAAATTATCTGGAATCCATCTCGCCTTCAAAGCTTTTATACTGAAACATGTGGTTTGTATTGTATTTTGTTTCTCATGCATATGTCGCGCGGGAAGGGATTTATGAATTTTTAAAAATTATTCGATTTGTGTGACACAAATATGACCGATAAATATGTATGCAGACAGATAAAAAAAAGGTTCCCACATGTTGCAACACCCTGTAATTTGTAAGCTCTATATTGTGTAAACCTATATATACATTTGTAACAATTAAGAAATGGGCGCTGCCCCTTTTTGTACATGTTTAATAAATTAAAATATGTTACGTTTTGTTAATATCCTCAAAAAATACTTACATAATCTCGCCGATGAGCACGCACTCGGTTGATCGGTTTTGTGCCAATACCACGACATCTGTTTCAACAGCTGTTTGTTGCGGATATCGTCTACCTCCATTTTGCTCCTATAAAATAAAGAGAAAATTATTTTTCAATTCGAATACAATTCTTAAAAGTTTTAATATTTCTAAAAACCTAGCTGTACAAGAAATATAAACACGCCGTATATATATATATATATATATATATATATATATATATATATATATACCGGGTGGCCCCCAAAAAATGGCACCAATTTTGAGAAGTGATATCTCAATAACCATTGCAGCTAGGGACTTCAAAAAACAACCAAATGAAAGATAATTCTTTTCTCTTTAAATACGTATTCTATGGCTTGATGGTTATAAGCCCATATAATGCCCAAAATTGGCTTCCAAAAAAAATATACAAAAAAAAGTTGCGCATTTATATTTATTCCTTGATCCTAATTTTAAATGAAATTTTTCTATTCCAGACCCCTCAAGATGGGATTGAGAGAATCTGATAAGAACATTATACAAGCACTACGTGAAGAAAAAGGATATTCATTAAACAGAATCCTTTACGAATTTCCAAATAGAAATTGGAAAAAAAGAACTGTGGCACATTTTTTACAAAAACTTAAAGAAACCGGTAGCAGTCAACGGCGTCTGGGAAGTGGTCGACCAGAAACTATTAGAACACCAGAAAACATTGAAAAAGTAAATGAAATGGTTTTAAGTCAAGAGGAACAACCGGGAACAAATAAAAGTGAACGTGAAGTTGCGAAAGAAACCGGGATTTCACGTTCATCAGTACAGCGAATTCGCTGTACTGATGAACGTGAAATCCCGGTTTCTTTCGCAACTTCACGTTCACTTTTACTTGTTCCCGGTTGTTCCTCTTGACTTAAAACCATTTCATTTACTTTTTCAATGTTTTCTGGTGTTCTAATAGTTTCTGGTCGACCACTTCCCAGACGCCGTTGACTGCTACCGGTTTCTTTAAGTTTTTGTAAAAAATGTGCCACAGTTCTTTTTTTCCAATTTCTATTTGGAAATTCGTAAAGGATTCTGTTTAATGAATATCCTTTTTCTTCACGTAGTGCTTGTATAATGTTCTTATCAGATTCTCTCAATCCCATCTTGAGGGGTCTGGAATAGAAAAATTTCATTTAAAATTAGGATCAAGGAATAAATATAAATGCGCAACTTTTTTTTATATATTATTTTTGGAAGCCAATTTCGGGCATTATATGGGCTTATAACCATCAAGCCATAGAATAAGTATTTAAAGAGAAAAGAATTATCTTTCATTTGGTTGTTTTTTTAAGTCCATAGCTGCAATGGTTATTGAGATATCACTTCTCAAAATTGGTGCCATTTTTTGGGGGCCACCCGATATATATATATATGCGGAAATAACGATGAAGGATGTAGAAAATAATTGAAAATGTTTTGCAATTATAGCGGCCTTTTATAAATTAATTCCGCTTGAAACGTTGTGTAGAGGGTGTCTCAAAAGTCACTATCTATTTTGAAAAATAATGGGAATTACGAAAAACTGGTTTAAGATATGAAAAATATATTTATTTGAAAGTAAGTGCCACAAAGAATTAGTGCTATTTATTTATCTGTCTCCACATGGCGACCATCAGTGTCTCTACAGAGCTTAAAGCGATAAGTTGTTTCCCGGAACACACTTTCCAGCATTTGAGGTGTTATTTTCTGAACTGCATCGGTAATACGATTTCGAAGTTCGGCTACATCACTAATTCTTCTACCAGTGTACACCTTAGACTTAATGAAACCCCAGGCGAAAAAATCTAATGGTGTTAAATCGGGTGAACGTGCTGCCCATGGTTGTGTTCCTCCACGACCAATCCAGCGACCGGGGAAGCGTCTGTCAAGATAATCACGTACAATTATTGCATAATGGCACGGTGCTCCATCCTGCTGAAAAACTACTGTGTCAAGAATGCCATCTGTAAGAAGTTGAGGTTCGAGGAATTGTTCAAGCATGTCAAGATGGGTCTGAAATGGAAAATTTATAAATTACACAATATTCGAAATAAACCAATTAACTTTTTTTAAATACACAAATTTGCACCAGAAGTACATATCTTTATGCCAGCATAGCATTTTTTTAAAAAACATCTAATGTCACCGAAATAGATAGTGACTTTTGAGACACCCTGTATATATAGCCCGAGAATATGACCTGAACTACTTTCAAAACGCGCTGGTAGTGGTTCTTATAAGGGTAATTAATACTGAATGAATGTCAGGTTATATTATAAACGAGAAAAACTCAATTAGCGAGAATCAGTTAAATCAATGTGCCTAATTTACGTTGTAGAAAAAATCTACTTACTTTAAAATACTACATAGCTTTCAAAACACTTACATTAGCTCGCTTGGCCAACTGTGATTCAATACTGTAACCTCGGCTCCGTGGGTGGACTGTTCGGCGAAGCACTCGTTCTCCTTTCGTCGTAAGTGTTTATAACACGGTCTAACTCCGTGTTGGCCCTGTAATTAAAATAAATATCGTGAAAATGATGAAGTGTTGGCTACCATATATATATATATATATATATATATATATATATATATATATATATATATATATATATATATATGGGACACAGACATTAATTAAACATGATTTTTCAAAACATTTATTATGACATTACAAATTACTTTGCATTATCACGGCGTTTTATAAATTAAAATAAAGCTAGGTTAGCAACAGACTGAAAGCACACACACACACAATGAACATAGATTTAAAACTAAAAAATGCCGAGAGCTGCTGTATATATACTGAATATATGGGACACAGGCATTAATTAAACATGATTTTTCAAAACACTTATTATGACATTACAAGTTACTTCGCATTTCAGCATTTAAAAAAAATTTGAAATATTGTATAATAACCCTGTTCCTAACAACCGGTCACATAATTATATATATATAGACACATTTAAGTTACATCTGAAATGAATTGGCTGTGGATTCTTGCACCTCGTCACAATTTTCCGCAATGTTCTGAGACGAAAATAGTACCCTGCGATCTGAGGCCCTGAAGAGATACAGCGTTGCTTGGCCGTAAATATCGCTTTCGTGAATCAGGTCAGGAGAGTTATAGATTTCATCCATGGCTTGTGTGTTGTTATAAACCGGACGAAACACTGGCTCTAAACGCGAACCTCCCCCTTTATAGGGGGCGTATGTGATTAACCCACAAGTGTAATTTAACTGCCTATTGGTTGACGGGTAATGCTTTTTCGACCAATCCGAGAGCAACGCTCCCTTTTCACGAGCAATGAATGGGAGGAGCCACGAAAGGTAAGCGGTGTTTAGCTATAGGCAGCTTCAGAACGAGTTAATTCAGGTATACTGCGCGGTGATTGGCAGAACGCCATCAAGTCTGGGTGGGGCATCAGACCCGTTTGTTGGTAAAACCAGTTCATTCAAGTATGCCGGAATTTCGAAAAGTTTTTTTATTTAGATTTGCTCTCAGAGACACCTGCATATTTCTATTGTCCTGAAGGTCATTTTTCTGACAATACATTTTATTTTCTGCAAAAAGTGGGCACTCATTACGGTCATATTTAGGTCATATGGTCACTTTACAGAATAGAAAAGGAACGTGAATGCTTAATGTCTTTCTAAAAATATTGACAAATCAATTCAATTCAGCTTTTCGGAAAACCATTGTTGTGCTTTGTTCTAATGGTTAAAAGCCAAATATATATATATATATATATATATATATATATATATATATATATATATATATATATGTATTATTTAGCCGTATACATATATCCCCATTGTATGGAATAATAAACAATGTAATCCTCAGCCTTCTAAGCCAACTGACTGTTAAGCCAACTGGCTCTGGCTGATTAATAAATACTTTAATTAAATGATTATTTCTATCTGGCAGCTCAACCCTGTAAGTCAGATGACAGAAGAATATATGCTTTAATTAAATTAATTATTGCTATCAGCTTTCTAAGAATGATGGCGGAGGAATAATAAATAATGTATTTCTCAGCCTTCTAAGCCAACTGACTGTTAAGCCTACTATCTCTGGCTGATTAATAAATTAAATACATGGCGCCCTCTGACAACTCAGCCAACTGCCTGTTTGGGACCTTATAAGAGGCGGCGTACGACTGAAGGACTTCATATTCGCTCGGCTTCCAGCAGAGCAAGGATCCCTACTCTGGATCCTTTCTTTTTCTGGCCATTTGGGGGGTGTGGCGTTCCCTTCCCCACCTATAGAGGCCTCTTAGGTTAGGTATGCCCCTTTGGGGGGTTCAGCTTGGGGGAGAACTCCGCCTCCAAGGTGCATACCCCTTGGAAGCCCATTTTGGGGTTGGGAACAAAGGTTGGCGCTCCCCTTTGGGGATCAGCTTGGGGGATAACTCCAGGTTGCATACCCCTTGGAGTCCCATTTCGGGGCTGGCAACAAAGGGGGGCGGGGAAGTTTTTCTTTTTTCTTTTTTACTTGTTTTTCCTTTTTTTTGCAACAAAGAGGGGTGGGGGTTGGCACTCTTGCTACATTACGTAATATTATGCAACTTACACTCAAGGGTTTTGCGGCTATACTACTTACGTCATAAGTGGGTACATCGAAAAATGGTACAATTATGAGGTATGTGTAGGGGTGTGGTCCATGTACAGTCCAGGTGTATTCTAGAAATTGGGGGTAATTAGTATGGTTAAATGGGAATATGGGCGATAATTTTAATTGTGTCTGGGCGGTATGAATCAAGGACCGAAGTGTTTCCCATGGTATTAGGGTGGAAAGAGTGATTTTTCCATGGGCTAGCTGGGTTGCACGCAAAACCTTGGAATGAATCGTAGTTATTTGTTGTAAATACTTATCGATTAAGGTTACTTGTAGGTTAATTATCTCCATTAATTCTAGATATCTTTTGTGTTCTTTGAATTAAGCTAACAGGGATTCAAGGTATGTGAATCTGTCCGAAAGGGCGTGGAGGAAGCGATTGTTTTCGTCTAGTGACCAGATAGTTTGTTCTAACATGTGTTCATTGTATTGCTGATTTCGCGCGAAGAGATTCAATTTGAGTTCAACTCTTTTAATATCTTCTGCGGTTGCTAATCCTAATAAACCCTTGAATATTTTTCCTCCTATATCTATTAGTCCCCTTTTATTTCTTTGATTAATTTTTTCCGAGTTATGAGTTTCCGTTTGTAAACATGGTAATGCCAATATTTCTGATAGGGCGCATGTTGTAGTTCGAATATTTTCCAAGGTATTTTCTAACAGAACGCGACTAATCTGATCTTTTCCCTAGAAAGAATCCTGAACTTTACTTTCAAACGTTTTTAATTGGGTTTGTATGTGAAAGAGATTGATCTTGATTCTAGCAGGGGGTTGCAAATTGATAAAAACGTCCGCATGTCCTTTCAAAAATTTACCTGCTGCAAGCTTTTCTATGACATGTCCAGTCGAAATTTTAATGCTAGGGCTACAAGAGTGAATAATTTGGAAAATTATAAAGGGGACGATTTTATTCATTTCTACGCCTAAGGTTATACGGAGCTGCGGGTGGCTGTGTGGATACTTGTGTTTGGGGACGAAGGGGTCGGCCTCGTTTTGGTGGCAATGGGGGTTGACCGTTAAGTTCGGATCCTGAGCGGGTTCGTTTCTTATGTGAAGGTTCTAGTTCACGTGGTTGATGCTTTGGCGGGCGGTATGTATGGTCCGTGAGTCGATCATCAATCGGTGAGGGTGGTGACAGAGGAGATGGTGGAGTTGGAGGAGATGGTGGAGTTCCACTGAGTGATCCTCTCGAAGGATTTTCTCCAGGATCTGGGTCCGATGGGACTCTTGGTTCAGGGGCCTCCTCTTGTCCAGAGATTGTCTCGAGTACTGGTGGTATTACGAGGTACCAATCTTCGTCATCGGTAGTGGTTCCCGCGGTGACCACTTCAGTTCCTTCATCCCTGCTCGATTTGCTAATACCTTGACCTTTCGAAGGATAGGCGGCTCGAACGCCTAGCAGCTGTTTTTTGGGAAGGTGTTGTTCGGCAGCTATCTTCAAATTGTCAGCGTGAATTATCTTTAGTTTGGAATGATCTCGGAGTCGAGGATTTCGTAAAGATTTTTTCCGAGGTTTTTCATAATCCTATATAGGCTATCCCATTTTGGGTATAATTTGCGATGAGCACCTGGCGGTTTCACGCTCGTCAGATAACATCGCATACCGACGATTATAGTCCGTTGACGGGGATGACGCCTATGTTGCTCTTGCTCCATCTGCTGGTTTCGTTGGTCGAGGGCATAGCGTATTATGTGAAAAATCTTGAAAGATCGTTCAGCTAGTCGCTGATTTGCTTCTGCCATTTCGGAAGATGTTAGAACTGCTGGGTCGATTTGGTTGGGCAAATCAAAAGGTAGACGCTTGTCGTAGTTATAGAAGACGAAATGAGGGGTGTCCCCGATGGACACATGGTAGCTATTGTTGATGGCTGTTTGTACCATGGGAAGGGAATCATCCCATGTCCGGGAGGATGCATCGGCAACGTTGCGAAGGGCTTCTAAGATCTTTCGATTGTGCCTTTCCTCTAAACCGTTTGCCTGCGGATGGTATGCCACAATATGTGTATTTTTAATTTTACACATGTTACAGAGTGATTCGAACAGTTTGGACGTGAAACTAAGGGCGTTATCCGAATTAGGATGGAAGGAGTAGTATGATTCTGGATGACGCGTTCCACTAGGGCTCTGCCACAGTTTCCGAGGTCTGGTCTGGAATGGCAGCTACTTCGCTGTAACGCGAGAAGTGGTCCGTAAACACAATGATGTACTGGTTTCCCTTTGATGTTTTGGGGAATGGTCCCAGTATATCCATTCCAGTTCTTTGCCAGGGCCTTTGGCATACTGGATATTTATGCATAGGAGCTGTGGATGGTACGTTGCCTTTGTTTTAAACACGACGGACATTCGGCGATGTATTCATGTACCTTTCTGTTCATTTCGGGAAAATGGTATCGCTCCAAAAGACTCTTGATGGTGCGATCCGGCCCCATGTGCCATACAAAGGTGAGTCGTGACAAAGTCCAATGGCTATATCGACGAGATCCTTTGGTATCTCCACGAGGTCGTTTCCATCTTCGTTCCTGAAATGTACGAGCCCATCTTTGAGGTTGTACTGTTCTTTTACCTTCGATGGTTCCTTTTGTTCCAGGCGCGCCCGAAGGTTTGGGTGTGTTGGTCCTGTTGTTGGGAGTATTGCAGACACTCGTAGTCGAACACAGGAAGAATTCCTATTTTATTCACTTGGGCGTCGGGCTTGAGCCTCGACAATCCGTCTGGAATAACTTGAAGTTTTCCCGGTTTGTATACGATTTTTGCAAAAGTCCTGAATCAACAGAGCCCATCTACTCAACCGTCCTTCAAGTGGCTTCTCCTTGAAGAGGTACGTGAGTGGCTTATGGTCAGTCTTGATGGTTACATCGTAGCCATAGACGATATTTCGGAATTTTTTCAAAGCCCAATATATCGCTAGGGCCTCTCGGTCCGTAGTGGAATAATTCCGTTGAGGTGCAGAGAGAAGTTGACTGGCATAAGCAATGGGTATTTCCACACCATCTACGTCTTGTAATAGGACGGCTCCTAGTCCGTAGGAGGAAGCATCTGTGGCTATGACAAAGGGTCTTGTGTAATCAGGATATTGTAGGATGGGATGACAGGTTAGTTTACCAATTAAAGTTTCGAAGGCATGTTGGTGATCGGATCCCCAGTTAAATTTAGCATTTTTCTGGAACAAATTAGTAATGGGTTTAGCAATATTTGAAAAATGGGGGATAAAATTCCGATCGAATCCGACAAAACCAATAAATGCACGGGCGTCGTCGACGGTTTTGGATACAGGGTACCGTTCCAGCGCTTCAAGTTTGGCTGGATCAGGTTTAATTCCTGTGGATGAGAATAGGAATCTTAGGTATACCAGGGACTCTTGTAAAACGTTGCACGTTGCAAGTTTCAGTTTTAAGTGTGCTTTTCTCAAGTGTGATAGCACATTCTGAAGACGTTGAAAGTGTGTTTTTATGTCCGAACTGTAAGCGATAATATCTCAAGATAAACGAGAGCTTCAGCACCTAATAGGCCGGAAATGACTATATTCATCAACCTAGAGAAATTAGCAGGCCCATTTCGGACTCCGAAAGGTAAAACCTGGAATTCGTAATATCCTCGGTTAGTGGAGAAAGCAGTCAATGCCCGAGATTCGGGACTGACCTCCATTTGCCAATAACCAGATGCTAAATCGAGGGACGAAAAGAAGTTAGCTTTCCCTACGTTCAGAATTGTTTCCTGCATGTTTGTAATCGGGAAACGGTCTGGGATGGTAATGTTGTTTAGGCGTCTAAAATCTATACAACGGCGAGATGTTCCGTCCTTTTTGGAGACGAGGGTCATAGGAGCGGACCAGGGACTAGCTGAAGGCTGAATGACATCCTGCTCCAACATGTCCGTGATGTGTTCCTCAATAGTGACTTATTAGGAATGTGGAACCCGATAGGGAGGAAAGAAAATGGGTTTGTAATTGGGTTCCAGCTTGATGTCCAAAGGGACCAAATTAGTTCGGCCCAGAGGATCTCCTTTTAGGGCAATAACATCTCTATTTCTTATCAGGAAATCGAGAAGTGATTCCATTAGTTTGGGATCCTGTAAGGCTAGTGACTCCTTAAAGGAGTGTTCCAAACATTTCTTATATTCTTCTTTTAATACTGAAGGGTTTAACTCTAAGGAACTGGAAACACGATATATCGTACTGGTGGGGAAATCTGAATCTATTTCTGCTGTGGAAACAGTTCCTATTTTCTGATTTGAAGTTAATTCGATAGGGCTTTTTCCTTTGTTTAAACAAACAACAGGGATGGCTAAATTCTGACTCTGACTAAGGAGGTGGGCAATAAGAACATCTCTTTTGAAATTACTTTTCTCTGTAATCAGAGTACGCTCTGACTCTAATAATTTTTCCTTGACTGACGACTACTTTTGCTAGGAAACAAATCTTCTCATAAGGTGCTACTGTTATATGCTCGGTAGGGCATATGAAAAATTGTGAATCTGACTCTGGTTCGGCGATTAAAATTTGCCGTATGGGCTGAAGTGAAATTGGCTGAACTGAAACTGGCTTAACTGAAACTGGCTAAACTGAAACTGGCTGACAGGAAACTGATTGACTTGAAACTGACTGACTGGAAACTGACTGTCTGGAAACTGACTAACTGGAAACTGACTGACTTGAAACTGACTGACTGGAAACTGACTGTCTGGAAACTGACTGACTGGAAACTGACTCTGTTGATCCAACTGGATTCACCAATTGGAATTGATTACTCTTGGGGCTGATTTCTGGAGCGGTTGTCCCTCTGGATGCAACCGACTGACTTGAACTGCTATCAAGTGGAGGGGGGGTTCCTATTTCTTTCGGAAATCTGAACTGAACTAATTCTATTAGCATTAAGCTGTCTGTCATTCTCACGGAGATGGTGTGTCCTATTTCGACACTTTACTAACTTTCCGGCTGGGTAAATCTCCCATTGATTCCGGTTAAAAAATCCATACCTAGTAGGATATCTGTCTGAAAGGTGGCGGCTGTGTCCACTATAATACATTTCACGGGGTATACCGCGTTTCCAACTTCTAAATATAATTCAATTTCTCTGTAAGTAGGTATAGGTGTGCCCGTAACTCCTCTGAGTTGGCAGGAGGGTGCCTCAATTTCATATTTGTAATCTGTACTCTCTAGTAAGTCATCTACACATTGTTTCTTAATTACTGTCGCGTGTGCTCCTGTGTCTAGGAGAGCAGTTAAATCTTGGTTATCAGTGCTACACTTTATTATTAAATCTAGGAGGTCTGCACCTATTATCCTGATTGGGAGTTTGTGTGTGTATCTGGGTTCATTACTGTAATTTAGGAGGGAGGAGGTTGAACTACCGCCCTCAAAGTGGGGTCTAAAAAAGGGCTCGAATTGTCTTCTATGGGAGGACCTGGGTCATATTCTATGGGATCACCATACGCTGGAGGGTTTTCTTGAAAACTGTATTCTGGGGAAAATGATTCCTCTGCGGGTACTTCTACAGTATGTACTGAACTAACCGACCTTGCTGATTGTACTGGGGTTTGTACATGGGGTAATAGTGTGATTACCCTGTGGTCGTAATCTATTTGGTTGGTGGTTTGAATGAGGCTTGGAATGGACTGGTTTCTGGGGATTGGAGGACTTTTGGGAACGTTGGGGGTTCGATTTCTGGAAGTTGGGCCTATACCCTGCAGGGGTTTTATCGGCACATTTTTGGCAATAAGAGGGATAAGTGCACTGACTTATCATGTGCCCAAAGTTATCGCAGTTAAAACACTGTGGAGGAGGGCGTGTATTCTGGGTTTGGGGGCGCTTGTTTCTGTGGTGGTATTCCCTGCATTGGCCTCGACTTATAGGGTTGTTGGTGTTGTGGTTGCTGCTGCTGAATGTAATGTACGGGGGTGTCTCTACCCTTTCGGTAGTTCTGGTTTGCTAAATCTGGGTAATGTTTCCGTGTTTTATTTGTAGCTACACTTACAGGTTTGTCAACATTTAAAAACTCTTGAAACTTTTTTTTAGGTGCTCCGGTAGGTTTTGGTAAATTGTCGTTGTTACTATAAGGTGTCTTTGTTTTGAAGTGTAAGTAATGCCGCATGCATTTTCTGCGGCTCGGAGGGCTTCTCCTACGAGTTTATGTGTTCGTGCTATAAAATTATTTAAATCTTCATGTTCCTCTTTCTTCCGTTTAGCTTGGAAGACTGCTTCTAACGTGGCTATGGGTTGTGCAAGTGTTATTTCTTTAAAAAATTCTAATAAGTTTTGTTTAAAATTGTCCCATGTTGTAACTTCGCTAATTGATGGGACGTAGGTGACTGTGTCATGAGCATTCCCTTCTTTAGGGTCGATAAATCTTTTTGCTTCCCTAATTTTTATATCATCATTGGTGATGTTTTTGCGTAAGAAATGTTGCTCTAAAGACTCAATCCAAGGTCTTACGCGTGGTTCAACAAAGTGATTATCTATGGTTCCCTTAAAAATTAAAACAGTATGGGGAAGGTTTACTAGTCTACCTAAGTTAATTTATGCTGGGGCGGGGGTTTGAGACTGACATATTGGCTTGTTCTGGATCTGAAGTTTGTGTGTTTGGGAGTATGTTTGAAGGGCGCGGGATAGGTGGAAAAATGGGTGTAGGGAAATTTTCGATGCCAGAAAGCGCACCGTCTGAATCGCTCATATGTGAAGGTACTATTAATGTGTTCTAATTAGGTCTGCTTGACCGATCTTAATTTATGGAATGATCACTTAAGCGGTTTTCCTAACTATTCTATCTAAAAAATACACATTAAATAAATGCACAATAATTTGCCTAACTAGGGGAAAATTTGAAAAAATTGCAAACAAAATAATAATAAAAAATGTAAACAAGATTATCCTGGTATTATGCTTAGTATATTAAATAAAATTATACTATAATACTGGAAATAACTCGGTTTCACTAAAAAGAAATGTCTGACTGGTGTATATAATGTTCACTGTGTTTTTTGTTAATTCTGGCTCAATACTAATTATTTACTGTTAATAATATTGACTTTTCAAGTGTTTAGAGATTATTTTAAAAAAGAGTTCTGTACTTAACAAGATTACTACGGCTAAATCCTTGGAGACGTGTCCTGAAGACGTGTCTTCCTGGCCACTTGTTCTTGGATGACAACTAGGCGTGGAGAACTTGAAGTCGTGAAACACCGGTTCAAGGGCGGATGTCACGAACTAGAAGTTGTGATACGCCGGTCAACTGGTTGTTGGTTCTAGATCCAGGGTCTGGAAGACTGGAAGAATCCTGGATGCAGTTGTCAGTTGTTAAGATCCTGGTTAAAGGATCGCCAGTTTTTAACCCCTCCGTCTATGGCCTGGGGTGGTTCGAAGTCGACGGGGGTTCTAGTTAGGTGGCAGCAACGGATGTATTACTTACAGTAGTTTTCTTCTATATTATTCTCCGAGTTCTTCTATAGTGGCTCGGAGGATTCAGGGAGGCTTTAAATTCTCTGAAGATTCCCTGATGCTTCTTGTAACTTATCAGGGAAGTTTAATGACTAAGTTCTTCTGAATAGAGCAAGGCTCGAAGGACTATCTCAAAGATAAAAGACTATCTTTTACTGTAATTTACTGTTAAAATGTACAGGTAGTGCTCAGCCTCTGAATTGATCTCTGAATGAATATGGAAGAGGTTTGTTGGGTTTATATGGTTTATATATATAGGCTGTATTATTTTTGCACAATAGTTAAAAAAATAAAGCAATGGCTAAACAGATAAACAGGATATAGGAAGAGGAAGCCATATTTTTTGCTTAAACCGCATATTGTAGATCTGCTATTTTTCCTGATCCACCGAGTTAATTAGAACGGAAATTAAATCATGCATTCTTATATTAAGATATGCATATGGGCAAAAATTACAAGATTAAGGCAAGACATGACTTCCTCCTTTATAACGAAGAGAGAATGCATCTAATCTAAAAAATTATTAAAAATTTTGTAAAGAATAAGTCGCCAATTATTTGGCAACCAGGAAGCAACTTCAAAATTTATTCCAACGAACAAAAAATAATAAGAAAAATAACAATATTGCTGAATGTACATTCCTACATGGCGACATAATGTCGGGTCACATTGTAATTTTGGTCTATTATAACTATGATTATAATTACCAATTAATTCTTTTATTATGTTAACTCGCTAACTATAGTTTCATTAAAGTACATTAATTTCATCGTATTACATCATCATAATTAATTACAATTTACAACAGGTAACTATAGTTTACAGTGTTTCATATTTACATTAGGATAACTCTTATTTTGAGATTTAACACAAAGTACATGGGCACATATATATATATATATATATACATAACACGCATAACGATATACAACATAATCATGCTTTTGAATTAGAATTAAACAAGAGAGAAGATTTCGTAATTAGATGCCCGCCTTCCGTGTTGGTCAGCGAAATTCGAACGTATGAATTGAATAACAGATAACTGGCGTTATGCGAATTTGGTCCCGACTTAAAAATTAATAATTCAATATAAGATCATACAGAAATTATTCATTTTTACACACACATATATATATATAATACATATATATATATATGCATATAACTGCAATGACCGCGCAGTATATAAATGAATAGAAACGACATAAGTGTTAAGGAACGTTTCCGCACACGAGGAGGAGAGATAACGAATAATGAAAAATGAGGCGAACCGCCCGGGAATCGAACCCAGGGCCTTCCAATTGCCGGTTGGATGCTCTACCATTATGCTACGGACCTCACTCAATCACAAATCGAAATTCTCCCACATAGGGCAGAAACCAATGCCCTGAGAGGGCACCCTCGCAAATTCACGATTTGCGAGGGTGCCCTCTCAGGGCATTGGTTTCTGCCCTATGTGGGAGAATTTCGATTTGTGATTGAGTGAGGTCCGTAGCATAATGGTAGAGCATCCAACCGGCAATTGGAAGGCCCTGGGTTCGATTCCCGGGCGGTTCGCCTCATTTTTCATTATTCGTTATCTCTCCTCCTCGTGTGCGGAAACGTTCCTTAACACTTATGTCGTTTCTATTCATATATATATATATGTATATATTAGGGTGATTCAAATATGGGGGTAAAAAAATTTTTTTATATTTTAATGCGTTCAACCCTTTAAATGGTTCATTTCAACATAAAAACAACTATCCTAAAATATTTTAGCAAATTTTTAATTTTTAGAGGTTGCTACCAGCAATTAAAAATTGACAGAACGACTCAAATTGTCAATTTTTTCCAATATTGTTGTACAGTTTTCCACATCACCCAGGAGGTACAGTACAAGGCGTATTGCTTTTTTTTAATGTGGAAAGCTCCCCCGTCGGTCCTACCATAACCACAAGCATGCATAATTATTAAACTAGCATGATATTTGAGACATTAGCTGTCCTTACTTCATCAATGTTTCTTTTTTTCTATCAGGGTAAACAGCCCTGTAGTTTTTCACTACTTGTAGCAAGAATTGTTTTTGATCTTCGTCATGTGTTAGTATTTTATTATATTCATCCATTAATTTCACTCCTCTTTCTCCTATATCATTCACGACTTTCCACTGTTTGATAGATTTCTTAGCGGTTATACTCTTCATCATTATGCCATTCTTTAGCATCTTTGAGTAAAAATTTTGAACTAAATTCTGTTATTGTAAAGAACCTTTGAGTATTTGATGTGACAAGATCTTCTAATTTCTTCGTTGGAATAAGTGCAGGATCTAGAAAAGCCCGTTTTGCAGGAAGAGTTTCTGTTGTATTTTGCAAGGCCTTTACCATTTTGTTTTTTGTTTCAGTAGGCACTTCATCATAAAAGTTCAAGGCTACCAGTTCTTCTGATAGGTACCAGAGGTGACCTAACAGTTTTTTAATAGCAACAGATGCAATTGTGTTATTTATTTGTTTGTAGACTACAAGATTCTGTAATAATTCCAGATCAAGACGAGGAGTGCAAGATGGCAGAGGAGCTGTAAACCATGCCTTTACATATAACCGAGTAGCAAATAGGCAGATGTCTTTTAGTCCTTTTTTGTCTTTTACTGAAATTTTGAACTGAGATTTGAACATAAAAATTTTTAATGAATATATAATTTTGGCCATCCACCTAGCCCGATGAAGTCCCGCTGGATGTTTAAATTTGATTCCACCTTTTGGTTCACCTCCCAAAAAAATAATTGTTAACTGCAATAGTTCTAGGTAATCGTCTATTGGTTGGAATGTATCTAGTTGATTTGCTGCAAATGTAATTATGTCATCTTTGATGTCATGAATATTTTCATAGATATCTGGATCTGATAATGCTGTTTCGTAGTCCTCCTTAATGCTTGACCATTTTTCTCTGAACTTCTTAAAAAGGACTATATCTGGGCCAGAAGATGGTGATAAAGACTTTGAAACAACAGCTTCCAGCATAATTTCAAATATGTGGTGTCGACATGCCAGCCACAATAAATCTTTGTCGAATTTTTGTTCTAGAAGAAAAGCTGCACCATTTCTAGGACCAGTATTGGCTGCCGTTGTATCGAAACACATGCATTTTATTTGTTCGCAGATGCCCCATTCAAGCGATGTCTGATACACAGCATTTGCTGTCAGGAGACCAGTACCTGAATCCAGCTTAGGCACACCAAGAAGTTGATCAACGCCTTCTCCTGAAACCAATACGGGCAGACGGTCAACAACACTGGTATGCATATGAAATTTTTTTGTCTGCTGTGAGGGTTTTTTCAACTCATATTATATAATTCGACCATGCTGAATTCGAAAATGACATTGGTTTTCCTCAATCAGGTCAGGTTTTTTCTCTATTGGCCATTTATTATAAGTCCAATTTTATCCCCAAATTTATTGATTTTTTTAGCTTAAACACTGTAGATACGAGTAATATTATAAGAACACTCGTGAAAAATGAAAACATTGTGTGAATAAATACTTTTATTCATACAATGAATATGGAAAAAAGTTTATTGAGGAAGGAATGAAGTTTTTTTGGCTTTCCGTCTGTGTTTTTCTTCGGGCACGTCTCGCTTCAAACACCAGCAATAGTCCGCCAGCATATTGATATCCCAGTTTCCATGGTACCTCTCTCCCATTATTTTGATATCTTGGTGAAATCGTTCACCCTGTTCCTCACCTAAACCCCGCAATTTTCAGGAAAATAGTCCAAGTGGGACCACAAAAAGTGCATTTTTATGGACATGCGCGACCCATGAGCTTTGAAAGCTTCCATCAAGTTTTCGACAACGGACTCGTATTCTGGACTTCTACGCTTGCCAAGAAAATAGGTGACAACTGATTTGAATGCCTGCCAGGCATTCTTCTCAGTTGGAGTCATTGCGTTTTCGAACTGAGTATCCTTGATCAAAGTTCGAATTTGAGGACCATCAAAAACCCCAGCATTTAGTTTAGCATCAGATATATGAAGAAATTTACTCTCGAGATATCGGAATGCTGAACCCTCCTTATTCATTGATTTGATGACATTTTTCATCAAGCCCAGCTTAATATGAAGTGGTGGGAGCAAAATTTTTGTTGTTGGTACAAGGGGCACTGAAACGATATTATGCGACCCAGGTTCAAAATTCTCTCTGGATGCCCATTCACGCTGTGCATAGTGCTTCTCATCCGCTCGGCTATCCCATTTGCAGAGGAAACATGGGTATTTCGTGTATCCCCCTTGCATTCCCAATACAAATGCCACAATCTGAAAAAAAATGAAAATATTTAAAGAATTTAGAGAATTTGTTCTATCAGATAAAAAATCTATGCATTGGACTGTATCACTTCTGTGGGGAAGTTAAGTGTTCTTATACGCTCTCAAATAACCTTTGGAAAAACAACATAGTCAATACCAATAGTTTACTTATGATATTAGTATTACCTTCAAATCTCCACAGATCCTCCAGTTATGTTGGTCGTATACGAGAGCATCCAGTAAAATTTTCATGTTATCGTAGCTCTCAGTAAGTTGTACGGAATGTGCTACAGGGACTGATGCAATCCTATTCCCAATGTTGAGAAGTACTGCTTTCAAACTTCGTTTAGACGAGTCTATAAATAGCCTCCATTCTGATGCGTTATATGGCAGGCCCAAGGATTCGATTAGCCCCTCAACATTGCAGCAGTACACTAAGGAAGAGGTATTTTCGTGCACTGCAAAAAACTTGCGGAATTCTTCCTCTCGTTTCCTATACCAGGAGAATGTTGTTCCCGGAGCCAGCAAGTTGTCCTCTCGAAGTCGTGAGCCCAAGATCTCGGCAGCTAATTTGGAAAGTCCTAAATCCCTGGTAAGATCATTAAGTTTGGCCTGGTTGAGAGGCCTCGGCTCATTTGAAGCGGTATTTTGAGGTATATACGACTGGGACTGGTCATTGGCATTGGTCATTGATTCATCATCAGAATCATCGAAGTCCAGGGTTTGAGGTGGGTCGGGTATTGGAATTCCAGGACCATGGAGTACAGGTCTCATAGCAGAAGGAATGTCAGGGTATACAACAATGTATTTATTCTTCTTGTTAACTCCTGAAAATAGAAACACAGAAACATGGATATAAAACTTGCATATGAAATAGAAGAAGCATTCAGACAGTGGCGGCTCGTGAGGGAAGGCTGCGGTCTGTAAAATATGAAATAGGTCGATGGAGTCTGTATATTTTCTCTCTTTTTCATTCATATTGTCCCTTCGGGGACAATATGAATGAAAAAGAAAGAAAATATACAATCATTGTATAGGGTGGGGCACGGGAACCAAGTGTTTTTGGAATAATCAGGAAAATGATATTTATTTTTGTAAAGAAAATATATTGGTAGAACAACATTCGTAAGAACATAGCATTTCATGTCATAATAATCATGTACCGAAAATTATATCTGGCATATGATGTCCTTGGCCGTCGACGCATTGTTGAAGGCGTTTACGAAAATTGGCCTCCACTCTTCCCAGCAGGTCTCTGTTGATTTGGATGATTTGTTGACGGATCGCTTCCTTCAATGCATCTAATGTACGGGGCTTGTCCTCGTAGACACGTGACTTGAGGTACCCCCATAGAAAGAAGTCACATGTGGACAAGTCAGGGGACCGAGGGGGCCATGCAATGTCATCAAATCTCGAAATGAGGTGGTTGGGAAACAGGGGGCGAAGAACAGCCATTGACGCTCTGGCGGTGTGTGGCGTGGCCCCATCTTGCTGAAACCACAAATGTCGACGAGCAATACGCCTTCTTCGTAACTCAGGGATGAAAAAGGTGTTCACCATCTCAATGTAACGCCCAGATGTTATGGTAACGGTAACCCCATTTTGTTCGAAGAAATAGGGACCGATGACGACAAACTTTCCCACCGCGCACCAAACTGTAACCTTAGGGCTATGCAGCGGTTTTTCATGGAGTTGTCGCGGATTTTCAGCAGCCCAATACCGACAGTTTTGATTGTTGACGGCCCCATTAAGGTGGAAATGGGCTTCATCACTCATTACCACCATCATGTTTTCATTCTGCTCATAAAGTGCAAGCATTTCCTGTGCAAAATTCAGTCGTTGGGGGCAATCGTTTACATTCAATTCCTGCACCATCGCTAACTTGTATGGGTGAAAATGTAATTCTTCATGCAAAATCCGTCTAACAGTACGATTGCTGATTCCGAGTGCAGCTGAATGTCTCCGAGCAGAGCGGCCTGGGCTTTGCAACATCGCTTGTCTGACCCTTTCAACGTTCTCTGGAGTACGCACAGTGCGTTGCGGCCCCTTCGGTTTTGTTTTCATTATTGAGCCTCCTGTTCGAAGATTGTTAACCCAACGTAAGATTGTGTCACGAGCGGGAACAGAGTCATTTCGATGAATGTTGAATCTGCGGCGAAACGAACGCTGAACTGCTGTCACTGACTCGCCACTCCTAACAAAATGATCATACGCGAACATGCGGTGTTCTAACGTCCACTGCTCCATGATGGCACCTGAAAGATAAAGGTGAGTGTTAGTTAAAGTTAAATGCTATGAACCCAGGAATGGAATGCTACCTACCGCACGCCCCTCCCATTCCTAATGGCCGATTACTAGCTATTCAAAAAACACTTGATTCCCGTGCCCCACCCTGTATATGTAAATGTAACTTGTATAACAATATGTATGTGTAAATGTATTTTTTATAACAATATGTATATGTAAATGTATGATTACCATTATGGTGAATATTATGCTATATATGGTGAATATTACATTATGGTGAATATTATGTCAAGTTTCATACGAGGATTTCAAAATATTTAAGAAAAATAAATTTATAAGCCCACCTTGGAGGTTTGTCATGCAGAAATAGCAATCTGTCACGTGATCCTTTCCTTCTCTCCAAATCATGGGAATTCCAAA
Organism: Bathynomus jamesi; assembly: GCA_023014485.1. NCBI lineage: Eukaryota > Metazoa > Arthropoda > Malacostraca > Isopoda > Cirolanidae > Bathynomus > Bathynomus jamesi. Next base: position 747,871 of record JAJOZX010000769.1, on the reverse strand, counting down.
AGGCAAAGATTTCGCTCTGCCTTTGCTCCATCTTCTCAAATTTTCAATGCACGTCTTGCAGCACATATGAGGGGCGAAATTTTTGTCCTGGTCCCCTAGCTTAATTCCAAAGTATGCTCTATACATTGTCTTCACAAATTTAGTGATTTGGGACTGGTTATTTGGCATGGTAACCGTCCCACATATGTAGCAGAATCTATTGGGATCATTTTTACACGCTCTATTCATTATGAAATATTTTATCTATATGCCTGAAAAGTAAAAAAAGATATTATACAAGTGAAACAAGTGATGATAGATGTTACTGTTCCAATTCCGCTTTGACAAAATCAGGAAAAATTCTATTTTACTTATGAGGCCATAGCCGGATAACCTGAGCTGATTGAGAAAAACGGATTGCAGATTCGAAATCAACAGGAAAAGCTCTATAAGAATCACTTACAAAACCCTTGACAGCAAAATTGATGCATACCAGTGCAATATGCATTCCTGTAATATCTTCAATTAATTTTCCATCCCAGTGAATTGTTAGGGGCACCTCTGGCTTGAATTCTTCTTTCAGGTTCTCTGCAATTTTCTTTCTATATTTTATCCTCTCTCTACGAATAGAAGAGTAGCTAACATTGTACTCTTCTGGATTTTTTCCTAGACTTTGAATTGTTGGCATTAAAACTAGAGACGCATTTCTGTCACTCAATTTTGCAACATCAAGACTTCCTAATAATTTATCATCAAACAATTTTCTACGTTTGCCAACCTTACTTTTCCATGTTGAAGGTTGTGCAGCACAGAAACCAGATTCATCACTTTTACTCTCCTCTGATTCTGATTCTGATGATGTACTAGTGAGTATGACAGCCTCTTCATTCTTCTTTCTTTTGATCTCTTCTTCTGCTTTCCTCTTTTCATAACGTTGTTGCTTTTTTGCTGCTCTTTGCTCTTTTTTAGCAACAGCCTTATCAATGATACCCATTTTTCCATGACGTCCTTTCTCACGTTGCATTTTCAAGAATTTCTTATCTTCTATTTTTATAAGCTACATAACATTCTCATGAGCAATGTCAAATAAGTTTTCCAATTTATCTTTTCCATTTTTCTTCTTTATTATTTAAATTTTGTGATCTTTTCAATTTGTTTACTTTGTTTTTCTTAAGCAGCTGCCATTCCTTCAGTATTCCTTGAATTTTATCTACTACATGTATTCTTTGTTTTGCTGGTACTCCTGCTTTTTTCCAAACTGCTAGCACATCATCTGCAGTAGAGCAGCATGATTCTCTAATGCCTTGCTTTTTAATATTTCTGTAGTGCATGAAGAGGGCCATCATTTCCTTCTCTGATGATAATACGGATGTTTTTAGTACTGTTTTTAGTACTGCCATACGTCAGTTTCTTTTCTTGTAGAACTTCTCCCAACTGAGCAACTAGGTGATGGTGAGTTAGGCCTAGCTTCCATAATCGATTAATTGGTATCAAAATTACGAGTTCCAAACAACAATTAAAAGTAAGCTAGTATATAAACCATTAATTAAAAATTCTGAAATATAAACACTTAAACATAAAATCTTACGTTGTAAAAACAAACAAATTGAAAAAAACGGAAACTTTGACGCCTGGTAGCACATAGTAAATTTTATTTAAAATTCACCAAATTTGGCATACACTACTTTTTTGTCATAAGGACCAAAAATACAGATTGAACAATTAAAAAAAAAAACTTTGATATTTTGAATCACCCTAATATATATATATATACCTGAAAGGACTCAGCCAAGAAACCGGAGCAGACTTTGCATGCCTCAGGGAAACCCATCTAAAAGACTGCCAGGCGAACTGTGAAAACTGAGTTCTTTATTAACAAAAAAGAAATACAAATTGAGAACTATAACATCCTCCGAGCCGACAGAACAGTGAGATGTAAAAGAGGATGTGCTATTTACACACGCGAAAGGCATATGGCAGATATGACTATAAGTACCTCAAACAGCTACGTAGAATGTGTAACAGCAAAAGTTGAAAAATTAAATATGGTACTAATTTAATGTACTGACCCCCGAACACGCCAAGATAACCTCAAAATCCTGTGATTCCATTACAGAGGTAAAAAAGAGTGACTGCAAAATTAAGTAACTGTAAAGAAAACAACAAAAGAAAAATATTGAATGATAAACTGCAGAGTATCGATTGCGCCATACAGGAACTAATTGAGAAGCATACAGAAAAAGAAGAAGACGACGCTATAGAGGCGATAAAGGTTAACTCAAAGCACTTCTATAATTTTGCAAAAAGGAAGTCGAAAAACCATGCGACTATTGGACCTTTGAAGAACGAAGACGGCTTTATCTGACGATCTAACAGAAGTATCCGAAATATTAAGAGCTCAGTACGATTCATTTTTCAGTATCCCAAAAACTGACAAATTGGTATGCGATAGAAACGCGTTCTTTGAAGAAGAACTATAAGGGGAAAGTATAACGGACTTCGACTTTACGACAGATGATATTACACAAGCTACAGGGAAACTAAAAGCACACTCAGTGGCAGGACCGGAAAAAATAGCATGGCACACTGATCAAAAATTCCAAGAATGCAATCGCTGAGCCCCTATATTGGATATGGAGACAATCACTAGACACGGGAGAAATACCGAGCATCCTGAAGAGCGCGAACATAGTCCCAATATATAAATAAGGAGATCAATCCGAGGCCAAAAACTATAGGCCAATGATGCTTACATCTCATCTCACTAAAATATTTGAAAGAATAGTTAGAAAATCTATGGCTTTTTGAAAACTCAGAAAAAATTAAATGATAACCAACATGGGTTTCGGTCAGGCAAATCATGCCTATCACAACTAATGGAATACTACAACATTATTGATGCACTTGAAAGTAATGAAAACTATGACGTAATATACACAGACTTTGCCAAAGCGTTCGACAAGTGTGACCATGGAATCATAATACATAAACTGAAATATATAGGAATAACAGGAAAAGTAGGGAAATGGATATATAATTTCGTTAGTGAGCGGCGGCAAGTCGTGACAGTACAAGGAGTATCTTCATCAGAACCAGAGGTACTCAGCTCAGTACCACAAGGAACAGTATTAGTTCCACTACTCTTCATAATCATGCTAACTGACATAGATGAGGACGTTACCAGAGACAGCGCAGTAACATCCTTTGCCAATGACAAAAAGATCAGTAGAGAAATAAGAAACCCAGAAGATATAGGATCTCTACAAACAAAAATAAGATTGCAGTAAACAGAGCAAAGAGAATAACTGGGCAGATACTGAGAACCTTTAAACGAAGGGATAGGAATATAATGATTCCTCTATTGAAAACACTGATCATACCCAAATTGGAATACTGCTCGGTCCTAACATGCTCATATAATAAAGAAGACATCAAACACTTAGAAGGGATTCAAAGAAGCTTCACAGACAAGATCAATGGGTGCAAAGAACTAAACTACTGGGAAAGGTTACGCGAATTAAACGTATATTCACTGGAAAGGAGGAGAGAGAGATACCCCATTATTTACACTTGGAAAATAATGGAGAAACTAGTCCCTAATCTTACTCTGAACCCTGTAACTCCCCAAACAACAGTGCAAAGTAGAAAAGGAAGACTGTGTCGTGTTCCCAAATTAAAGGCTAGGCGGGGAACATCCTTAACCCTGAAAGAAATTAGTTTTGTTGTGAGGAGACCAAAACTGTTTAATCAGCTGCCCAAAGACCTAAGGAACACAAGTGGTGTTGCAGTGAACAATCCCCGATGAGCCGAGCGTTCCTGGCTATGTGAGGTGGAGAGTACAAGAAACCAACTCACTACTTCACCAGGCTAACTCGAGAGGAAGGGCGACAAGCTTGACCTTCGTGAAATGAGGAATCTTCGCACGCAACATTTGAAAGGTTGAAAGGTACATATATATATATATATATATATACTGTATATATATATATGTGTGTGTGTGTGTGTGTGTGTGTGTGCTGTATAATTTTTTTCTTAACTGTTATTATTTCTATTTCCTTATACCCTAATCTTCATACCATGATCAACACTTCAAATACTCTCAATACTGTAAATAAAATTATTGAATTTGTAAATGTAGTCAACTCCGACTATGTCTCAGTGAACGACTTCTTAAACAAGAAATACAGCAATGGTAACCTGTCTTTCCTAAACTTACTCATTTGTCACTTTAACGAATTGACAGCTAACCTAAAATTATTAGAACATAAATTCACGTGCATTATATTAGCTGAAAACTGGTTTGCTGAAAATAATAAGATCTTTTTAACATCCCAGGGTACACAATCTACGATGTATGTAGGGCTAACAGTAGGGGAGGAGGTGTAAGTATATTTGTAGATTCAAACTACAAGAATAAAAGTATCGAAGAATTGACAAGCAAAAACATAACCTAAAAAGCACTTGCAATTGAAATATTTATTCATAACACCCAGAATTCAATTTTAAGCATGTACCGACCACCAACTGGTAACGCATCAACTTTTATTACAAATATTGAAAGAATGCTAAACTCCAATTATATTGGTAACAATTGTATTATTACAGGAGATTATTATTACAACATTATTATTACAACATTCAAATAATAACACAAGCTTCTTTCATAACATTATGACTGCAAGTGGTTTTAAATTAGCTATTATAAAGCCAACTAGACTTCACAATGACATTAGAAATTCAACTCTGCTAGATCAGATCTGAGTGCTGTGCCCGCCTGACTGCATCTCTGGTATAATCATATTAAATATCACAGATCACTTGCCTATGTACACCATGCTAATCACCCATTTCTCTGCGAAGGAAACTATAAAAGTTAACTACAGTTCCTGAGAGAAATAACAGCTCTTGACTGGCCAAGAATAATCGAAAGTAACCACGACATTGAAACAAATTTTCAAGCATTCTCAGACACACTAGTGGATATATTGAACACAGACTTTCCTCTTAAATCAAAAGTAATATCTAAAAGTAAATACAACAACCAATGAATCACACCAACACTCATTGTGAGTATTAAAAGCAAGCACACTCTCTTTAAATTATGGAAAATTGATATTATTACTGAACAGACATACAAAAATTACTGTAACATGCTTAATTTAAGCATTAAAAGAGCAAAAGCAGATCATTATTGTTAAAAAATTTGATGAACAAAAATCCAGTCCAAAAGAGCCATGGAACATCGTGAAAGAATTAATTAATACAAAGGAAGTTAAAACAAATTCCTTGCCATATTTCACACAAGAGGGAAATTCTTATCGTGACTCCATATTCATAGCTAATTTATTAAACAGCTTCTTTGCAAATATCGGCTCCAATACTGCAGCCGAGCTCCCAATTAAGAGACACTCACTACCGACAATACATGTCACAACCAAATCCGAACTCATTTTTCTTTGATCTAATCCTACCATACGATATCTCTCTACCAATAAAAATTCTAAGAAATAAAGATTCTGATATCAATACGATCCTGGTAAAAATATACAAATTAGTATCCGATAAAATTGGAATACCACTCAGTAAGCTGACCAATGAATCAGTAACACTAGATATATTTCCTGAGAGTCTCAAGGAAGCCAGAGTATGCCCTGTATTTAAGTTGAAAAACCCAAACACTTCATTCAATTATTATCGCTTCATTTCCGTGTTTCTAACTTTAAGTAAAGTATTTGAAAAAATCTTGTACAATAAACTCAATAAATTCTTAATCAAATACGATATTGTAACTAAAACGCAGTTTAGGTTTAGAGGTGGACATACAACGGAAGATGCCAAAGACATGCTATTAGAAATTGTGTATCAGAACTAGTAGTATGCTCGCAAAAGGTTAGAGTGCAATGCAATTGCAAATGTTGATCAATGTTGCAATGAGTGCCAGTGCCAACCTCCCCTTGTTGCCAAACCCCCTCCCCCAATGCCTACCCCAGGGGGCCAAAAAATGAAAGGGGGAGGTGAACTCCACCAGCAAGCTGGGGGAGTCCACCTGACCTTTTTGGGGGAGAAGGTGGAACAGCTTCACCCCCAAAGGGGTATACCTAACCTAATAGAGAGAGACAGGAGGAGAAAGAGGAAGAGAGCATCCAGCTTCTGCCGGATGCAGAAGCTTAATGACAGATCATGGTAGCAACACTTGACTTAGAACTCGAAATCTGCCAGTTGGCGTAGAAGCCAGTGCCTCCAGCCCTGAAATTAGAAATGAAGGGACTAGCAAATAAGTATCATTCCCTCTTTGACTTAGTGCACAAAAGTAATAGTGTAATCAAAGACCTTGAGGCAGTAATAAAAGTTGTGCAACATAATAACGAATTGTTAAAGAGGGACAATGCAAAACTGGAATATAGAAATATGGAGCTCGAAAAGAGCATTCAGTATGCACACGACCAGATAAAGGATCTTAACTCTAGTCTGAACTCGCTTACTAAAAATAATCGTAACATAGAGATGATAAAAAATGAGCACGATTCAATTAAGAATAAATTAAACAGCCTAGACGATAATTCACGTGCCAATAATTTAATCATAATGGGGGTATCTGAAATGAATAGAGAAACAAACGGCGACACGAAGAAAAAGGTGGAGGACATAATAAAAGATAGACTGAATTTGGGGAATATTAAGATCAAAAATGCTTTTAGATTAAAAAAACAATTTCCACCACAAAAAGCAAATTCTAGAGTTAATGACACGACTGAATCTAAGACGCACACTTCAGCTATAAAAGTAATATGCGAGGATGAAACTCACAGAGATTTAATACTAAAAAACAGAAGAAAGCTGAAAGGATCAAAAATCTTCGTCAATGACGACGTATGTGAGGAAACACGTAAAATTCGTAAAGAAAAGCTCCCTCAACTCATAGAAGCGAGGAGACTCGGGAAAGTTGCCTACTTCCTTGGAGCGAAGTTAATGATTAAAGAGAGAGAGACTTCGGTCAAAGGAGTTCACCTTGTTAGTGAAAAAGTATTCGAAGCTATGAGAACTAAGAAAACGCCAGCCGACAGTCGGCACACAGGAGGCCTGCGAATAACTCCGCATACAACCTCAACAGTCGACTTTCCCAGTCTCGGCTCAACTGGGTGGTAATACCTTATTCCTGTATTCTGTATCTAGTGAAATTGTTTGAGAACTACTGTTAAATGGCTTTCATCGATAAAGACTTTCATAGTATATGTGCCGATATTAATATTTCAATTCATTACCAAACAAATCTGTATCCAGTTTAGAGAATCTAGATCAGGAATCTGGTATAGGCAATTGCATGGTCTCATCGATAGACGAGTTTAATGCCTTTGTATTACAAAAAGATATTTATAAAAATCTTTCAGTACTAAATCTAAACATTCGAAGCTTACCTAGGAACTATAACTACTTATTGGCCCTTTTGAAAACTTCTACGGTCAAATTTAGTGTTATAATTCTCACGGAAACTTGGTTAAATAGTAGTATTAAAAACCTATATAATATAGATAATTACGTTGCTTATCATATTGTAAGAGATGGTCAGATTGGGGGGGTATCTCTGTGTATGTGCATCAAACTTACGACTCTAACGAAGTATTTTCTCTATGTAATAGTGACAATGAAAACCTGATTGTGAATATAAAAGACAAAAGTAATGTATATTCTGTCCATGCAATATATAGACCACCTAATACTAATATCAATAGCTTTTTAATTTACTTAGATAACATGTTATGCAACTTTCATAAATCGAATGCCATAGTTGCGGGAGACTTCAACATCAATTTGCAATCTGAAACAATCTCTCATAAATTTTTAAACTTAATGAATTCTTTCTATCTTAGTCATTCTATTACCAAACCCACTCG